>OY856411.1:884000956-884445956 GCA_963693085.1 Alisma plantago-aquatica
TACATCATGTAAAACTACTTGAGTGTATTCTGCTCTGAATACACTCGAGTGTATTCTAGCCTGACTCATATATATATATATATATATATATATATATATATATGTTCATATAGATGATTTTATATTTGGGGGCTAGAGCCCCAACAGCCCCCGTGGATACGTCCTTGTTAATAGGTGAATTAAGCCACAAATATTTACATACATTTATGTACAAATCATTAAAGTTTCAAACTAAATTAGGACCTAGAAACCCAATTAATCATAGCATTACATATACCATTATGTTTAACATACACCTATTTAAGATATATAGAAGAGATGTATTTCTCTAAAATACAGTCCCTTATAAGGTTTGAAAAGATTTTTCTATACAAAATGTACAATTTGCTTTACTGAGGGAATAATTCGATATAGAAGGCTAAGAACATTCATGAACGTGAAATTTTCACAATAGTTTATATTTTTGAGTATTTTTATAATGCACTTTCAAAAAAACACCTAACTAAAACTGATGCTTGATTTAATGATTACTAACATCAATAGTATATCATTATCATATGATTTTGATAGTAATTATAAAAGGATGTATCTTAAGATGTGATGGGTACATATACATGATAGTAAGTCTAAGGGTACTGAATGACTATTGTGCAGATAAGTGGTTGTTATTGTCTATACTCGGGGCTTGGACCTAAAAGGTAAACTCTATGGCAAGAGAATTATATCTAGAATTGAACAAATCTCCATATACTCCATGTATACCTTGGTATTGTTGACCTAACAATTATACATTATTCATATTTTGATGGCGACTTAACCATTCTATTTATATGTATCTAATATGTCTATTTGAGATCAATTGCAGCATTAGGTACATTAAAAGAATGAAATCAAGCAAACTCTAGTTTGACAAAAAATAAGCCAAAATCAGTACAAGTGGACTTTTATGGAAAATGCCTTAAATCAATTTAGACACTTTTGTAAATCACTTGTATTGATGCTATAGCTTGTAACTAAGTTGAAAAAAATATAAAATGCACTTAAATTGAATGTTTAAACACTTTTATAAAATTTATTTAATTCCATTTCATGTTGCCTTGTCGACTTAGTTTTCCCTGGAGACAACTCAACTGACAAGCTATGTGGAGCTTGATAAATCCTAGTATCGTCGAGTTTGCCCTGGTGACAACTTGACCGACACCCTACACATACAAAACAATCATAAGTTGTTGGCTAAGTTTCATGAAGGATAAATTTGATTGACAACTCAAAATTATTTTATCGCATAGTGCTATCGGTCAAATTACCTTTATGGAAACTTGAATGGCAACATTGTATGGAAAAGTGCATTAAAATGTTTCCAACCGTTGGAGTATTGCAAAACTCAAAAATATATCTGTTGCAACACCCCAAGCGGCTAGAATTTGATCCTAAGTGGATCTACTGGCTAGTAGACACCCCCAAATATAAACAGGGGCACTTGGACTTCATTCCAAGTTTGCCTTCTTTGCTCCTAGATATAGTTGAGTGGTTTTGTCTACCAAGAGCCCCTTTCTTTCTCAAGCTTACTACTGGTCTACCTCAATTTGAGTGAGAGAGGTTTCTTGCGAGAAAGATGCTCTATTGTACACCTTATGAAGCTCTCAACTTCCCTTCCCAATCTCCCTTCTCAAAGCAAAGATGGTGAAAGATTCTCCTTGGTGAAGGTGAAGAAGAAGGCTGGAGATTCAAGAGAAGAGTGGGTAATTTCTTCAAGGCCAAAGACTTGTTGTAAGAGTATATCTCCTTGGTGAAGGCTGCTAGCTCGTTGCAAAAGTGGGTAAGTCCTTGTGAAGGTAGAAGACTCTTGCTCTCATATGGGTAAGTCCTTGGAAGGTTGTTGGCTCCTTTGATCCTTAAAAGGAATGCTAGGTACCCTTGACCTTGGAATAGGGTGGTCATATTGTATCTCTTATAGTGGAATATAAAAAATGTGCAATGGTTGAAAATCCTAGAGATTGACCCCTCTAGGTAGTGGATGTGCATCTCCTAGTTTGGAATTTGGATTCACTATACATAGATTGTGTTCTTGTGCTTGTTCAATCTCTCTCATCCTTGTTATGTATGCTTAGTTTCACTCAAATTCTATTAAGCAACCTCATATTGTGATATAATTTGAAGGTCTAATGAATTTGGCTTAAGTGTTTTTAGCTCTATTGACGCCCCCTCCCTCTAGAGCCCATTGATCTAGCAAGTGGTATCTGAGTGAAGTCTTCTCCAACCTAGTGCTCCTACGAGATGAGAAGATGGGTGACAATATGTTGGGGTCCCTTAACATAGAAGGTGGATTCTCAATGCATCCTCATGTATTTGATGACACAAACTTCCTTTGTTGGAGGATAAGAATGCAGATCTTCCTTCAAGGGATAAGCTATGAGATGTGGAGAGTGGTTGTTCCTCCATATAAAGAATTAGAGGGAGATATGGATACATGAGATGAAGATGTCATGATAAAGGATCAACTAAATGCCAAGGAAATAAGCATCATCTACTCAATCCTCACTCCCACCAAGTTGAACCGGATCTCTGCTTGGGATATAGCTCATGAGATATGGGATAAATTGTGTGTTACCTATGAAGGCACCAAGTAAGTCAAGGAGTCAAAGATATACATGTTCAAAGGACTTCTTGAGAACTTCAAAATGTGAAGGAAAGAAAGAATTGTTGAGATGTACGCTAGACTCAATACCACTGTGAATGGGCTTGTGGCATTGGGACAGCCATTGGACCAAGGGAAGGTCAACTCGGAGATTCTTAGATCTCTTCTCAAGAGGTGACAATCCAAGGTGACCTCCATTGAAGAAATAAAGAACCCCAGTGATATTCCTACAGAAGAACTCATTGGGAATCTCCAAACTTTTAAAGTAAGGTTTGACACTCAAGAAGAAGAAGACAAGCTAGAAGAGAAGGAATCCAAGAAGATAAAGGATGCAACCTTCAAAGCTCAAGTGGAATTTATAGTATAAAAAACAACTTGCTTTCGACCTACTCCTTCCTCTAGTGAAAACAGTGCCTCTAGTGATCTTGAAGCTCACTATTCCAAAGGGAAACACTTCAGAAGAGGGTATTCCGAAATTCAGAGGGCTCAGATTGAAGAAAAGAGAAAATGGACAACTAGATAGATATTCCCAAGGGAAAGCCATCCTCCTCCTCTATTCCTAGATGCTATGAATGTGTACAAAAGGTACATTACAAGAATGATTGTCTCAAGGCAAAGAAGGCCCATCACAAGAGCAACTTTAAGAAGAAGGACTACAATAAGGAGAGTAAATTCAAGAAGAGGGAGAAGAAAGAAAGAAGAGGCAAAAATTCTACCCATGCTGCTTGGGAGCAGTATTCTTCAAGTGATTCTAGCTCAAATGAAGAAGAATGTCACCTTGCACCCATGGATTCAACAAGTGAATATGTAAGTGAGGTAATCTTTAATGAACTTTCTACATATGCTCTCATTAATATGATTCATGTTTCACGTTCTTCTTACTCTAAGTGCAAATCTAAAAATAAGAGATTAGGGAAATTCATAGATGATTTGTATGGTTGAATTAAAGTGCTTGAACAAAATGAGAAAACTCACATTGATAGAATTGACTCTATAGAAGGACAATTTCTTGATGTAGAACTTCAATATAGTGGTGTTGAAATTAAAAATGGTATTTATCTTAAGAAACTAAATTATCTAAAAGATGAAAATCTAGTATATGTTGATGAACTTGTCATTCTTAGAACTAAAAATGCTAGGCTTCTTTCTAGAGTAATTGATCTTGAATATAGACCTATTTTTCCTAGTAAAGTAACTAGCTTAACTCTTAAAAAAGATTCTTACTTGACTAAAGTCCTCTATTTGGAGGATGACCTATTGCATGCTCAAGATGATATTTCTAGTCTTTTTATATAGTCATAGCTCTTACTGATGATAACCATAGGCTTAGAGAAACCTTACAAAATTCCTCAAAGGGAAAAGTTCCTAAATGAAATCATATAACACACTACCAAACAAATTGGTAGTAGTGGTTTGCGATATGAGGGAGCCCCTAAAAACAAATGGAAAGGTAAGAAAAAGATCAAGGGGCCTCCAATATATCATGGAGAAACTTTTGGCTCTAAGACATCCATGATTTTCTCTCATTGTAAGTGTGATGATCATTACTCTACTTTTTGTCCTTTTAAGAAGAAGGGGACCAACCTAAACATGATCTGGGTCCCCAAGCTAACTCTAGAACCTAAAGTTTGAATTGGGCATTAGACTCTCCTTTATATGTAGGAAAAAGGAAAATAGATTTTTGATAGTAGATGCTCAAAGCACATGACAGTTGATAGGGACCTCTTCAACACTAGTACAAAAAAGAAAGGAGGTTTGATGACATTTGGGGACAATGAGAAAGGTCAAGTAATAGGTGAGGGTGATGTAGGTGATTCACTATGCATAAAGAATGTTCTTCTTATGGATGGCCTACGTCACAATTTAATTAGTGTTAGTCAACTTTTTAATAATGGATATCTTGTTCTCTTTACTTCACATAAATGATTTCTTCTAGATTTCCTCTCCTACAATGTCATATATAAGGGAACTAGAAGTGGAAATCTTTATATTATTATTCTTTACTTTTTTAATCCTATTCTTGGTAAATGTCTAGTATTTTATAAAAATGATGTATCTTTGTGCCATTGTAGGCTTGGTCATGTAAATATACATCAATTGAAGAAGTTGAGCAAAAAGGATTTAGTCAAGGAACTTCTCAAATTGGATTTTGAGAAGGATGAGGAATGCCAACCTTGCACACAAGGAAAGAAAATTAAATATTCTTTTAATTCTAAAGGAGTCCTTAGCACCAAGAGGGTTCTTAAGTTTCTTCACATTGATCTATTTGGACCAATGAAAACACAATCACTTTGTGGTAGTAAATATTTTCTTATCATTGTTGATAATTTCTCCCATTTTACATAGACTTTCTTTTTGGTTTCAAAAAGTGGCTTTTTGCAAACAAATTGAAAAAGAAGCTTCTTATCGTATTGTGTCCATTCATAGTGACCATGGGGGGAGAATTTTGAAAATGACTTGTTTGAAAGATTTTGTGAGCAATCTGATTACACATACAATTTTTATTCCCCCCTTACGCATAAACATAATGGGGTAGTTGGGAGGAAGAATAGTCCTTACAATAAATTTTTAGAATAATGCTTTTCGAGTATGACACTCCCAAGAAGTTTTGGGCTGAAGCCACTAGCACTGCATGTTTTGTGCAAAATTGGGTTTTCACTCATATTTTTCTTAAGAAAACCCCTATGAGTTATGGTGTGGTACAAAGTCTTCAATCGACTTCTTTCATACATTTGGTTGTCCATGCTTTGTATTGAACACCAAAGACTATCATGATAAATTTGATGTAAAATCTTATAAGGCTATCCTTCTTGGCTATAGCACTACAGGTAGATCTTTTAGAGTATTTAGCATTTAACTATCTACAGTAGAAGAATCTATCAATAAAATATGGAACTTTTGTGTACCATTAACTGAGTATCACCATAATACAATGTGCATGTTCTTTGTAAACTTCATAAAGAGAATCTTGATGCCAGAAGCATGTTAGCTTGGCATGTTCTTGTATAGATTTAGTTTTTTTATGAAAGGGACTAGTGTATAGTGGTGCTTTTGTAGATAATGTTTCTCTTTGTGCACATGGTATGTAATCTATTAGGAATATTTGTTGTAAGAACCTCTGTAAGGTTGTTTTAAGGTATCTTTACTAGGCATTATGTTGTCAAAATTATAGAAAGTAGATCCCCTATGTAGAATGATTTGTTTTGTATTAAGAAATGTGTTGCCATGTTTGCAATGTAGATAAGAAACCATGTGATATAGTTATATGATATCTTGTATGAGGCATGACTATGGAGTGGTCTTGACATTTTTAAAATTTTTTGGAGTTTGGTCCTTTATGATAGGCCTTGGTGTGGATAAAGGTCGTGATTATATACCTTTCTTGACTGTACATTTTAAATCTTTTGAATTTATATATAATGATTAACATTATCCTTCCATCATCATTTTATCATGTTTGCGGTAGGCTTTAAAACAATGGATATAAATAATCAAGAGTAACCTTTTTTGTAGATTCCTAAATTTGTAGATATATTCTCCTAGTTTGTTAGAGGGGATAGTGAAATTTGTTATTCTTGTAAAAATCTGAATTGTGAGAAGATGCTCAGAACCATATATTAATGAATATATGGGGACGTTATGGGATGGTATATATTGACGTCTTTGAACAAGTTCTGTGAATCAATAAAGGGAAAATGTCTAATAAGGAAAATTTTAAAATATTTAAAATGTGATGTGATGGGTATATATCCAAAGTTAGTGCCTTAACCTGTGTACCCAAGTGGGCCTATGAATTGTGGATCCACTCTTGAGAAAATATCTCCAGTAGACTTAGCCTATGAGAACTTTATCTTTTGGTTGTGTCGCTTTGACCCAATGTTATGTGAAGAGATATAATGGAATTCATATATTCTTAGATCTTGTACGGATTACTGGGATGTCTTAGAAGCAACTATCTAGAAGTTTGAGTGGTATGTGATGAATGCACATTCATTCCAGTTTTAGTTACATTATTATTCTAATTTAACATTCACATAGCTTAGTTTTCATCAGCTTTGTTTTGATCTACTTAGGCTTTTATGCTAATTTGTAGGAATTTGATACTTTTCTTGACTCCCTTTACAGGTTTTGAATTTTATCAATCTGCGGCAAGTTTGACCGAAACGGATATTTTGCACTTCCAGAAGGCATATTGATAAATAAATTTTGTGTTCAAGAGAAAAATCAACCTATTGGTCGATATGCCAATTGACCTTCAAATATCAAGCATCGACAATAGATCTCATGTCCATCAACATTGATACTCGACAACCTCATTGACCCATGGTCGACATATAAAAGCTCCACAACATCATCGTTAAATAGATGACAAGCAAATCAGCCATCGGTTGATAATCCTGTCAAAACTCTCATCGATGACTACGACTGATCGACAGTCCCATCGACCCTCAAGGTCGATAACCTATCGACCCCCAAGACCGATGACCGAAATCCCAATGGATCCATTGATTGACATCAAGTGATCGACATCGATGGAAAGAGGTTGACATCCACAACCCTATAAATAGGCCCCCATCATAGTTGTACAAATCATCTCAGAATTCTAGAGCCAGAACATGTTGAAAGGCTGCCACTGAGATGAAAGCAAGGATGAGACCTATCGACCAAGCCATTTCTATCGACCTAGCTTAGTGAGATCTATCACCTCCAGCATTGATCGACATATCTCTTTCATTAGCAACTCCAAGTCGTCAATCTCCCTCTCTGGGCAATCGATCTCTCCTCTGAGCTGTTGTTCATCCACTTGCTTCTATTGTAAGTCAAGGTTAATATCTGAAGGAGAAAGAAGGAAGACTTTCGTTACACACCATGCCAAGCCACTTCTTCTACCATCATGGCCATGATGGTATCCTCGTTCTCTTCTAGTGATATTAATCTCACCATGTTGAGGGTGTAGTCTTTTCACTAGGGTGTGGGGACTACCCCGACTACCTATTTCTTGCAATTTCATTCATATTCCAACTCTTGTATGACTCATTTAATTCATAGCTAATCATTTATTGCATGTCTTGTGGATTGATCACCTGCTTTACGTGATTTATTATAATCTTTTACTATGAAAACTTCAACATTTAAAATTTGAATACTGATAAACTTTGGTGAAACCTTGATGAGAACTTCTGAAAGAAAGTCTCTGGAGTAGTGGATAGAGGATATGTAAGTAACGAGACATAGAGCTTATGAGGATATCTACTAATGCATGTTTCTGACACTGAAAGGGAAACTTGCATATCTCTAATTATATCTTCATACATGTATAGATTTGAATGATTTTGCATATTCGAGTAGTGGCATTGAAATCCAATTCCACCCTAGTGTTTCATTCTTGCAACCTTATTTAAACAACAATCTCAACTTTTGTGATAAATACCAGTTCTTGTTAAGTTACTTTGATTAAATAATTCTTAAAAATGTTTTCACTTATGATTCGATCCTCAGTTGTACTGCAATAAGATTCGCCTGCTTGTGGGTGGCATTGTTGCATTTTGGTTTTGGTAAACTCTAGGAACCCATTCCTAGTAATTTTTTGTAGTGTGATAATATCCACGTCAGTATGATTGAAATTTTCCAGTGCATGATAAAAAGTATAACCTAGTCATGTATCATAGGTTTATTTAGCAATAAACATAGATGTTCTCTTCATGTGTGATTTTATTACTACAAATGTAACATACCAGAACTTTGACATATTCTGTTTTTGTCCCTTTCCCAATATTTTCCAATCATTTTTTGGCCTTGATGCTTAAATTGTGGAATTTATAGTGGTTTGGTGAACATTTGTTCAATAATTATACCAATGTAAAGGTTTATGCACAAATACCTCGATGAAATCTTATTTAAGGATGTAAAATGTAAAATCACCGCTTAAGTGGAACAATGGTAAATAAATCCATGTTAGAAGTGGAAGGCCCCAAACCTTACTTAATGTATTGAACAAGCTTAACTACCATAATTAAGTACTCTAAACCTTAATATAACCTTGTGAGGTGTTTTAAAATCACGAGACAATATTAAGTTTCAAGTTTGGTCAGATATGGATGATGTTTGTGCAAGTTATGTAATTATATGCATATTTTAGACTTTTATGCAATGTACCCAATTAGAAGGTTTTCTTTGTAAATCGTCACAAGCATTACAATCTTTAGATATTCCCTTACCATTCTCGAGTTTTGAACTATGGGGCGCCTAGTTTCACCTTGGTTTGAAGGTGTTACTTTCCAAGGACATTATAGGGATTACCCTCTTTATAAATGAGCTTATCTTTAAAAGCTATCAACCAATGGGGTTATTTCTTTGATTGGAGGATGGTGGGGATGGCCTAGAAGTCTCCATGGGCTTTTAGGACTGATCTTGGATATACAAGAAGTCTCTATGAGCTGTCCTCTTGCATGGCCACGAAGCCTTAGACCAAGGACACATGGAAAGTCCCATAGACACCTCATGCTTGCCCCCTTCTTTATAAAGCCATGTCTATCCCTTCCCACCTCCCAATCTAAGAAGCAATCATCTCCTTCTCTTTCCCCCAGATTAGAGCATCGTTCCTTCTATGTTTGGCCACAAAGGTGTTGTCCCAAGGTAAAATAGGGTGCCTACCTTGGTGAAGAAGGCTCCTAGGGTTCCAAATTTCTCTATTTAGGATTTCTTAAGCTCCTCCTTGGTGATGTCAACCAAAACTAGTAAGTATCCCTCTTTCCTTATTTGTTTTCATGTTGTTAGTCTTCATCCCACCTTATTACAGGTTGGAACCATAACCTTCCATGGTAAAAATCCTCCTAGAGCCCTAAAACATCTCATCACCATGCTCTTTTGCTAGGGTTTGCACCTATAAAGTGGAGAAGGTGATCTTTGCTCAAGAAAAGATCTTGGCTTGGAGAAATTAGACCTTCTAATATTAGGATCCTTTCTATTTGGACTTTCTTACATTCCTAGAGGTGAGTTTTGTAATCCCCTTCTCTCTACATGCTTAAAATTCATGCTTCTATGTTTAAAATCGATGATCTCCATCTATTTTTACCATGTTCTTCTAGGGTTTTGGTTTCTTGATGTTTTACCTTCTCTAAAAGCTCCAGTTTGGTTACCTATGAAACTTCAAACCTGATCTTGGGTCAAATGGTGTTTTCTCCCTCTCCCTCTCTCTTCAATTATCTCGATCGGTTTGATGATGTGGCAATTTCCTATTGGTCAGTATTGAAAAATTCATATCTTCTTATCCACTTATCCAAATTTGACAAATAAATATGTTTTGATATTTGAAAATTAATCTCTATATAATAAAAATATTTTCAAGGTCTGATTTCATGGTTTGACAAAGGGTGATTTTTGTAAAATGAATTTAATGCATAAAATCCATAAAAATTACATCTTAATCATCATAACTCCAAAATTAACATAAAAATATGTTTTCTTGATCAGGAGAACTTAATAAGTTTATTGGTGATGTTTAAGAGTCTAAATCCGAGTTTTTCCAAAAAGGTCTAAAATTAGGGTTTCCATACATTAATGTGCAATGTGTACTCTAATACATGTAAATACATTGAAAATAGGCAAAGTGGAACTTGGGCTCAATTAAAGTGGCGAAAGTTAGTAATTGATATCAATAAGAGAGGTATGTGCATTATTACACCCTAAGTTGGGATATTTTCAAACCAAACCCTATATTTTCCTAATTAGGCTTTAATGAACCCTTTTCCTCTTTTCATGATTCTTTTGTTAAATTGCCTCAAAATTGGTAATGATATTCTTTTTCTTGGGTCTTGTACCCTACTACCATGTTCTAATTGATATGATGCTTTTACCTGCCATGATTTCTTTTCTAGCATGTTGATTTTATGGACTATTTATCTATAGTAGAGGTACTTATGTACAATCACCCATAGATAGGGCATGTATTAATTCACCCTGGGGAATGTCTTATTATCCCCCATGCAATTCCTACTTAGTTAATGTAGTCAATATTAATCATGCATGCAATTCCTTTACCTTTTTAATGTTATGGCAAGCATCTATTTTGATTATGCCTCATACTCTTGTTATCTTCATCTTATGATGAAATCTTAGCCCTTACTTTCATGTTATTCCTTATTTATTATTCTTTTTCATTATTTGATACATACCTTATTTTCTTTCCCTCTTGCTAGGTGATTTCCCAACCACCCAGGTTTAGATCGAGGTGTTAAACATGAACAAGGAGAACATAGCTTCCAACATGGACCTAGCTCTTAGAGATGTTGCTTGGAGATAGATTTGAAGTAGTTTAGACTTCCCTCTATCTAGATCCTTTTTGTTGTATCTTGTTGTAAACCCTAATGGGAGATTTTATGTACTTATGTAATCTTTTATGAAAGTTGAATATAGTCAGTTATTTTATTCTACTACTACACTTCGGTCTTTTTCATACCATTATAATAAATTTAGAAAATTATACCTATTCCAACATACCTTTGAGTGTGTTTGTAATGGATGTTAATTCTTCAAACTAATTTTAGTAAGGGAGTGATCCCACTCCTTACAACAAATACATGAGTATTCTTGTCTAAAATCTTGCTTAGATACCTATGATAAAATAGATACTTGTAAGTAAACTATTGGTTCAAGTACTTAAATTTTTACTACTTTTGTTAAATTTTATTTTTTCTGCTAAGTTATAGATGTCTTAGTTGTTATATTATATTTTTTGGGATTTTGTATCTCACCTTGTGTTTTTCCACATCTTTTAGGTGATCGACAGAGCTTTCGTTCCCGTGGAATAGAAGATTATACAGTGGAAACCAACCTTAGTTTTGGAGGTAGGTGTGTTTTTGTGAAGGGGTCCCAAAGGCAAGTGATGATTTCATGACCTTCTCCTAGGATTAGGTGAAGTTTATGTATAGGGACAGTATGTTAGTGTCGTCCATCGAAACTCATGTCTGGATAGAAAAAAAATGTTACATGTACGTATTCATCTTGAAATGTTGCCATGCGTAAACGATCTCTAGTGTTGTAGTTATAAGAGATGTAAGACACATGTCCAGGTTATGTAATGATACCCTTTATGTGATCAATGATGTTTACATTGTTTTTTTGTTATAATTTAGGATATTTTGTAAAAAGTACACAAATTTAACAATATTGCTCTTGTTGGTTTAAAAAATGATTATGTGCTCTTCACATGGCTTATGTTGATGATGAAATTCAATCATTCCAATTGGTATTTATTTTGTTAATCTTGACTTTGTGAGGTAGAAATTTACAAAGTTAATCCACTATTTTGTGAGATGATAACATTATCAATGATATTTTAGAGAGAAGTAATTTTCTTTGAAGGAAATGTAGGATTTTAATTCTTAATTTGTGATAGGATCTTTGTAATTAATAATTGATGAAATTGATGATCAAACACCACAATAACAATTAAAAGAGTTTAAGATAGACCTTGGGTTATTATTTTACTCATAGACATGATCCACATTGTTTCCATCCTCAGAAAGCATACACGGGGCACTGTCAAGAGCAATAGTAGCTCCAAACTAACATGGAGGAGGGATGAACTCAAAACACTTGATCCCACTTCTAATAAGGATGATTTGTCAATGGAGGTGCTTCACTAGTAGTAAAAACTCTATTTCATCTCCCATGCATATATCAGTATTGTGAAGATATTACTTGTCTTCATTGAATACAAGAAGAGTCATTTCATTGATAGCACAAGGGTATATCTCAATAAACCAACTAGAGAATTTTCCAAGGTCACACATAAGAAGATACCAACCCCACAATACATAGCTACTATGTGTCATTCCATAGGAACAAAATGTATGCAAATTATCACCATATTGACTCTAACCCAACTGGGTTCTACATTCGATGGTGCTCCCTACCCATTAAGATATGTAAAGTAAGTTCATGGAAAGTTATATGGAAAACTTGGATTGTTTGTGGTAGTAACTAGTGCCATGTCTTGGTGTGTAGGATTTGCCAAGGTATGAAAGGTAAAAGGGTATGTGGAGTTGCACTTGTTTGATTTATTTGTATATATACATGAGATATGAGAATTTGGGGAGGGGAGTAAGGGCAGATTCATATGAGCCGTGAAGCTTGGTAGGCTTGATCCATGTTTAGCTAGGTATACTCTATACATACTAGCATGTTTTGGTATGTATGATGAGAGAGATAGTTGATTCAAAAGAATACCACTTGTATGCATTGTGTTAATCAAGGTGGAAATAAGATCAAAGTAATGTTAGATAGGCTTCATTGAACACAACCTAAGATGATAAGAATAAGCCAATAGTGATTAATTCTACATCGTTATTGCAAAACTAAATGGTAATATCAATACAAAAATGAATTCAATGTTTTTCTAGATGTGATTGTCATAGAAACCATAAGCATTAAAAGTCATCATCAATGAAAATGTATTAAATTTGATCATTATAGTGGTCAACTTAACAGTGCTCATTAGCATACGAGTAGGGCAGTATGCCACACACATTCTTAATTGATAAGCTTCTTATATAGGTAGTGGGAGATGAGGGGGTATTCTTTCTCTCTTAATACCATATATATAGTTGATATATATCTATATATTTGTTTCAAAAACCATCAATTTTATGTGTTATGTGGATCTACCAAATTGCACCTGAAACATATTTCTTGCATCGGTCAAGTATGGGTCATAAAAATTGACAATGTAAACTAAAAAAATTGTCTTGTGTCATAGTTGACAATATGAGTTGGAGCATAATCCTACCAAAACATGTTGTGTTACAAGTGCATTCCCATCCCTAGTGACATGTAGAGTTTATAAAGAAAGTGTTCCATTTTAGATATAGATATGCCGTTCAGGATTTTATCACTGGTTCCTTGTTCTTACCATAAGTCATATGATTTTCAATTTATACACATCAAACCTTCTGTACTCGTGGATATATTACTAGACATTTACACTTGTCACATATCAAGAAGCATGTTTTTGTATTTTTTTTGAAAAAATGGTTTTATGAATATATTCACTTATGTTGTTAATCAAAAGTAACAAGCACATCCATTTTTAGCTTGATGTTTATCTTAAATATGGATTTGCAATGGCTTAGAAATGGATGGGAAAAACTTTATGCTCGTGAATAATATCAAACTCATACATCACACATTTTATGCCTAATATAGAATTTTCAATCTATGAAAAATAGTGTTACAAAGTCATAGTTAATCATGCCCTCCCAAAAAAAATTAATTAATATGTAGTGCCCTGTAGTAGAATAATGAACCAAAGTTTGTAAGGGAGGATGGCAAGCAACATGGACTATGCTAAGGAAAACATGATTGGGGCGGCTCGAGATACGTGGGGGGATACAATGGATTGCTTGGCTACTCAAAAGAGGGAGAATTTCATCTCTAATGTTAGTAAGAGACAGACATGATGACATATAACATGAACAACTTAGGGGACTTGGTCGTGATCAAAAAATGGAGATGAGCACCATTGAAGAAAGAAGATGGAAATCTAGTGACTTCTGTTTATCATGAAGACACCTGTGAATGTAGATTTGATCAAGGTATTGTAGACAAAAGAATTTATTTATTTTCCTATAAATGATGGAACTCTACAAAATCATCCTCTTGGAATATCTCACAATAGTTGATGAAGACAACCACAATCACAATCACTAAAAGGTATCCAATCTTCAACAACCTTCTGATACTATAATGCAAGATCAATCCCACTATGACATACCTAACACGCTACTATATATGGGAGGAGGTTGGCTTAAATCTCGTATATGGTGGCTTGCATGGTGGTAAAAGGAATACGAAAATGATTCGACACCATGACGAAGAAACCATTACAATTATAATGAATTTTGGTAATGACCCATTTTCCCCTCTCCTAAATGAGAAAATTGGTATTGGAAGAGAAATTGTGGGATCAAAATCTTTCAAGGATGCTATTATGGGGGTACATGAGGCCATTCATCAAGTTTTTCTTTTAAGGACCTGTATGAATCTGTAAATCTTGAGGATATTTTGATAGTTAATGATAAGGGTTATATACATATTTATATCGTGCAAGAGGCGGATGAAACATTATAGAAGCCATGGATAATCATTGTTATTGTCCAATTCGTGGGGTAAAATGGCAGTTATATGACTTTAAATAATTGTATAAGATTGTTATTGAAAACTATAGGTAATTACAAGATATATGAACTAAATTGTATTCATTATGCAGTTCAATTAGTATGTGAACAAGACTATCTTAAATCCCTAACAGGCATGCCTTGGGTAATATTTGGTTTTGGTCTAAATGTTTGGCAATGAAGTAGTTCATTTCAACCTTCAAATGGTCTTCCACCAATGATTGTTACTTGGTATCATATAATATATCTAGCCATGGATTTGTAACTTGAAGAAATCTTAAGAAGATCACATGGTGTTGGGACAGTTGTTGGAAGTTGATGATCACACTCTAAATTTTACGAGGAGAGAATTTGCAAGTGGATGCTATAGAGATTGGTACTACAAATACATAACAGCATGTAGTAATTGTTAATGTATTTTATTACTAAGTTGAGTATGAGAACACCCCTAAATTATTCATGGAGTGTAGCATTCTCTAGATAGAATCAGAGTGAATGCAAATCTAAAATAGTTATGCTAGACAACCCTATTTAAGAAGCAAAAAATATGGATGCAAGGTTTAAATGGGTATAAGTAGAAGATTGGTGTGTACTTACCATGGCCAATACATTCATTCTAGGAAATCAATGAGGAAGTATGCAGGTAAGAGGAAGATAAAATATATGATGGATAAATTTGAAGTACCGTGGCAAGAGGATGAAGATGGAATGGAGGTGGAAGATTCAGAAGAAAAAAATATGTGATGCTTGGACACAGGTGGCTTGGCTTCCTACAATTGATAAGAAAAAGAAAGGAGGAAAAGCATGGATATGAGTACATAAGAGAATGATTCATATCATGAAGAACAGTTGCACATTATGAATGAAGGTAATATAGTAGAAAGAATTGTTCAAAGCATTGAGAATCACATGGATATGGAAGGCATTCACACATATGTGGATACATGAGGTAGTGAAGTCTTCTTAGGTATAAATATAGGAGGCATCAAGTCACATGATCATTCTATAGATGAAAGGTTCGGTGTGGTGGATGACCTGAATACCTTAGACAAACCAAAATTATTAGAACATGATATAACAAATCCAGAGGGTTCATTAGGGAGGGAAATGAAGAGAAGTAGTGCCAAAATGAAGTTTTGTCCAAGGATGTTGCATAATCAGACCAAAAGGCATGTGGTGGCTCAAGATTATGAAGACAATTGAGAGAAAGAATATTAGGATTCAAATGTTACTAACTACACATCACAATCTTCTGATATTAATGTTGATCATTCATGTTACTTGGAGTTACTTTTCTATTGTTGAATTAATGTCAACATCTTGATCACAAGATAGTGTGATATATATATATGTCTTAAATGTGCTAGTTTCATTTACCAATTGCAATGGGATTCAAAAAATTGTTCTCAAGAACTCTTGTATCATTTCACATCCTACATAAGGATGGAATTTTAGATAAAGGTAACAACCTTCCCAGAAAATAATAATGAACCATGTTACGATTTTTTTCTCATATGAAACGAGCATCTCAAATAGTATATACAATTACAAGATTATGTACCATATCACAGGACAATAATTAAATATACATACATATAGCATAGACTTGACATAAAATAACGAGGTGTAGCTTTTCATAATGCTATTATTTCACAACCACAAGAACATCATATTATTTTGATTTTTGAAAATAGAAATCATAATCTAACCATAACCACATGATTTAGTTTTGTAGATAAAATGGGATGCCCACATTATTTTGGTTTTCTTTCTGCATCATTGTCATCCTTGACGACATATATGTGGGTTGATTTTTCTTTTTGAAAAAATAGAAACACAAAGGATGTCATACATTTAAAATTAACATTTTTTTATTTTTTTTCAGATGATATTTCATGAAGAAAAACTAAGTACAAACTTATAAATTGATATGAATAAATAATTAATAATATAAATGATCACTAATCAATAGAATGTGTTGATTTATATTTCATTGATACATCATTGATGTGAATGACGTTGGCACCTCATTTTTTCTCACTCAGAAGAAATTCACAATAAATGTTAATTCTCTAGATAATGATGGAGTTTATTCAATTTATCTACAATTTCTCACCCATTTAAACCACTCATTTCACCCATTTACCACTCACAAAGGGTTTGGTGCAAAGAAAACTTTTATCTGGACCTAAGGGCAATTTTTCCATTCATTGAACTTTTTATAAGACTTTTTTCCAATAATTATCTAGTTGAATTTGCCATGAATAAAATATATGATATTGATCTCGATTGGAAGTTCAATTGCTTTTAATCTCTTTTTAAATCAGTCTCATTATCCAATAAAGAGATAGCATGGAATAAATATATCGCAGATCAAAATTCATGGAATTTTATTCATTTCCATGAGAAAAGAGAATTGCAAATGGATAGGGGACGGAGGCCCCCTTATTTTCTCTATTCTTTTTTAATTCAGTTCCATGCAGAAAAGGAATAAAGAAGGGAGAGGATTTCCTCCTCTTTTCTCTTCTCCTTATTTTCTCTATCCTCTTTTAAATACATTTCCAATTTGGAAAGGAAAAGAAAAGGAGAGTGAAATAACTTGGTCAATAAGCTTACATCCTTCCTCTTTTTCTCTCTTTTTTCTCTTTCAAAGTACACAAAATTGAAAACTTTTTAACCAAGAACTCTCCTAATAATTTCAAAAAATTGGATAAAAGGTTTTCTCACTTTCGTACCCAAGAATGCCTGACAGAACCACACGATCTACCAAATATTCCATGTGGTATAATCCCATGATCCACTAGACTTGTTCCTTAAGTCTTGGTTTGCCACCTTTCCAGAACTCTCTTTGTGGGGTATGGGGAGACCCAATCCACAACATTCTTTTAGAACACCAAACCATGACCCTCAGGTATAAATACCCCCCATATCCACCATATTCCAGGCTCCTTTTTGACCCCCTTGAAGCCATAGGAACAACTACCTCTGACTTTTTATTTTAACACCAATTGTTTCTTTCGGTAGGCTGTGCAATAATAATTGTTGATTTATTTTATATCCATATCAATAACTATTTTTTTCTCTAGTCTATTCATAATTGCACTCTCTTTCTCAAATATATGATCTTGCTCTGTGGAATCTATCTCTTGCCTCATTTTCTCTCTTCCTACACATAGGTCCCAACCACCAATGATGGATCTCCGCCGTACGAGACCTGGAGGCAATTAAGACCACAATACACATAAAAACTAGGACTTTTAGGGCTATGATGAGAAAACCACATATGTCTCTAGCCATAAAGGTATTGCAACAATAAAAATTATTTTTATCATTTGTACCACCATTTTCTTTAACAACAACATATGTCACTGCTATTTTTATCTTAGATGATTAAAAAGGTTGGAATATTGTTCATCGTGAAAGATGGGAGTTATAACACCTTCTCCTCTCATAATAGGATTGTCAAATCTGATATCTGATTTATGCATATCTTTCTTATCTGCCTAAGGATGGAGTCAATATTAGGTCTGTATGTGTTTGTTTGCTGACTCAAATGACTGTCTTTATTTCTTTTCTTATTTTACATATGAAATTGGGTAGCAACTCTGAGCTTTATTGGGTTGTCATATTCACCTTTTTTTTTGTTCCCACAACCATAGGATATGTTAGATTTTTTGGTCTAGGTTCAACAAATGGTGTCTTATGTTAATTAACAAGATAAAACATACCTATTTTTGAACAAGCTACTTCTTTTAGAATTTGTGCTAGCTATAGAGAGGCATAAAAAAGATAGAGGGAAGTGTACACATGATAGATACAAAGTTAGGATCAGAGAATTGGGATAGTGGTCCAGACTTAGAGAGTTAGAGAGAGTTCTTGTGTTGTGGAAAGATGGGGGCACTATGAGGATCTTCTATCCTCCCTCCTCTTCTCATGATCATCGTCCAAATTAAATGAGATCCATCCACTTACATTGTGTCATTAGGTCCTAATTAGGACCGTTTCCCCACTTTTAGTCACAAATGTAATAACTAATGTGTAAGTTTCTACAAATCAGTTGCATGGGTTTGATACACTAATAGGGCATTGATGGAGCCTCCACTTACGTGGAGTTGCGTGCACCACTAAAAATCCTAGAGATAGTTAATCTCTAAGTTTATCCTTGTGTATGCTATAATAAGATCTCCACCCACGTATACTAAGATACGTGGAAGTCTTATCGTAGTATAGTTAAGGGTCAAATCCACGAGACAACGGTCTTGTTAAGAGTTTAACAAGATGGAAAGTGTAATAATCCTACTTATCCCCTTAAAAGTTGATATTTAGATCAAAGAGTTGATTTGATGGTTAAGCTAATGTGCGGAGAAAGAAAATAACAAGAAAGTAAACTTAAGGTTGTAAACAATATTTAGAAACCACTAGGATGTGATCGGGTTTCACCCCCACTACACATGAATTAAAACATACATCACAATAACATGGCTTGCAAAGAAAAGGGTATAAATAGTTAGTATCTTTGTAGACTTAGCTTCCTTTCAAATAACTAACTACGAGAAACGCGGGGGTATTGCAATGCCAGCCATTCTCGAACGAATGGTCATTTACTTTGCATTACTCCCTCCATAAAGTGTGTTCTTCGACCCATCAAAGTTGTACTTTCATACGTCAATTGATTCCATTTCATAGTATGGAAGTACAACGATGGGGGTGAGTTTACTCCACTTTATGAAAGATGTTCCTAGATACCGAAACAGATGTATGGTGACTACAGACATCAAGAACTAACATGCAATCGGTAATCAAATCTAAAAGCACAAACATAGACAATTCATACTAATAGATAAAAGATAACACAAGTTGGTGATCAAGCAACAAGCATTCATTAAACGATTGATGTTAAACTAAAAAGATGGTATTTCTCTATTGCAAATTTAGATAACACAAGTTGGTGATCAAGCAACAAGCATTCATTAAGAGATTGATGTTAAACTAAAAAGATGGTATTTCTCTATTGAAAATTCATGAATTACGATGCATGAGATGAAAACATGGGTAGCGGGGCTACTCCCCGCACCCTAGTGTATGAGACTACTCACTCATAGCAAGAACCAAGAAGGAGGCGGGAAGAGAGAGAGAAGGCGTCATCTCCACGTAGGAGGGAGGAAGGTCGACCCCTTGGAGGAGAGATCAACTATCTTCATGCCTTGTGGTCATCTTGATGAAGAATCCTCCACTTCCCACCTTCTTATGTTGATGAGAGAGGAGATAGCTTGGAGATGGAGTATGGATCTTGAACCGGCAGTCTTTGGGTGAGGGTTGGAGGTGGAACAGCTCTGGAGTGATTGGGGTAGCCTGTGGGCGTCCAAGAAGTTGATCCCCAAATGAGGACTCCTTAGGTCCTATTTATAGGCTTTCAAGGAATCCCAAACGGTCTTGGGATCATTTGGGTCTTTAACAGTTTGGGGACCGTTTGGCATCAAACGGTCTCGGGACCGTTTAGGATCATACGGTCTTGGGACCGTTTGCCTTCATTCGGTTGCCAAACTGTTTGCCTTTATTCGGTCTTGGGACCGTTTGAGTACATTTGGTCTTGGGACCGTTTGGACTTCATTCAATCTTGGGACCGTTTGGACTTCATTCGGTCTTCAGACCGTTTGCCTTTATTCGGTCTCGGGACCGTTTGAGTTCATTTGGTCTTGGGACTGTTTGGGCTTCATTCGGTCTTGGAACCGTCTGGGTCCATTCGGTCTTGGGACCGTTTGGACTTCATTCGGTCTCGAGACCGTTTGGCCTTTATTCGGTCTTGGGACCGTTTGAGTTCCTTCGGTCTTGGGACCGTGTGGACTTCATTCGGTCTCCAGACTGTTTTCCTTTATTCGGTCTTGGGACCGTTTGAGTTCGTTCGGTCTTGGGACCATTTGTACTTCATTCGGTCTCTAGACCGTTTGCTCCTTTTGTAATTTTTTTGGGTTTTTTTCTGTAAGAAGAAGGAGATAATTGTTAGTTTAATGGTGAATTCATGATAACGCAAAAAGTTAAGGATTATTTCTAATTTATCTAAGAAAGAGTATGGAAAATTAAGAAAAACTAGTAAGATAACATCACAAAAATGGGAGGTTATCACCCCCCTCCCTAACTTAGAGTCTATCTTGTCCTCAAGATGGATAGAGCTAAGGCACGTAGTGGCGAGGTGACTTTATTTATTGAAGATTTCCATACTCTTGCTTCAATTCTAAACCAGAGATCTCCTAGAGTTTTATCAGAACTTCCTCTTGCATTAACTCTTTTGGGTGAGAGTTGTGTGGATCTCAGGTTTCTTCCGTATCGCGTAACTCGCATTGGGACCACCTTTTCCTTGATCGCATTCCGTGCATGTTTTTGTCTCTAAGCAGTTTTATACTTCTTTGAAAATCCTATTGAAAGCAAAGATAGGTATGAAGGTTGGCTAAAGGCTGCTGTGTAACTCCCCCTTTAGGTGGGGGAGGTTTTATCTAAACTTTTAGGATCTCACTACCAGGCGTGACACATCTGCCTTTATGAGGGCAACTAACCGTACCAACTGGGTGAGTCCTTTATCAGCTTTTTCATATACTTGGATACCTTAGGATCTGATTATCGGGCGTGACACATCTGCCTTTGTGAGGGTAGCTGAATGTACCAGTCGGGCGAGATCTTTATTAGTTCTTCGTATAAGTCCTTATGCATGGCACAACTCTTATGTTTTTATTCAACACTCAGGCTTTTATTTATATGCTCACAGACTTAGGATTTGGATATTTAGGATTTTATTTGGGCTGCCAAGCCTCTTTTTGAAAAGAAGAAAACTATTTCTTAGGGCTTCCTGACATGCACTTATTACGATTTCGTACTTGGTGGTCCGCTTGCAAGGTTCCTTGATTTTTATTTCACCTGGTTCCCTCCCGTTCTTTAGAATGTTTACCTTGTGTCGGTCAGGATGTTAACATGTGGAGAGTCTGATGCAGAATTAAGCAAAAGCATAAGAATCGGGTATGAAAGTGATTTATTAATTCGCCATTACATGCATAAATGATTCATATGTAAGTGAGGATTACTTTGTCTCTAATTTAGCTAGGGGTGTTCCTTTTCTAAAAAGAGAGTTGTTTTATATGCAAGAGTTATTCTATCAAAGAAATTACTGAAAATTCTAAGTGTCGAAAGAAAGGGAAAATATGTATGAAAGAACAGGGGTGAAAGAAGGAATAAAGAGAAAAGGGGTTTGAATATGATACCTTGCCCTTACCCAGTGTACCCCCCCTAACTTATCATCCACTATGTCCTTAGAGTGTCAAGGTGATAGGTTGAGAAGTACATGGGCAAGGGTATCATGGTTCTATTAATTGATTATTTGCTCCATACGATCGTAGGAGAGTAGCTGCAAACTTTCCCCATAAATCGCGATAATCCATGTCCTTCATGTCTTCCATGTGCTTACTGAGGACAATAAGGGTGTACATCCAGTAAAGGATGTAGAAACCACAGTCGTTAGATTCTCTGATCTACTGGGGGCATCTGTGGCTGAAGGTTGGGTGGTGAAAATGTTCTTTTTCGTACGCCTTTATGTGTTTGCCTAGGAGACCGTATAGTCATTCAGAGCAGTCCTTCGCCACTTCCTCCATGGACGTCTTTGATGTAACAACATACTTTTTTGTTTGGATCAAAATTGCTGTCGGAACTATTGTAGATGATTGTTGTTCCTTCATGTAAGTTTATTGCCAGTAGCATCCAGTGGTCAGAATGAAGAAAGGAAGCATAATGAACTTCAGAGTTGTATGTTGAAGGTATGAAATTAGTGCCTCCATGGTTCCTAAGTTCTTTGACCCTAAAAGATCATCTTTCATGTATGCTGATGCCATATAAACCGTAGGGTGGTTCCGTGCTAGAAGAAACTGGTACATAGTCATTACGCTCACAGATAAAGAACCTTTAACTTATACAGTTTCACAGAGAGAATCTATCATTACCAAAATATCTCTGTGTCGGAAGACCGGTTCATCGTTCTCTGTGTGTAGCCAAGACATGATGAGTCAGAGTTCGTTGTCGGAGAGGCTCTTGCATGCATTAAGGTCAAAATTTGGAAACGTTGGTTCTATAGCAGATAGGGGCACCATTGGATGGAATGCTCTGTTGATGGTGGCCCCTGTTATCAAATCAATGTCCCTTTGTCCGCTGCCAAATCGAAAGCATAAGGGTCCCACTGGCATTGTTCTGGGACTTTGGCAGTTTGATGTTGCTTTGTCTCCAATTCTTTTAAAATTGTCCTGTATGGACGCATTTGCGGATGTTGGATAGCAGAGAAGAGATACCGAGGTACATCGTCCTGTGCCATTGTCGAATCCTTAAAGAATCGTCTGTCGTAGATGAGTTCCATGGAATAACATCCTCGTAAAGAGTGCATATCCTCTGCTGCTAATTCAGTAAACGGGAGTTGTCGATTTAGTGCTTTTGTGTGTGTTATTGTACAGAAAGCACAATCCCTAGAACCCTCAATTGTTTGGATAGGTGGGTTGATGATTCAGAACCAGGGTTGATTCCAACCATGTCTAAGTGATGGGCAGGCGACCCATATTATTTTGAGAAGCCGAAAAGGAATGCATCGTGCTTCCCCAGCTTCTAACCCTATAAAATTGATTTGTCCGGCTTTTAGTTCACTGGAACAGAAGTTGTACACCTTGGTGTCGCGTGCCTCGATGTCGAAAATCATGAGCAACCAGTGTTCGGAAACTTTAAAGGGCATGGTGATGTAGCGTGCCCTCCTTGCTAGACCAGCATGTAGCCATTCTACAGACTTTTCCTGTAAGTCCTTGTGTAGCAGAGATAGGGACAGGGTGGGTGAAGCGTTGAAAACAGGCTGCGCTTTCTTGGAGCTTCGAAATTCTTCTATAGCATTGGCAATTAGGATGCGGAAGAGAGCCATCGTCACTTCCGATTGTGGTCGAAGGAGAATACGGAAATCTTCGTAGGTCAACTTGTGCTTTGTCTTTGTATTGATATATATGATGTCCCCCCCCCCCCGTTCTTGGCATCATCTAAAATAGTGTTTAGGATAAAGATGTCTTGAACGTCTAGTGTAGAGATGCCCGCCATGTCTAGATCTTTCATCAGATGAGGTAGAGGTGGCAGCGGGGGCAGGTCCTATGGAGGGGGTGGAGTCTGCGCACTGTCTTCTAAAAACGGAGGTAGCGCTTCGTCTTTGTCTGAGTCATAAATGGAGTCAAGTCTACCATCTGTGTCTAGACTCACTCTATCTGGTTCTTCCTGTTCTAGGGGGAGGTTTGTAGATTATTGAATTGTTGTTGTAGCTGGGCTTATGCTAGTTTCCATGATACATTGTTGAAATTTAGTAAAAGTGGCTTCTTTAGTAGCTTCCCCTAGTGATCCCATGGCTGAGAAATTAAAGAATTGGTCCCCATATGACATTGTGACGTTGTCATTATTATTGGGGGACTTGGGATCTTTGGTTCCATCTTCTTGGTGGCCGCTATCTTGTCCTATTTTTGCGGGGTCTGCCCCTCGACTTGTGCCCTCCCTAGCATTTCATGGGTCATCAGGTTGATCGTCTGAGGAGGAGCTGTCATTTTTGGAGTTAGCCAAGGAGTCAGAGTCGTCCTCATCATCTTCAATGGTGTCATCATCGCCATCCGCCGCATTTTCCTTTTTCTTCATGGTCGACTTCTTCTTGCACTGCCGATGGATTGCTTGCAGCTCTTCAAGTGCCACTTGCACATGCTCATGGATTTTGAGCAGTGTATCGTGGCTGTCTTTAAGATTCGCATATCGTGCTTCGGTAGAGCAGAGTCGTATAGAAAGATCGATTGTTTGTGTGCGAAGTTCATTAAGTTCTTTGTTGGAGTTCTCCTCCTGGCGGCTGATGAGTTGTAGAAGGTTGTTGTTGATGTCGTCCAAGCACGTGCTTTGAGCAGTGTGCTGCTGTTGAAGCTCACGGAGGGTCTCAGGCAAAGGTTGAATTTGCGTAGAGACCCTGTCGACTTGCTGGGCCAACGCTGCTTGCTGGCCTTTCATCTCGAGCACCAATCCCGGCAGGGTTTGTAAGTGACTCTCGATGCGGTTGACTTGCTGAGCCGTTGCTTCCTGCCGTTGTTGGATGCTTGCGATGATGCCTGGAAGGGCATTGTTCCACTCGTCTGTCTTGGAGACCTGTGAAGCAATTTCCTACACATAAGAAAAAATAGATGATAATATGTTAGAAGGATCGGTGAGGAGGTTTCGAATGGCATCAAATTACCGTCTGAATTCCTCACCGACGTTAGAAAAGGGGACCCCAGAGATTGAAGGGTAAGGTGGCTGGGGTCGATGTGGAAGAGTGGTAGTGCCTTGAGAGAGAGACACTATTGATGGGCCCGTGAATTGTGTGGTGACTATTGATGGAGTCACTAGCGATATCGGGGTGGTGATGGTAGATGAGGTGGTGGATGGAAATGGTGGTGACATCCCGGGTGAGAAGGGACGAAATGGAAGTGACGAGGGGAAAGAAATTGAAGTGAAGGTGAGATCAGGTGTTGAGGTCGAGAATGGAGTGCTCGAAGAAGAAAAGAGTGAGGCGGAGTATGCGGGTAAAGTTGTGGATGTGGATTAGGTAATTATGGTGGGCATTGTTGTTGTGGAGAATGGGGGAAGAGTGATGGATGGTGGAATGGTGGAGGGTGGTGGTGTGGTGGAGGAGTGGTGGAAGGTGGTAGTGGTGGTTGTAGAGGTTAGCCCAACATCCAGATCAGAGATGAAGGTTTCTGGTGTTTCAGTGTTGTGTGGTGGCTCCGCCTCTAGATTTATCTTTGATGTGGGCATTTCTGATTGCTGTTGTTTTTGTATACGCAGCTTTGAAGGTCATGTTACTGGAATTTTCTTCGGCCTTACTGCAGGGGCAGTGATACTATGTTCAGTTTGCCATGTTTTTGCTTGCTTCTCTTTTGCTTTGACGGAGGCTATGAGGTTGGCGAGCTCTTATTCAGTGAAGAGCAGCTTATCTTTGTCATAGTCTGCTAGTTTTGGAAGAGGTAGCAGAGTTCTGGATGCTTTGACAGTTGGGCATAAAATGTAGTGAAGTTTAGCATCCTTCTCCTTTATAATGTATGAGTTCTTTAAACTTTGTTCATTTGTAAGGATGTTGCCCTTTATCACTGTGCACTTAGGTAATGGTCTATCTATCTTGAGAAATTTCAAGATTGATGTTATATGACCAC
Source organism: Alisma plantago-aquatica (assembly GCA_963693085.1). Taxonomy (NCBI): domain Eukaryota; kingdom Viridiplantae; phylum Streptophyta; class Magnoliopsida; order Alismatales; family Alismataceae; genus Alisma; species Alisma plantago-aquatica. The sequence continues at coordinate 884,026,990 of OY856411.1, forward strand.
CCATGTAGATTTCTTTGCAGAGGGCATAAGCTACATACTTGTGAATTAGTTGCCGGCCTATGTTGATCGGCTGCCCGGTGAGAATTGACCATAGGATGAAGAGATCTGAGATAAGAACGTTCCCACTCTCTGTCCTGGGGAAAAGGGTGCCAGTAATGATTTTATGCAGAGTGCACACCATGCCAAAATGGATGTTGGAGGCCTTGCAAGTTTTTGCCTCATAGGTTGGAATCCCCGTTAAGGATTTCCAGAAGTTGTGCTTGTTGAATTGGGAGTTGTCCAGACCTACAGCTTTAGCCTTCTTTAGCTGATCCTGGTTGTCGATGAAGATCTCGTTCAACATGTTTTCAGTTAAGACAACCTTGCTTCCAAAAAGTGAGGTGACCAGCCTGCGGTCACCTCCGTCTTTCCATCTGTCCTTTATGTCCACGGTTTCTTTGGTAAGGTATGTGAAGAACTCAACTGTGGGCTCAATATAGGAGGTTTCTGCCACAAAATAGAGTTTTGAAAGATCCACATTGTCTAGCAAGACGAGAATTCTGTCATAAATCCCCATTTTTTTAGTATGTTTGAGCAGACATACTTTGTTGGGCACAACACCTTATCACCAGCTGGGAGGTTTTGGATGTATAAGTCAGTTTGTGCAGGTTCTGTGGTGGTGGTGGGATTTGCAACTGTGGGGAAAGCTTGTCCTGCCAAGATCTGTTCCCTAGCGGTAGAGGGTTGAACTTGCTTCCTTGCCCTTTTCTTTGATGGTTGTCCCTTGGCGGCTTCTTCAGTCTGCCTTTTGCCTTTGGACTTTAGGACTGGGGATTCGTCCTCAGAGTTTGGTGTGTACTCCGAACCTTTATCACTGGAGGAAATCTCCTCCACTTCTTCAACAGGTTCTTCGGTTAAGCATATGTTGATTCGGTAAATTTCATTCATGACTTTAATCAGGTCTACTTTTGGTGGGACCTTTCCGGTCTTTTCGTAAGTGTCCATGATGTGCTGGAGATTTGCGCGATCCTCTAGTAGTTGCTCTCTTATCCAGAAGGGAGCGTCAGTAGATCCTGTGGCTTGTTTTGTAGGTGAGGCCATTCTATAATCAGAAAATTATATATGTTAATAAAAGAAAAATGTTGAAATAATTGCAATATTGAAATCGTTTTAAGGTTGAATTCTTATTTTCCAAGACTTCTTTGGCTCACAAACGGTTTCAAGACCATATGGCTCCATACGGTTTCAAGACCGTATGGCTCCATACGGTTTCAAGAACGTATGGATCCAAAGGGTTTCAAGACCCTATGGCTCCAAAGGGTTTCAAGACCATTTGGCTCCATATGATTTCAAGACTGTATGGCTCCATACAGTTTCAAGACCGTATGGCTCCTTACACTTTCAAGACCGTATGTCTCCATACAGTTTCAAGACCATTTGGGTCGAAACCGCAAGGAAGGTGAAATGGCAAGGACGACTAGCGGTGAAAAGATGGCGAAAATGGTGAAAACAACATCGTCGATGAAGGCATTAAAGGCGGTGATAGTGGTGGCGGCAATCGGGAAGTTCGTTCATGGTGGAAACGACAGAAACGACACCAGCGTCAGTGGGAATGGCGGTTGCGGTGGCATCATTCTACCTTGCTTCTTAGACGATGATGACGAAGATGAAGGGTGCATCATGTTGGTGGTATCGTCTGGGGAGCGGACGGAGCATGTTGAAATGAACTGGAGACAAGAGGAGGAGGACGGCGGTTGTGAGAGTAGAGAGTTAGAATGAATAGAATAGGGTTTTGCGCGTGAGCAAAATCTTAGGAAGCGAAGGAAAGAAAAAGGGAAGGGGTCGAGCGATATTTATAGAAAAGGAAGGGCGTCGTTACAAATTCTAAAGGGCAAACCGTTTTGAGACCGTATGGAGTCCAAAATGGTTTTGAGACCGTATGGCTCCAAACGATTTCGAGTCTGTATGGATCCAAACGGTTTCGAGATCGTATAGATCCAAACGGTTTTGAGACCGTATGGATCTAAATGGTTTTGAGACCGTATGGATCCAAATGGTTTCGAGACAGTATGGATCCAAACGGTTTCCAGACCGTATGGATCCAAATGGTTTCGAGACCATATGGATCCAAATGGTTTCAAGACCGTATGAATCCAAATGGTTTTGAGACCGTAAGTATCCAAACGGTTTTGAGACCGTATGGAGCCCAAATGGTTTTGAGACCGTAAGGATCCAAACGGTTTTAAAACCGTTAGGATAGAAAAGGTTTTTGGTTTTTATATTTTTATGTTTGTTTTGGATGTTAAGTAAATTTTTATATTTTATGGATAAAGGTGAAGGGTCTAAGAAAAATAGAAAATTTCCAAAACTAAATAAAATTCTGGTGATACTCAGTTCTTGGGTTGCCTCCCAAGTAGTGTCTGGGTTTTACGTCGCTGGCTCAAAAAAGTTCTGACTTGGTTAGATTGATGTGGCGAGATCATGAATCTCAATGGTTTGTCTTGGAATTTTGTCAGCTGGGGTATAATATTTCTTTAATCTATGGCCACTAATAGTTCTCTCCCCTCCATTGTCATCAATAATGATGATTGCTCCGGTCGGGTAGATGTGTTTGATGGTGAATGGCCCATACCACTTTGTGTGAAGTTTTCTGGGGAACATCTTAAGTCTAGAGTTGAAAAGAAGGACTTTATCTCCAACGATGATATCTTTCCTTTTTAGATGTCCATCGTGCCACATCTTAGTTTGTTCTTTGTAGATCCTAGCGATTTGGTAGGCGGTCATTCATAGTTCCTCAAGTTCTTGCAATTGTAGTTGTCTATATTTGCCAGTGCTTTTGAAATCGAAATTCAATTGTTTGATGGCCCACCAAGCTTTGTGTTCCAGTTCAACTGGAAGATGACATGACTTCCCATATACCAAACGAAATGGGGTCATTCCTATTGGTGTTTTATAAGTAGTGCGGTATGCCCAAAGGGCATCGGGGAGATTAGTGGACCAATCTGTGCGATGTCTGTTGACTATTTTTTCTAGAATGTCCTTTAGTTGTCTATTTGAGACTTCGACTTGGTCACTTATCTATGGATGGTAAGGTGTGGCGACCTTGTGTTTAACTCCATATTTTATTAGGAGGGCTTCGAAACTTTGCTCTAAGAAATGAGATCCTCCATATGATATGATTGTTCGGGGGATTCTAAATCTAGGGAAGATGAAATCCTTGAACATTTTGATAACTGGTTTGGAATCGCAAGAGACGGTGGGTATAGCCTCTACCCATTTTGAAACATAATCCACAACAACCAGTATATATGAGAATCCATAAGATGAGGGGAAAGGGCCCATGTAGTCTATTCCCCATACATCAAAAAGTTCAATTTCTTGCCACAAGGTAAGAGGCATTTCATTTCTTTTTTATATACTCCCAGAAAGTTGACATTTATTACAGGATCGGATGAAATTATGGGTGTCCTTTGCTATCGTTGGCCAAAAGAAACTATATTGAAGAACTTTGAGAGCAGTTTTCTTTGAACTCATGTGCCCCCCAGTAGGGCCAGAATGGCAATGTTCTAGGACATGAATAATTTCTTCTTCTGGTAGGCAATGACGGAAAAGTTCGTCTGTACATATACGGAAAAGATATGGTTCGTCCCAGAATTATTTCTTAACATCATGAAGGAATTTCCTTTTATCGTAACGAGAGGCGGAAGGATGGATAATTCTTGTATCCAGATAGTTCACTATATCGACATACCAAGGAAATCTGGTGGTAACTTTCATAAGCTGGTCGTCGGGCAGGGAGTCTCGGATAGGTATATTTTCATCCTCCTGAGACTCAATGCGACTTAGATGATCAACGACGACATTTTCCACTCCGCTCTTGTCCTTTATTTCTAAGTCAAATTCTTGAAGCATCAATACCCAGCGGATCAGTCTGGGTTTTGCATCTTGTTTCTGAATTAGGTATTTGATGGTTGAGTGGTCTGTGTATACTATGACTTTCGATCCGATAAGATAGGAACGAAATTTCTCAAAGCTGTAGATGACAGCCAAGAATTCCTTTTCAGTAGTAGTATAATTCTTTTGCGCCTCATCTAGCATTTTTGATGCATAGTATATCACATGGGGCTTTTTGTCTATTCTCTGCCCTAGCACCACTCCTATAGCATAGTCGCTAGCGTCACACATTATCTCGAAAGGTTGTGACAAGTCAGGTGCCCTCAGAATAGGTGCAAAGATTAGAGCATTCTTTAAGGTTGTGAAGCTATGTAGGCATTCATGGTCAAAATTGAAATCAGCATCCTTGGTTAGTAAGTAGGTCATGGGTTTTGTTATTTTCGAGAAGTCTTTAATAAATCTTCGATAGAATCCAGCATGACCTAGAAATGCTCGGACTCCCCTTATGTCCTTTGGCGGTGACAGCTTTGAGATGACATCGATCTTTGCTTTGTCTACTTCAATTCCTCTTTCACTTACTCGATGTCCGAGGACAACACCTTCGGTTACCATAAAGTAGCACTTTTCCCAATTCAGGATAAGGTTTGTTTCCTCGCATCTTTGTAAAGCTTTCCTGAGGTTGAGTAGACAATTGTCAAAAGAATCTCCGTAAACTGAAAAGTCGTCCATAAATACTTCCATTATGGACTCGGTTAAACCTACGAAAATTGCTGACATACACCTTTGGAATGTTGCGGGTGCGTTACACAACCCAAAAGGCATCCTTCTGAAAGCATAGGTTCCAAAGGGACAAGTAAAGGTTGTTTTTTCTTGGCCTTCCGGGTGTATTGGAATTTGATAGAACCCGGAGTAACCATCGAGGTAGTAGAAAAACTTTTGGTGGGCCAATCGTTCAAGGACTTTATCAAGGAAAGGTAGAGGGAAGTAGTCTTTTCTTATTGCTTTGTTTAGTTTTCTATAATTGATACACATCCTCCATCCTGTGACAGTCTAGTGGATACTAGCTCGTTTTTATCATTCAGAATGATAGTGATTCCCCCCTCCTTTTTGGGGACCACTTGGACCAGACTAACCCATTGAGAATCAGAAATGAGATATATGATACCAGCTTTTAGGAGTTTAAGGACTTCGAGGCAAACCACTTCTTTGAGGTTTGGATTTAGTTTTCTCTGGTGTTCCCTCGATGCTTTGAACTCCTCTACCATAGGTAGTTTGTGCATCCACAGGGCAGGATTTATTCCCATTAGGTCAGTCATTTTATATCTGGTATCTTTTTTGTGTTTCCTTAGCTCAGCGAGGAGTCTTTCTTCTTGATCATCTATTAAAGTAGAGCTGATTATGACTGGGCACAGTTTTTCTTCATCCAGGAAGACATGTTTGAGCCCTATTGGTAAGGCTTTCATTTCTGGGGCCTTGAGTACTTCTGTAGTTTCCAAAGTGGTGATAGATTTCAATTCCTCGAAGATGGCTATCAGAGCTTCTTCGGCTTGGTCTAAGTATCACAGACATTGTTGTACTAGTTCACTGGCTGAAAATTCAACTTCTGGGTTTGTCAAGACATTCTCCAGATCATCAGATGGTTCGTCTTCTTCTGGCTGTAATTGAGACATTTTTTCTATTGGCTCAAGAAGGAAAACTTCTTCCTAGATATTGGGACTTTTAGGCTGTTAAGGACTCTGAATTGGATGGCTTCTTTTACTGGTCTTAAGATAATTGTGCCTGTTGCAACGTCGATAAGTGCTCTTGTGGTAGCAAGGAAAGGCCTTCCGAATATTATTGGATATCTTAGATCTTCCTTTATATCCATAATCACAAAGTCGCAAGGGACATAAGAGTCTTTCCCTATCCTGACTGGGATGTCTTCAATGATCCCCAATGGTGCGGTGATGGTAGAATCGACCAGCTGAATTGTCATTGTTGTTGGTAATAACTCAGTAAAACCCAAACTTTTGCACATTGAGAAAGGCATAATAGATATACTAGCTCCTAGATCAGCTAATCCTTTTTTGCTAGAGGCGTTCTCGATGGAACATTGGATACCAAAGGATCCAAGATCTTTTGTTTCCTTGGCATTTTGTAGAGAATAATATCAGAGGTTGTCTGAGCCAGTTTAACAGTCTCTTGTTCTCTAGTCATATATTTCTTTGATAGTAAGGTCTTCAGATATTTTGACCAAGCTGGGATTTCAGAAAGAGCATCGAGGAATGGAATATCGACATATAGCTTCTTCATAGCTTCCTTGAATTTCTGGAATCTAGTGTCCAGCTTAGTTTCCCTCAATCTACTTGGGTAGGGTATCCTAGGCTTATACAGTGGGACTTCTGGTTCTTTAGTAACTTGCTCTTTTTCCTTTTCCTTCCTAGTCTCTACAAACTTTTTAGTTTCTTGATTTGTGCTAGCAATTGGATTGACTTCAGTTATATCTTCATCTTCTTGAATGATTTTCATGGCTTCAGTAAGGACACGACCCGACCTTGTGGTGATGGCTTTCAAATGCTCTTGTCTGGATTGATCGTGTCTTGGTTTTATCTCTGGTTGACCAACAAAAGTGCCTACCAGAGGTTTTAGTTGAGCTGTGATTTGTGCTAACTGAGTTTCAATAGCTTTTTGTTGGGCTTGCTGGTTGGCAAGCATGGTTTGTTGCGATTGTAGAATTTGTCTTATTAATGACATTTCATCTGTTGGTTGAGGTGGATTATTCTTTTATGGATGTTGTTGATACTGTTGTGGTTGCTGCTGCTGAGGTACGGTGGATAGTTGGGGTTGTTGAACATGTGGTTGTTGCAGCTGGGATTGCTGCAATTGTGGATCCAACAGCGGATGAGTATATTGATAATATGCAGAAGGGTTTCTTGGTTGTGTGAATCCTTGCAATCCTCCTCTAAAGTTTCCCTGGTTTCGATTATAATTGTTCTAGAAACTTGGTAGCGATCTATTAAAACCTCCTCCTTGAGTTTGGTGATGCGGGTTGGCAGTCCATGTAGGATTCCCATATTGAAACCCGGGATGGTTTCTTGGTTGATTTGGGTTATAATAAACTTGTCCTGGTATAGTGTGGATGGAATTTACTTGTTCTGGTGACATATCCTCAAGTTGTTTGATGATTGGTTCATACTATGGCTGCGGTGTCTGTATGTCCATCATCACATTATATAGGAGACCACATGATAATGTGGGGTGATCGGATGCATGACATGCCTCACAAGTCACGGGAGCTGCCTTGATCTGTTGGAGGCTCTTCTTTTCTCCAAGTGTCATTTCAAGAACTTGTTGCTTGTGAGCGATAGTTTTTAAGGCTTCGGGGATGGCTTTCATTTCCATTGATTCTTCAGCCTTACAAACTTTTAGAATTCCCCCGGTGCATGACCTTCCCCAATTAGATTGGTTCTTGGCCCCAAGCGTAACAATCCTCTAGGCATCTTCGTAATTCTTTCATATGAAATTCCCCCCATATGAGGAATCCAAAATTTTCTTAATATCATCACTTACTCCTCTATACAATGTCTCTATCAGCTGGTTTTGAGAGATTCCGTGGTGTAGACATTTCCTCAAAAGTTCCTTAAATCTCTCCCATGATTCTGCTAGTGATTCCCCAGGGAGTTGAGAGAAGTGATTAATTTGTCCCCTAATCTCATAAGTCAAGGAAGGCAGAAAGAACTTTTCTAGAAACTTTTCTTCCAAAGGAGCCCAGGTGGTGATTGGCTCCCCATCTAGTGCATTATACCAGCTCAATACCCTTCCAGACAAAGTAGAGTGAAATAGGTGTAGCATGATTGCGTCGAAAGGAACTCTGGCATGTGGTACTAGCCGACAAAGAGACTTGAATTGCTTTAGGTGGTCCATGTAGTCATCCCCAGCACCTCCAAAAAATGAAATACCTTGCATAATCTAGATCCATTACGTACGGATCTCAAAGTTAGGAACATTGATGAGTGAGGGTCTAACTGGGTGATTATCTTCGAAGTTATTAGGAACGACATAATCCCGAAGTTGCTTATTTCGCAACAACATCTGAGCAGTGGTTGTGGCTGCTTCATTCTCAGCTCGAATGCGAGCCTGTTCTTCAGCTCGGACCTCATCTTGAATCTGAGCACGTGTGTCAGCAATAAGTTGTGCTCTTTGAGAAGCTAAGGCCGCATTGACTCTTTCCATAACCAGAGCGGCTTGACGCTATTCGTCAGCCATTTGTCTGGCTCGTTGGCGGTTGATTCGGATGCGTCGGTGAAAGCTTCGTTCTACCTCAGAGTCATACTTTAGTTTAGGGGAGAATCTGATGTTACGCAAAGGTTTCATACACATGTTCTACCTGAGTAGAAGAAGGAACACACTTTAGATAATGTGGAGAAAAGATGAAATCAAGATGATATGAATTATGGTTAAGGAAAAGTGTAAATCCTAATCAGCTAGAAAGGTAACAAGTAAAAATTAAAACGTTCCGTTGTCCCCGGCAACAATGCCAATTTTTTATGGAGCCTCCACTTATGTGGTGTTCCGTGCACCACTAAAATCCTAGAGATAGTTAATCTCTAAGTTTAGCCTTGCATATGCTATAATAATGTAACATCCCTGACCTGGGTTATGAATTAACCCTAGGTGTTTTGCCTAAATATGTAATTAAACTCTTGTGATTATCTTTTGGCATGTAATTAAGTTCCTAAGGAACATACATTTTCAATTCTGACCTTTTTAAAACAATGATTGTAGTATTGTTTGGTAATACATGACCTATGTGCAAATTACCCAATTAGAGGGGTTAACTTGCAAATTACACAGGTTAAGATGTTCCTCTAACAAAGAGACATCATATGAATGAATATGATGAGGTATGATGGATTTCCCAAGTTTGGGCACCAAGGTGCAGCTTGTGGAGCAATCCTTGTGCTTAAAACCCTAATTTTGGTGTAAAGTGCAATTTACCCAAAATGAGGGGTGCAACTTGTGATATACACTTTCTAGAAAATATTTTATGACTATTGACATCATTTAAAGTTATAATAATGAAGGAGGCACTTCATTTGAATAATCATATTATAAGAAATACCTTTGTAATTAAACCACCAAAGTTGTAAGTAAAGGAGACCCTTATATGTATATGTGCACTATAGTGACAAGTTGACCTTCCTTGCCTTTAGTCCTTGGTCTTAGAAGAAGTTTTACCTTAGATATGAAGAGGAGGGACGTGCTTAAAAGAAAGGAAGGACTTAGTTGTGAAAAGGAGGAGTAAGTTGTCCTTATGATGAAAATAACCTCAAAGTATATATGATCCTTTCCTTTGCAGCCAAAGGCAACATTTCCTTTCTTCCCTTCTTATTCCCTTGCTTAGACCAACTTAGGACAGAGCTCAGGAGTAGAGGAAGACGACCAAGTTCATCTAGGTAAGCTTTTTTCATCATCTTGCTCGAATTCATGGAGGAAACCAGGTTACAAGGTTGGTTTCATGGTTATCTTACTTAGTTTTCTCTTCCTAGCCGATCCTTCTCAACTTTTCCTTGAAGAAACAACCTTGGATGACCTGTGGAGCTCAAGACGCCATTAAAGGCTTGAAGCTTGGAAGCTTGGAGCTCTAGGAACCACATTTGAGGCGAGTTTTATAACTCTAAACTCCTAGCTTTATTATGCATATCTTTGTTCTTACTTTTTGTGCTTAGTTCTTCTTCTACCTCCCTTCTTCCTTGCACTTTTGCAAGCAAAACAGTGGTGTAACTGACCTGAACAGAGGTTGAGGATGATGGGCGTGGATTCCTAGGTAACTTTATCAAACAAACTTGGACCCTTTTGGTCCAAACGGTTGCAAACCGTTTAAGGTCAAACGGGTTCAACCGGTTTGATCTCAAACGATCTTGCAAGATCGTTTGGATCAAAACGGTCTCAAGACCGTTTGATAGGGTTGACCAAGGGACGACTGTTTGAGGGTCTGTTGATAATATATTGAATTTCATTTCTACAAAGAATTATAAACTAATTCCTAACCAATTGAGAGTTGAAGGCACTTCAACACCCTAACCCTAATCAGGTTGAAATTGCTGATTTCAAGTATTGATCTTGTTGAGTTTTGGGTTGAAGGACCCAAACGGGTTCAAAACCATTTGGGGGTTCATCCAAACGGTCTCACACTCGTTTAGTGACACCCCAAGATCGTTTGGAGGTCTAGGGTTAAGGAAATTTGATGGTTTGAGGGTCCAATTTCAATAGGTTGATGAATTGATAAAATTGCTGATTTTAGATCTATTTAAGGTTCAACCCTTATCCAACCGACTTGGTTTTTGGTCAAACTTTGGGAAAATAGGTTGACACTCGTTTCGTCAAAAACAGGTTGACACTCGTTTAGGCTCAAACAGGTTGACACTCGTTTAAGGCCAAACGGGTTCACACTCGTTTAAGGCCAAACAGGTTCACACTCGTTTAAGGCCAAACGGGTTCACACTCGTTTAAGGTCAAATGGGTTCACACCCGTTTAAGGTCAAGTGGGTCCACACTCGTTTAAGGCTCAAATGGGTTCAAAGTCATTTGAGATTAAACGAGTTCAAGGTCATTTAAAACCTAAATGGGTTGAAGGTTGAAGGTTAAACCCTAAACCAATTGGAGACTTTCAAGTTTATGTATACTTAATCACTTGAAGGTGTAAATGGTTCAATGATGATCTAACCTAAACTCTAATGGTAACTTAAGACATTAAGGGACTAAGTGACTAATGAATTGACCCATGATGATGATCAATGGGTAAATTACCAAAATGCCCTTGAGGGGTTAATTTGAATGATACATTGTTCTAATCAAACCCTAATCACTTGATAGTGATGATTTGGTTTATGTTAATCAAGGATGACTTGACCCAACCTATCTAGAGTGGTGTAATCACCATATACTAGTGAGAGGAGAGAGAAAGTACTGTTTATGTTCAAAACTCAAGTAAAATACCTTCAATGTACCCGAATATGAAAGATTAGGTATGATCCACTTATGTGAGATCATGGAAACCCTAAATATGATAATTGGTGAACATTAATCTTATCTGAAGGCTTTAATGATGATGTTCCTCATACATGGTGATATTATGAGATCAATTCACCATGAGGTGAATAGTAAACCCTAGTTCTAGGACGATGACATGTAATGTGAATAGTAAACCCTAATTGGTGAAAATCAGGGAACCTAACCGTTACAACTTGTGATATGAATTGCTTACTATTATCAGTTGAATTAACCATGCAGGTTCTTATACATGATGATGATCATATCCAGGTAAGGATTATGATTTCATATTCATTGAAAGCATGTTATTAGCTTTATGAATAATGACATATGCTGATGCCTAGTAAGTGGCATCTTATGAGAATGATAGGCTGTGAGAGCCATGAGTATCATCAAGGTCATGCTTGTCAGATGACTTGTGATGAGATGATTGAGAAATGATAATTGATGAGAGTTAGACTTGATACATTTAGTATTCTACTTTCATAGCTGCTGTTCTAATGATTAATGTTTGAGAACATGTATGATGATAAAAAGAATACTGAAATGTACCTAACTAATCAAGTATAATCATACCATGTAGAGCCCTGATCATAGATCCATCATTGTCAGGAGTTAAATGATGGTGAAATAGGTTTTCCTAAGGGAACTCCTGGATCACATACTTTTGAGTATGTGGGGGAATATGGATGTGAATACCCTTACATCCTAGTATAGGAATTGATGTAGATGTATCTTAATCTATCAATCCTTCACTATGTGTTTATGCCGGGGTGATATAACACTAATATCCCGAGGAATTCTTTTGTACCGCATCGATGAGAGATAAACAAGAAATCTTTTGATGGCAAAGAGAGTACATAATGCCACTGTGACTCTAATAGCGAAGTACCAGAATACCCTGGTAAGCTATAGTAGCAGAGACACTAGATGTCCTGCATGTTAATCCTCATACTGACTGAGCAAGATGAGGTCATAAGAATCCTGCTCTTTTGATGACCTATGTATGATACCGATGCGAATTAATAGTGATCGGTTGGAGTATGAGCGGTATACCTCATCTCCGCAGGGCATAATAATGTTTGTAAAACATAATCAACCGCGTAGCATATCTGCTTAGGTTGAACTACGAGATACAATGATTGATGGTTACACTGTTTAGTATACATGTTCTTCATATTCCTTAAATGTTGTTGTTCTACTTGATAACAATCTGCTGTTGATTACCTTAAAGCTTTATTGCTTATGTTGATCTGTGATTTCTATAATAAAGCTTCTGGCGGAGAGTTATAACTCTCACTGGGACAATTATTTAAAATTGTCTCACCCCGTAGATTTCAACTTTTTAGGTGGTTGCCGAGGACGAAGGAACCAGTCTGCAGGTGATCAGTATCAGCGGTAAGAGCACCAGGGGCAGCAGTGAATCTCAGGTGGAGATACTGACTGCTAAGTCATGTAGTTAGATAGTCTTATGTCGTCTCTGTACTCTCAGGTCCTTGGAGTTTGTTAATCTGAGATTTTGTATTTTGTTGTATGTAATCACTTGAGAAGTGGTTTAACAGAGATGTAAATTGTTCCCTTGCTTTTATGAAAGAAGTTTCATGACTTCAAGATCATGTCTCGAAAAGTTTTAATTTTTTGTGAATTTTCATATTCCGCTGTTAATTGAATGCTTCCGCTGAGTTTATATCGTGGTTTATGAATCGTGTCATTTCAGAGTGGTATCAGAGCTCTAGGTTCGCTGAGTCTACAGAGACATATGACTTAGAATGTCGAGTCTATCCTTAGTACTTCTTTCTTATCTAATAGAGTCTTATGCTCCTCAGGAGAAGAAGATAATTAAGGATGTCTGGACCACAGGAGGAGTACGAGGCAGAAAGTAGTGTTGCTGCACCTCGAGAAGGTGCAAGGAACCTAGAAATAGAGCAACCCGTACCTGAGCCACCTATGGAGCCACCTCAGTTTGACCCAGCTGACATGGGAAACCCAACTGTTCAAACCATGTTCGGGCAGTTTATGACTGCCATGACACACATCACCGACAGGATGCCCATGCCTGCACCTAGGGCACCTGCCTAGTCTGGAGGACAAGGTATCGGTAAGACGTTCGAGTGACTTCGTCGTTTCAGAGCAACTAAGTACTTTGGAACAGCTGATCCTGCAGATGCTGACCTCTGGTTAACTGAGTTGGAGAAAGCTTTCAGAATCTTGAACATCCCCAAAGGTGAGAAGGTTAGACATGTTGTCTATCTTCTCAAAGGAAGTGCTAGTCACTGGTGGACCATGGAAGAGCAGAAGAGGCCTGGAGTGGAGATCTCATGGGAAGACTTTCGTCGGGAATTTGTCCACAGATATTTTCCAAAGACCTTCCTGGATGAGAAGATCTCTCAATTTGAGAGATTGAGACAAGGCATGATGAACATTGAGTATGAGGCTAAGTTCATGGAGTTGTTGTGATTCTGTCCGCATATGGCTACCACAGATGAAGAAAGGATTAGGAGGTTTGAGAAGGGTTTGAATGCCGACATGACTACTCCCGTGTCTGCACTAGAAAACCGGGAGAGATTCTCTACCTTCATTGAGTCAGTCTGAAGGATAGAGAGATCTGTAGTCGAGAAGAGACAAACCCATAAGAGATATCCACAGTTCCAGGGTTCTTCATCTAGAGACTTTAAGAAGCCTAGATTCTCTACACCTACACCTCCACCATCGAGATCTAGTTTTCAGACACAGTGGTCCCCAAGTAGAGGTAGAGGACGAAGCCTACCACTACAAGAGACTCGCAGTTCAACATCAATGTCAGTCACAGGACCACCCAGACCACAACAACTGGAAAGAAGCTGCTACAACTGTGGGAAGGTGGGACACTTGATGAAGGACTGCAGGTCTAGGCCTGTTAGTGTGACACAGCCTCAGAGGCAGAATCAACAGGGATCGCAGAGAAGGCAGTCTCAAGGAGCAGCTAGAGGACGTGAACAGGCGTCCCAAGCTGGGTCTTCAGCACCAACTCAACCCCAGGCGACAACAAGGTTCTATGCTATAAACCCACTAGATGTAGTGTTTAATCCACGAGTTGTGGTAGGTCAGATGGAACTTTTATATTTGGATATGTCTAAATCCTATATTGTATCTATTTTGATTGATTCGGGTGCTACACACTCCTTTATCACTCGAAGAGTGATTCGTAACTGCAATATGACGGTCAGTCATAGGGCAGATAGCTTGTTGCTAGAGACTCTGTTGAGAGGGTCTGTTGTGTTGCAAGAGGTATGCTCTCCCTGCATCCTCTTCTTTTCTGATCATCACATTCAAGTGGATCTTATACCACTTGAGATGCAAGGATTTGATATAATCCTTGGGATGGATACCTTGGAAAGGTATAGGGTTGTCTTGGATTGTGAATCCAAGCAGGCTGTGTTTGCTGATGAAAGAAACACATGGATCTTTCAAGGAGAGAGAAAGATTCTACCCACCTATCTTGTGTCAGCTATGGTTGCTGATAAGTTGATGAGGCAAGGATGTTATGAATTCTTGGCCCATGTGTTAGATACTACCATGGAGAGTCCTAACCCTGTTGAAGTTCCTATAGTCAGGGAATTCGAAGACGTGTTTCCTGAAGAACTTCCAGGTGTGCCACCGCCTCGGGAAATTGATTTTGAAATCAATTTGATCCCAGATACCCAACCTATAGCCCAGACACCGTATAGGATGGCGCCTGCTGAGATGGCAGAACTCAAGAAGCAGCTTCAAGAGTTTCTTGAGAAGGGTTTCATCCGACCGAGCACTTCACCCTGGGGTGCTCCCGTTTTGTTTGTTAAAAAGAAAGACGGGTCAATGCGGTTGTGCATTGATTACAGACAATTAAATAAAGTAACCATAAAGAATAAGTACCCTCTGCCGAGGATTGATGATCTCTTTGACCAGTTGCGTGGTGCAACCGTCTTCTCAAAGATAGATTTGAGGTATGGATATCATCAACTTCGTATTAAGGACAATGACATACCCAAGTATGCTTTCAGAACAAGGTATGGTCACTATGAGTTCACAGTTATGTCGTTTGGACTAACTAATGCACCGGCTGCATTTATGGAACTCATGAATAGAATCTTCCGACCTTTCCTTGATCAGTGCATTGTTGTCTTCATAGATGACATTCTGATCTATAGTAAAGATGCTCAGCAGCATGAACAACATCTTCTTCAGGCTCTAACTTTGCTAAGGGAACATAAACTATATGCTAAGTTTAGCAAGTGTGAGTTTTGGCTACCAAAAGTATCTTTTCTTGGACATGTGATATCTGCTTTGGGTATTCGTGTTGACCCTAAAAAGGTAGAATCTGTTCTACAATGGGAACAACCGAAGACACCGACAGAGATTCGTAGTTTCTTGGGGTTGGCCGGCTATTATTGAAGGTTCATTAAGAACTTTAGTTCCATAGCCTTACCCTTGACTAAGTTGACCCGGAAGGAAGTTCCTTTTGACTGGAGCGATAAGTGCCAGCAATCTTTTCAATTACTAAAAGAGAGGTTGACAAGTGCACCTGTACTTGTGCTACCTGAGCAAGGAAAAGGATACATAGTTTTCTGTGATGCCTCCAAGAATGGACTCGGATGCGTGTTGATGCAGGATAAACAAGTGATTTCTTTTTCTTCCCGACAGCTTAAGAAACACGAAGAGAATTATCCGACACACGATTTGGAGTTAGCTACGGTGGTTCATGCCTTGAAGATCTGGAGACATTATCTCTACGGAGAGACATTCCAGATTTTCACAGATCACAAGAACCTAAAGTATATCTTTTCTCAGCATGAACTTAACATGAGACAACGTCGCTGAATGAAGTTAATCAAGGACTACGATTGTACAATTGATTACCATCCAGGAAAGGCCAATGTAGTTGCAGATGCCTTGAGTAGGAAATCAGCAACATCAACCATGGATAGAGCACAACTAAACTCTTTAGTATGTTCTAAGAGAGATATGTTTATCTCTCTAAGGCAAGACAATGTAAAGTTGAAGGTGTCATTGTTAGTTGGGTTGTTGGCTGAGATGCATATCAAACCTACCCTTAGAGAGCAGATCAAAGAGGCAAAACAGGTTGATACTACAGTTCAGAAGATTAGATCGGAGTATGGTGATGAGAAGCGAGATGGTTTCCATGACTTAGATGATCAAGTAGTATGCTATCATGGGAGGATGATAGTGCCAGATAATGATAACTTGAGAAAGCTAGTCCTGGAAGAAGCTCATTCTTCGATGTATGCTATGCATCCAGGAAGCACCAAGATGTATCGGAACTTGAAAGATATGTATTGGTGGCCCGGGATGAAGAAGGATGTTGCAGAATTTGTGATGAGGTGTCCTGTGTGTCAGCAAGTTAAAGCTGAACACCAGAAGCCTGTAGGGACAATGCAACCTTTACCCATACCACAGTGGAAGTGGGACCATGTGACCATGGACTTTGTTGTTGTCCTACCTAGGATAAGCAAAGGACATGATTCCATCTGGGTAATAGTTGATAGGTTGACAAAGACAGCGCATTTCTTACCTGTCAAAACAACATATATAGCTGAAAGGTTATCCCAGTTATATGTTCAAGAGATAGTGCGTTTGCACGGAGTTCCTGTCACTATAGTTTCTGACAGAGGTCCCCAATTCACAAGTCATTTTTGGGAACAGTTGCACAGAGCTTTAGGCACCCAATTAAGGTTTAGTACAACCTTTCATCCACAGACTGATGGAAAGTCGGAAAGGACTATACAGACCTTGGAAGACCTGTTGAGAGCATATGTTCTCCAGTTCACAGGGAGTTGGGATCTACACCTAAGCCTAATAGAGTTTGCCTATAACAATAGCTATCAGCAAAGTATTGATATGGCACCTTATGAAGCTTTGTATGGTAGACATGAAAACCTCTAGAGGGGGGGTGAATAGAGTTTTATATATATTTTAAAATAATTTAAACTCAAACAACCAAACTAAAGATTAAGAAGAGGAACACAGGTGTTTAGAGTGGTTCCACCTTAGCAAATACTAAGGAGTCAGTCCACTACCCGGTTGCTTACCCAACCGGGATTTTGAAAGTACTAAATTTTATTACCTCTCAAGGATGTTACATAAAATTTACAATACTTTCTAAACACCCTTTGGACAGCCTTCACCTTGAAGTAGTCTTGCCAACCTCGAAGCAGCCTTCCTTGAAGTAACTTCAAGCTCCCCCTTGAAGTAGCCTTCCTCCCGAAGTAGCTTCCCGTCAAGACAGCCTTCTGAAGTAGTCCAAAGTCTTCCTCTTCACCACGAAGAGCTTCACCCTCTCCAATCCGCAGCCTCCTACCTGGAGTAGCAAGGAGAGTACAAGTAATACAAGGAACAAGAAGGAAATAAAAGAAAATACAACTTATCCTTGTAGCTCAAGGCTTGATTTCCCTAGATCAAGCGTTTGGATTTTCCTAACCAATATGATGGACTTGTGATTGCTAGGGTTAGGAAAATCTAGCCTATAGGACGAGCTTGAGCTAAAGGGAAAATGGCCAATTGATCACAAAGCTCAGTTCACACAGATTGCACAAGAGGGCTCAAGTATTTTCTCAAGTATAGCAAGTGTAAGAAGTAAGTTCTAGTGTCCTATGGCTTGTCCTATTTATAGGAATAGCCTAAGTATGCTTAAGGACATTCTAGATAACTTCTAGGGGGTTCCTAGTGCTTAACTAGCTGTTAGGAATAAGTTAGGCGCATTAGCAACGGCTAGTTAATTAATTCTGCAGTTGCTGTCAGAGACCATCTCGGTCGAGGACTTGTCGATCGAGATGCCCGGTCGGTCGAGGAATTGTCGACCGACAGGCTCTCTGGATTAACGTTTATTTGCAACTGTCAACTGCTGTGTCTAACGGCTACTTTTGGATCTTTCTCGGTCGATAATGTGGTCGACCGAGAGTATCTCGGTCGAGGAGTTGGTCGACCGAGAGAGATCCTGTTTTAAGGTTTCAAGTTAGGCACTAGTTATACGTATGTGTGCATAGGTGGTCCTATTGAATGGATGACTAAGGTGTTTAGCTAGGGAAAATCCAATGCTTGATTTACATGCGATTCTAAGTACTTGTACATTATAATTTTGTACAAGTTTTTACAATGATTACATTTGCATGAAAATATAAACACTTCATGTTGGATTTCCCTTATAGTTGTGTCATCCTGCACACTCAAGTAGCTCGTCAGATAAATAAAAATGAAATGTTTGTCATAATCAAAACAAAGGGATTTTATGGATGTCCATTTAGCCAACAATCTCCCCCTTTTTGAAGATGACAAACATTTCCAAAATATGAATAGAGGAAATATAAAACATATAAATGCCATACCTTTTAGATTGTTGTTTGGAACTTTTCCTCTTATTTGTATAGTGTGTGCTTAGTATCCCCAATGACTTATGGAACATGAAATCCAGTTCATTTGGGAACATAGCAACTTTCAATGTAAAGCCAAGAGTATATTTTTGAAACTCATTGATTGAGTTTGTCATAAATATTTAAATTATAGTTTTATATATCTCTCCCCCTTTGTCATTTCAAAAAGATAACCGTTTTACTAAAAAAAAACTCCCCCTTAATTAGGTATCCCATCAAAAAACGAACGAAAAAGATATCCATTGAATAGCCAAAATGTAAAGACAACAATTTGCAAATTTCCAATTGAAACGTTCATATCAATTTTGATACTAATCATAAAAGCATAAGTATTTGTTTTAAGAACCGCAGATATCAAAGAAAACATCCTCCAACGGAGTAATAAGTAGTTGCTTCCTAATGTTGTTGAATTGATCTAATGGAAGCGGTTTTGTAAAAATATCAGCCAATTGATTTTCCGTATCAACATGATGAAGGGAAACATGATTCTTTGAGATGTGATCCCTTAAGAAGTGATGACGGATTTCAATATGTTTGGCCCGGCTGTGTAAAATAGGATTGTGTGCTAAGTTTATGGCGCTTGTGTTGTCACAAAAAATAGGTGTAGATGAAAGATGAAAACCATAATCGCTTAAAACCTGTTGCATATAAAGCACTTGAGCACAACAAGACCCAGCTGCCATATATTCAGCTTCGGTTGTAGATAGGGCAACCGTGTTTTGTTTCTTGCTAAACCAAGATACTAAGGCTCTACCTAATAAGAAACATCCACCACTAGTACTTTTGCGATCAAGTCGACAACCGGCATAATCCGCATCAGTATATGCTTTAAACTCCAAGGATTGTCCTTTTGGATACCATAAACCAAAACAAGTAGTGCCGGCTAGATATCGAAGAATTCGTTTAACCGCAAGAAAATGAGATTGCATAGGCTGGGATTGAAATCGAGCACAAAGACCAACGGAAAACATAATGTCCGGTCGAGAAGCGGTTAAATATAACAAACTACCAATCATGGCTCTATATAAGGAATCATCAATAGGTTCCCCATTTTCATCCTTATCAATTTTAATAGAAGTAGCCATAGGAGTAGTAGCATGTTTGCATTGATCCATCCCAAAGCGTTTTAACAGTTCTTTAGTGTATTTTTCTTGGCTTATAAAAATTCCGGCGGGTGTTTGCTTAATTTGAAAACCAAGAAAGAATGTTAATTCACCCATAAGGCTCATTTCAAATTCTTTTTGCATAATGTCACTGAATTGTGTGCATAATGATTCATTTGAGGCACCAAAAATAATGTCATCAACATATATTTGCACAACTAAGAAATCAGATGCATATGTTTTGAAAAATAAAGTAGAATCTGAATTTCCAATAGAGAAACCATTATCAAAAAGATATGTCTTGAGCCGTTCATACCAAGTCCTAGGTGCTTGTTTTAGACCATAAAGTGCCTTTTTAAGTTTATAAACATGATCGTCCTTTTCTGGTATTTCGAAGCCAGGTGGTTGAGCAACATAAACTTCTTCTTGTATGATGCCATTTAGAAATGCACTTTTGACATCCATTTGATATAGCTGAATGTTTTTATGGGCAGCAATAGCTAGTAACATCCTAATAGCTTCAAGTCTAGCTACGGGTGCATATGTTTCATCAAAATCTATTCCTTCTTGTTGATTATATCCTTGTGCAACTAACCGTGCTTTATTCCTTATGACTTCTCCTGCCTCATTAAGCTTGTTTCTAAAAACCCATTTAGTTCCTATGATAGTTTTATCTTGTGGTTTAGGAACTAAATCCCATACATCGTTTTTAGTGAATTGATTTAATTCTTCTTGCATGGCTATTATCCAGTAATCATCCTTAAGAGCTTCGGATATTTTCTTAGGTTCAATGATAGAGACAAAAGCCATGTTTGCAACATCTTGGAAAGAGGACCTAGTTTTGACTTTATCATTTGGATCTCCAATAATTAGCTCTTGGGGATGATCCTTGATCAGCCTAGGTGTAGGTTGTGTTTCAACTGGAGGATCGGATGTGGGAGTTTTCTCATTATCATTGGGAATGGTTATAGTTTCAAACTGATTAGTGAGATCAATGATATCTAAATTTGTGGATTTTGATTCTTCATGAAAAGAAACATGAATGGATTCCTCAACTTTTCTAGAGATAGTGTTATATACCCTAAACGCTTTGCTAGAAGTAGAGTATCCCAAGAAGAATGCTTTGTGTGATTTAGAATCAAACTTGTCTCTATCATCCTTGGTGTTTAAAATGTAACATGTAGAGCCAAAAGTATGGAAGTAGTCAACTCTAGGTTTCTTAGAGTGTATTATTTCATATGGAGTTTTCTTCAAGTGAGAGTGAACCGTGACTCTATTTAGCACATAACAAGCAGTGTTTACAGCTTCAGCCCAAAAGGTTTTAGATGTGTTGTGTTCAAGCATCATGGTCCTAGCCATTTCTTGTAAAGATCGATTTTTCCGTTCTACAATACCATTTTGTTGTGGGGTGCGTGGAGCAGAGAAATTGTGAGTATACCCCTGAGAAGTACAAAAAGTTTCAAATGTATGATTTTCAAATTCTCCACCGTGATCACTTCTAATGGTACATATTTTATGTTGTAAAAGATTCTCAATCTTAGAACAAAATTGCATAAAGACATGAATAGTATCATCTTTAGTTGCAATAAAATGTACCCATGTAAATCTACTATAATCATCAACAATAACAAAACAGTATCGTTTACCACCAATAGATTGTGTTCTCATTGGTCCAAATAAATCCATATGAATTAATTCTAAGGATCTACTGGTGCTAAGTACATGTTTTGATTTAAAAGATGTTTTGGTTTGCTTTCCCATTGTACAAGGTTCACAATTTGCAACTTGATCAAAAGACAAAGCAGGTAATCCACGAACAAGATCATATTTTACTAACTTTTTAATAGCATGTGAACTAGCATGACCAAGCTTTTTATGCCATAGTTGTAAGGTGTTTTCATTTGCAAGTAAGCATTTACCTACTACTGATTTCATAGAGTTTGGTTTAAGGATATAAAGATTTCCAACTCTATTTCCTTCATAAACAACAGTTGTAGTATTTTCTATCAATAATTTGCAGCAGGTTTTGTTAAATAGCACATCATAACCACTATCACATAGTTGACTTACACTTATTAAGTTATGGTGCAATCCATCAACTAGTAGAACATTTTTGATTTCAAGATTTGTTCCAACATTACCTATTCCAACAATTTTGCCCTTACCATTGTCTCCAAAAGTAACCGTTCCACTTTTCTTTTCTTCAAAGGTTTGAAAGGCGTCCTTGTTCCCGGTCATATGATTGGAGCAGCCACTATCAACTACCCATTCCTGCATTAGAATTTAGATTTTGGTACCCATGTGATGGTCCGATAAGGTTAGAAACTTTTAAAATGCATATGTGTATAAAAGTTCTGATACAGAAAACTAGTCGGTCGACAATTGTTCGACCGATATAATTCTCGGTCGACAATTTGTCGATCGAGCATGTTACTGTGTCACAATCAAAAAGAATAGAAAATTTTTCGGTTGACCAATTTTCGACCGAAATGAGTACTGGAAGATTTTCGATTTGTTAAAGACATCCAGTCGGTCGACAATACTTCGACCGACCCAGAGCTCGGTCGACAGTACTTCGACCGACGAAGTTTCTGTTTTATTACACCAATGCAGAAAAAATAATACCATTAAGCATAGCATCGTTTGTTGAGATAGGACAATATAAATTGCAAAAATTAAGTATTTTGTCATATCTCAACTTCATTCCATTCTTCTAAGTTTGGAGTCTTGGGGTCCAAACTAAGTTGGACTTCTTAGTCTTGTAGGGGCATGAAAAACAGTAATGTCTAAGACGTAAACAGAAATGACAAGTAATAGAATCAACTTCATTTCTTTTTCTAGCCATTGTGTTTTTGGGTACAAACATAGTTTGGGTTTTTTTGGTTTGGTTTTTCTTTGGAACATATCCCAAACCTTTTCTTCCATTGAAGGCCGGACCACTCTTTAATATGTTATCAAGAATATCTTTTCTTTTTAACTCATAAAGTTCTCTTTGCAACTGAGCAATGTCATTCATTTTCTTATGTATATCTTTTCTTGCCTGGTCTAAATCAGAAAGCAATGAATCCTTTTCTTTTACAATATTGTCATAGTCCGAATGATTGCACAAGATAGGTTGAGTTTGAAAAGCTTGTAGTTTAGCTAACAAATCAGTCTTTTCTTTTGATAGAAGATCAACATTAGTCTCCAAAGTAAGTAGTTTTCTAGTGCAATCATCTAAAGATGTTTTTAAAGATACATTTTCAAGATCAATGTTATTCTTTTCGGAAGAAAGTTCATCTATTTTGGCAATGAGCTCATTGTTTGATTTTATAGTCCTTTTTAGTTTCTTCTTGGCATCAACATATTTATCATAAGTTTCTTGTAAGCTAGCTACTAACTCTTCTTTAGGAAGATCAACTAGGCTTACCTCTTGAGATTCTTCATCTTCTCTTGCCATTAGACATTCTACTTTATCTTCTCCGCTTTCACTTTCACTCGTTTCATCCCATGCCGCTTTATAAGCTTTTTCTTTCTTCTTATGTGAGCTTTTCTTTCCCTTCTTAGCTTTGGGACATTCATTTTTGAAATGTCCTTTCTTTCCACATTCGAAGCACCTGGGAGTGGAAGAAGAGCTAGAAATTTTATTAGATTTAAACCTTCTATATTTCTTACCGTTGACTATCAATGCTTCTTCTCCTTCTTCTTCACTAGATTCCTCACTCTCTTGTGAGAGAGCTTTTGATGCTTTGAAAGCCACGTCTTTCTTTGGCCCACGTTGATGTTCATGTTCTCTTCTTTCTTCCTCTTCTAGGTCTGCCTCATGAGCTTCTAAGTTTCCGATGAGCTGCTCCATTTTGAGGCAAGTGAGGTCGTTTGCTTCTGCAATAGCTGTCACCTTTGGTTTGTACTTTGGAGGAAGAGATCGAAGTATTTTTGATACCTGATCTTCCTCAAGAACAGGTTTCCCTAAAGCACTCAAACCATTAACAATAGTAGAAAATTTTGAATACATTTCACTAATAGTTTCGTTTGGATCCATACGAAAATGTTCAAATTTGGTTTTAAGCAAACTAACTTTAGAGTTTTTAACTTGAACAGTACCCTCATATGTTATAGATAATCTTTGCCAAATGTCATATGCGGTATCACAGTTTGATACTCTATTAAATTCACCTACTGAAATGGAACAATATAAAATGCTTACTGCCTTTGCATTCATTTGGGCCATTTTTACCGTATTAGCATCCCATACTTCGAACTCGTCTTGTGGAAGTGTGTATGGTGTAGATACCATTCTCCAAAGATCCCAATTGATTCCTTGGAAGTAAAATTGCATTCTTCTCTTCCAGTATTGATAGTTTGTCCCGTCAAATGCCGGAGGTCGAGCAACGAGCGTTCCTTCAATGTTAAGGTTGTTGAGCACTCCATCCCCCATCTTTTCTTCAAGACTTTGTTAGGGCTCCTTGAAGCCTGCTCTGATACCAATTGAAAACCTCTAGAGGGGGGGTGAATAGAGTTTTATATATATTTTAAAATAATTTAAACTCAAACAACCAAACTAAAGATTAAGAAGAGGAACACAGGTGTTTAGAGTGGTTCCACCTTATCAAATACTAAGGAGTCAGTCCACTACCCGGTTGCTTACCCAACCGGGATTTTGAAAGTACTAAATTTTATTACCTCTCAAGGATGTTACATAAAATTTACAATACTTTCTAAACACCCTTTGGACAGCCTTCACCTTGAAGTAGTCTTGCCAACCTCGAAGCAGCCTTCCTTGAAGTAACTTCAAGCTCCCCCTTGAAGTAGCCTTCCTCCCGGAGTAGCTTCCCGTCAAGACAGCCTTCTGAAGTAGTCCAAAGTCTTCCTCTTCACCACGAAGAGCTTCACCCTCTCCAATCCGCAGCCTCCTACCTGGAGTAGCAAGGAGAGTACAAGTAATACAAGGAACAAGAAGGAAATAAAAGAAAATACAACTTATCCTTGTAGCTCAAGGCTTGATTTCCCTAGATCAAGCGTTTGGATTTTCCTAACCAATATGATGGACTTGTGATTGCTAGGGTTAGGAAAATCTAGCCTATAGGACGAGCTTGAGCTAAAGGGAAAATGGCCAATTGATCACAAAGCTCAGTTCACACAGATTGCACAAGAGGGCTCAAGTATTTTCTCAAGTATAGCAAGTGTAAGAAGTAAGTTCTAGTGTCCTATGGCTTGTCCTATTTATAGGAATAGCCTAAGTATGCTTAAGGACATTCTAGATAACTTCTAGGGGGTTCCTAGTGCTTAACTAGCCGTTAGGAATAAGTTAGGCGCATTAGCAACGGCTAGTTAATTAATTCTGCAGTTGCTGTCAGAGACCATCTCGGTCGAGGACTTGTCGACCGAGATGCCCGGTCGGTCGAGGAATTGTCGACCGACAGGCTCTCTGGATTAACGTTTATTTGCAACTGTCAACTGCTGTGTCTAACGGCTACTTTTGGATCTTTCTCGGTCGATAATGTGGTCGACCGAGAGTATCTCAGTCGAGGAGTTGGTCGACCGAGAGAGATCCTGTTTTAAGGTTTCAAGTTAGGCACTAGTTATACGTATGTGTGCATAGGTGGTCCTATTGAATGGATGACTAAGGTGTTTAGCTAGGGAAAATCCAATGCTTGATTTACATGCGATTCTAAGTACTTGTACATTATAATTTTGTACAAGTTTTTACAATGATTACATTTGCATGAAAATATAAACACTTCATGTTGGATTTCCCTTATAGTTGTGTCATCCTGCACACTCAAGTAGCTCGTCAGATAAATAAAAATGAAATGTTTGTCATAATCAAAACAAAGGGATTTTATGGATGTCCATTTAGCCAACAAGACATTGTAGATCACCCTTGTGTTGGTATGAGACTAGTGAGCATCAGTTGTTAGGTCCTGATCTTGTGCAGCAGACCACAGAGAAGATTAAAGTGATACAACAACAGATTAAGACTGCACAGGATAGGAAGAAATCTTATGCTGACAAGCGACGTAGACCGTTGGAGTTCCAGGTTGGAGACAGAGTGTATCTCAAGGTCTCGCCTTGGAAAGGAGTTCTTCGCTTTGGAAGGAAAGGGAAGTTAGCTCCTAGATTTATGGGGCCTTATCCAATCATTGAATGGGTTGGAAAGGTAGCCTATAAACTAGAGTTACCACATGAGTTGCAGAGGTTACACCCTGTGTTTCACATTTCTATGTTAAGGAAATGTCATCCTGATACCGAGTCAGTTCTACAACCTATGGAAATAGAATTGAATGAAGATATAACTTATGAGGAAGGACTAGTGTCAATCCTTGATAACAGAATTAAAAAGCTAAAGAAGAAAGATATAAGTCTTGTAAAAGTCCTCTGGAACCACCGTGGTGTTGAAGAAGCCACTTGGGAACTAGTGGATGAGATGAGAAGGAAATACCCTGCTCTTTTCTCTTAATACATTTTATCGATTTCGGGGACGAAATCCTTGTAAGGGGTGGATAATTTGTAACATCCCTGACCTGGGTTATGAATTAACCCTAGGTGTTTTGCCTAAATATGTAATTAAACTCTTGTGATTATCTTTTGGCATGTAATTAAGTTCCTAAGGAACATACATTTTCAATTCTGACCTTTTTAAAAACAATGATTGTAGTATTGTTTGGTAATACAAGACCTATGTGCAAATTACCCAATTAGAGGGGTTAACTTGCAAATTACACAGGTTAAGATGTTCCTCTAACAAAGAGACATCATATGAATGAATATGATGAGGTATGATGGATTTCCCAAGTTTGGGCACCAAGGTGCAGCTTGTGGAGCAATCCTTGTGCTTAAAACCCTAATTTTGGTGTAAAGTGCAATTTACCCAAAATGAGGGGTGCAACTTGTGATATACACTTTCTAGAAAATATTTTATGACTTTTGACATCATTTAAAGTTATAATACTGAAGGAGGCACTTCATTTGAATAATCATATTATAAGAAATACCTTTGTAATTAAACCACCAAAGTTGTAAGTAAAGGAGACCCTTATATGTATATGTGCACTATAGTGACAAGTTGACCTTCCTTTCCTTTAGTCCTTGGTCTTAGAAGAAGTTTTACCTTAGATATGAAGAGGAGGGACGTGCCTAAAAGAAAGGAAGGACTTAGTTGTGAAAAGGAGGAGTAAGTTGTCCTTATGATGAAAATAACCTCAAAGTATATATGATCCTTTCCTTTGCAGCCAAAGGCAACGTTTCCTTTCTTCCCTTCTTATTCCCTTGCTTAGACCGACTTAGGACAGAGCTCAGGAGTAGAGGAAGATGACCAAGTTCATCTAGGTAAGCTTTTATCATCATCTTGCTCGAATTCATGGAGGAAACCAAGTTACAAGGTTGGTTTCATGGTTATCTTACTTAGTTTTCTCTTCCTAGCCGATCCTTCTCAACCTTTCCTTGAAGAAACAACCTTGGATGACCTGTGGAGCTCAAGACGCCATTAAAGGCTTGAAGCTTGGAAGCTTGGAGCTCTAGGAACCACGTTTGAGGCGGGTTTTATAACTCTAAACTCCCAGCTTTATTATGCATATCTTTGTTCTTACTTTTTGTGCTTAGTTCTTCTTCTACCTCCCTTCTTCCTTGCACTTTTGCAAGCAAAACGGTGGTGTAACCGACCTGAACAGAGGTTGAGGATGATGGGCGTGGATTCCTAGGTAACTTTATCAAACGACCTTGGACCCTTTTGGTCCAAACGGTTGCAAACCGTTTAAGGTCAAACGGGTTCAACCCGTTTGATCTCAAACGATCTTGCAAGATCGTTTGGATCAAAACGGTCTCAAGACTGTTTGATAGGGTTGACCAAGGGACGAACGTTTGAGGGTCTGTTGATAATATATTGAATTTCATTTCTACAAAGAATTATAAACTAATTCCTAACCAATTGAGAGTTGAAGGCACTTCAACACCCTAACCCTAATCGGGTTGAAATTGCTGATTTCAAGTATTGATCTTGTTGAGTTTTGGGTTGAAGGACCCAAACGGGTTCAAAACCGTTTGGGGGTTCATCCAAACGGTCTCACACTCGTTTAGTGACACCCCAAGATCGTTTGGAGGTCTAGGGTTAAGGAAATTTGATGGTTTGAGGGTCCAATTTCAATAGGTTGATGAATTGATAAAATTGCTGATTTTAGATCTATTTAAGGTTCAACCCTTATCCAACCGACTTGGTTTTTGGTCAAACTTTGGGCAAACAGGTTGACACTAGTTTAGGATCAAACAGGTTGACACTCGTTTAGGCTCAAATAGGTTGACACTCATTTAAGGCCAAACGGGTTCACACTCGTTTAAGGCCAAACGGGTTCACACTCGTTTAAGGTCAAATGGGTTCACACCCGTTTAAGGTCAAGTGGGTCCACACTCATTTAAGGCTCAAATGGGTTCAAAGTCGTTTGAGATTAAATGAGTTCAAGGTCATTTAAAACCTAAATGGGTTGAAGGTTGAAGGTTAAACCCTAAACCAATTGGAGACTTTCAAGTTTATGTATACTTAATCACTTGAAGGTGTAAATGGTTCAATGATGATCTAACCTAAACTCTAATGGTAACTTAAGACATTAAGGGACTAAGTGACTAATGAATTGACCCATGATGATGATCAATGGGTAAATTACCAAAATTCCCTTGAGGGGTTAATTTGAATGATACCTTGTTCTAATCAAACCCTAATCACTTGATAGTGATGATTTGGTTTATGTTAATCAAGGATGACTTGACCCAACCTATCTAGAGTGGTGTAACCACCATCTACTAGTGAGAGGAGAGAGAAAGTACCGTTTATGTTCAAAACTCAAGTAAAATACCTTCAATGTTCCCGAATATGCAAGATTAGGTATGATCCACTTATGTGAGATCATGGAAACCCTAAATATGATAATTGGTGAATCTTAATCTTATCTGAAGGCTTTAATGATGACGTTCCTCATACATGGTGATATTATGAGATCAATTCACCATGAGGTGAATAGTAAACCCTAGTTCTAGGATGATGACATGTAATGTGAATAGTAAACCCTAATTGGTGAAAATCAGGGAACCTAGCCGGTACAACTTATGATATGAATTGCTTACTATTATCAGTTGAATTAACCATGCATGTTCTTATACATGATGATCATCATATCCAGGTAAGGATTATGATTTCATATTCATTGAAAGCATGTTATTAGCTTTATGAATAATGACATATGCTGATGCCTAGTAAGTGGCATCTTATGAGAATGATAGGCTGTGAGAGCCATGAGTATCATCAAGGTCATGCTTGTCAGATGACTTGTGATGAGATGATTGAGAAATGATAATTGATGAGAGTTAGACTTGATACATTTAGTATTCTACTTTCATAACTGCTGTTCTAATGATTAATGTTTGAGAACATGTATGATGATAAAAAGAATACTGAAATGTACCTAACTAATCAAGTATAATCATACCACGTAGAGCCCTGATCATAGATCCATCATTGTCAGGAGTTAAATGATGGTGAAATAGGTTTTCCTAAGGGAACTCCTGGATCACATACTTTTGAGTATGTGGGGGAATATGGATGTGAATACCCTTACATCCTAGTGTAGGAATTGATGTAGATGTATCTTAATCTATCAATCCTTCACTATGTGTTTATGCTAGGGTGATATAACACTAATCTCCTGAGGAATTCTTTTGTACCGCATCGATGAGAGATAAACAAGAAATCTTTCGATGGCAAAGAGAGTACAAAATGCCACTGTGACTCTAATAGCGAAGTACCAGAATACCCTGGTAAGCTATAATAGCAGAGACACTAGATGTCCTGCATGTTGATCCTCATACTGACTGAGGAAGATGAGGTCATAAGAATCTGACTCTTTTGATGACCTATGTATGATACCGATGTGAATTAATAGTGATCGGTTGGAGTATGAGCGGTATACCTCATCTCCGCAGGGCATAATAATGTTTGTAAAACATAATCAACCGCGTAGCATATCTGCTTAGGTTGAACTACGAGATACAATGATTGATGGTTACACTGTTTAGTATACATGTTCTTCATATTCCTTAAATGTTGTTGTTCTACTTGATAACAATCTGTTGTTGATTACCTTAAAGCTTTATTGCTTATGTTGATCTGTGATTTCTATAATAAAGCTTCTGGCGGAGAGTTATAACTCTCGTTGGGACAATTATTTAAAAGTGTCTCACCCTGTAGATTTCAACTTTTTAGGTGGTCGCCGAGGACGAAGGAACCAGTCTGCAGGTGATCAGTATCAGCAGCAAGAGCACCAGGGGCAGTAGTGAATCTCAAGTGGAGATACTGACGGCTAATTCATGTAGTTAGATAGTCTTATGTCGTCTCTATACTCTCAGGTCCTTGGAGTTTGTTAATATGAGATTTTGTATTTTGTTGTATGTAATCACTTGAGAAGTGGTTTAATAGAGATGTAAATTGTTACCTTGCTTTTATGAAAGAAGTTTCATGACTTCAAGATCTTGTCTCAAAAATTTTTAATTTTTCGTGAATTTTTGTATTCCACTGTTAATCGAATGCTTCCGCTGAGTTTATATCGTGGTTTATGAATCGTGTCGTTTCAAATAAGATCTCCACCCACGTATGCTAAGATACGTGGAAGTCTTATCGTAGTATAATTAAGGGTCGAATCCATGAGACAACGGTCTTGTGAAGAGTTTAACAAGATGGAAACGTAATAATCCTACTTATCACCTTAAAAGTTGATATTTAGATCAAAGAGTTAATTTGATGGTTAAGCTAATGTGTGGAGAAAGAAAATAACAAGAAAGTAAACTTAAGGTTGCAAACAATATTTAGAAACCACTAGGATGTGATCGGGTTTCACCCCCACTACGCATGAATCAAAACATACATCACAATAACATGGCTTGCAAAGAAAATGGTCTAAGCAGTTAGCATCTTTGTAGACTTAGCTTCCTTTCGGATAACTAACTACGAGAAATGTGGGGGTATTGCAATGCCAGCCATTCTCGAACAAATGGTCATTTACTTTGCATTACTCCCTCCATAAAGTGTGTTCCTTGACCCATCAAAGTTGTACTTTCATACGTCAACTGATTCCGTTTCATAGTATGGAAGTACAACGATGGGGGTGAGTTTACTCCACTTTGTGAAAGAGGTTCCTAGATACCGAAATAGATGTATGGTGACTACATACATCAAGAACTAACATGCAATTGGTAATCAAATCTAAAAGCACAAGAATAGACAATTCGTACTAATAGATAAAAGATAATACAAGTTGGTGATCAAGCAACAAGCATTCATTAAGCGATTGATGTTAAACTGAAAAGATGGTATTTATCTATTGCAAATTCTTGAATTACAATGCATGAGATGAAAACATGGGTAGCGGGGCTACTCCCCGCACCCTAGTGTATGAGACTACTCTCTCATAGAAAGAACCAAGAAGGAGGCGAGAAGAGAGAGAGAAGGCATCATCTCCAAGTAGGAGGGAGGAAGTTCGACCCCTTAGAGGAGAGAGCAACTATCTTCACGCCTTGTGGTCATCTTGATGAAGAATCCTCCACTTCCCACCTTCTTATGTTGATGAGAGAGGAGTAGCTTGGAGATGGAGTATGGATCTTGAACCGGCAGCCTTTGGGTGAGGGATGGAGGTGGAACGACTCTGGAGTGATTGGGGTAGCCTCTAGGCGTCCAAGAAGTTGTTCCCCAAATGAGGACTCCTTAGGTCCTATTTATAGGATTTCAAGGAATCCCAAACGGTCTTGGGATCATTTGGGTCTTTAATGGTTTGGGGACAGTTTGGCATCAAACGGTCTCGGGACCATTTGGGATCATACGGTCTTGGGACCATTTTCCTTCATTCGGTTGCCAAACCGTTTGCCTTTATTCAGTCTTGGGACCGTTTGAGTTCATTCGGTCTTGGGACCATTTGGACTTCATTCGGTCTTCAGACCATTTGCCTTTATTCGGTCTCGGGACCGTTTGAGTTCATTCGGTCTTGGGACTGTTTGGGCTTCATTCAGTCTTGGGACCGTTTGGGTCCATTCAGTCTTGGGACCGTTTGGACTTCATTTGGTCTCAGGACCGTTTGGCCTTTATTCAGTCTCGGGACCATTTGAGTTCATTCGGTCTTGGGACCGTGTGGAATTCATTCAGTCTCTAGACCGTTTGCCTTTATTCGGTCTCGGGACCGTTTGAGTTCGTTCGGTCTTGGGACCGTTTGGACTTCATTCGGTCTCCAGACCGTTTGCTCCTTTTGCAATTTTTTTGGGTTTTTTCTGTAAGAAGAAGGAGATAAATGTTAGTTTAATGGTGAATTCATGATTACGTATAAAGTTAAGGATTATTTCTAATTTATCTAAGAAAGAGTATGGAAAATTAAAAAAAACTAGTAAGATAACATCACAAAAATGGGAGGTTATCGGGCATTTGCATTGTATTGATGGGTCAATGCATTGATTGGGATGTTCGATGCACAAACTCTATGTATTTTTAGATTCTGTCTCAATGGCAGAAAAGTCGACAACATTGGTCATAGGGTTGACCTATTGACTATTTATCAGTAAAATATATAGTTTCTGCAATAAACATCCAATTACAAGTATGTAAAATTTAATGATCAACTTATTGGAAAATAAATTCTAAAATTGATGAAATTGGTGCATTGACAAGTAGATCGTTAGTTACTAACATTTTCTCAAACATATATCTCATAATGATCATTTTCCTAACATAATTACACTAAAATAAATAGATCAAATTACAAAATTATGTGTACATAACCCCCCCCAAGCTTCAATTGTTGCTCATCCTCGAGAAATGACTGCCCTTGGATTTGGTTTAATTGGTTAGAAACATGACACATCCCTATACAAATGATATTTATTGCAAATTATCCACCAAATAGCCCCAAAGAGGTCCATCGACACACTAAACATGTAGTTGTTTAAAAGTGATAAATCAAAATTCACAAACACATCGGCAATTACTCACAAATTCATTTGGAGAATAATAAATATAACAGTTAGGATGGAATACACTAAGTGCATCACATCATCTTCTATACTATATTTCCCTAATCATGTCAGAATCCATATTCAAATCAGTCCCCTGATGCAATGAATGGGGGGTAATCCTCTTGGTAGCCTATCAAATGGACCAGGTGAATGAGATAGGTGGCATGAGTTAGATTCACAAACCAATTCAGATCTATCATGCAATTGTTGACTCAAGGTCAATTAGGTCAATGTTGACTCACATCTAAATTGACTAAACCTGTGTTTTGATGATGACTAACCATTCCACATATTGGTGTCTAATGCTTCTACTTGAGGTTTTTCAGATTAGGTATAGACACACTCCAATTGCCCTAACTTGCGCATCTCAAATTGGAGAAAAGACAAGTCAAAGTCATACAAGTGCACATTTTTGTAATATGATGTATATCCATTAGAATCATGTTGTAAATCACTTGTAATGATTGTATGACTTGTAATTAAGCTTAGAAAAATATCAGGAACACTTAGATCGAATTTTAGAGCACTTTTAATGCAACTTTGAAAATCAATTACATGCACTTGTTCGGTCAAGTTTCCCACCCTGAAACTCGACCGATCAACCTTGGTCAATTTTCTGAAGATTGCATCGGTCGAGTTGTGCACTCACAGAACTCGACCGATTGGGTAGTAGGCCAGTTCCAGTTGGAATGGTCGGTCGAGTTTCCTCAGAACAAACTCGACCGATCATTTCAATATCGGGCTGCCTGCTACTTGATCGGTCGAGTTACACATATAGAAACTCGACCGAATGCACTGTACGGAAAAATGCAGAAAAGTGTTTCTAGCCGTTGTGGAGTTGCAACAAGTGAAAATAGATCCGTTGCAAGCCACAAAACGGCTAGTTTTTGTTCACAAGTGTTCCCAAAGGTTAAGAGGCATCCCCAGCTATAAATAGGACCCCTTGGGCTTCATTCCAAGGAAGAGAGCATTCATTGCAAACTCTTTATGAGGTTCCTATTCTATAGTTGAGTGCTTCCTACAGCCTCCTCTCTCTCTCTAAGCTTAATCACTTGCTACATCCATTAGAGTGAGTAGGAGATTTGTAAGAGAGCTAGTTTCTACTTGTATATCTTGTGAGGCTCTCACTTCCACCACCTCCCCATCTCTCATTTGTAATCATGAAGATGAATGTTCTCTCTCTTGTCCAAGAGAGGTGAAGAAGAATAAGGGAAGGAGTCCCTTGGTGAAGATCAAGGCTGAAGACTTGGAGCTAGAGTGGGTAAGCCCTTGGAGAAGGAAAAAGACTCAAGCTCAAGTGGGTAAGCCCTTGGTGGAAAGCTTCTCCGAGTGAAGGTGAAGTCAAAGGCGGAAGATCTAAGAAGAGTGGGTAATTCCTACAAGGCCGAAGACTTGTGCAAGAGTGGGTAAGTCCTTGGAGAAGGCCGAAGACTCTTGCAAAGTGGGTAAGTCCTTGGTAAGGTTGAAGACTCTTTGTATTGGATTGGTAAGTCCTTTGTTGGTCTTGTATTGTAAGTCTTATAATTGAATATAAGAGTGCAATTGGTTGAAGTCCTAGAGGTTGACCTCTCTAGGCAAGTGGACTGACACACTTCTAGTTTGAAGTGTGGAACCACTCTAAATAGCTTGTCTAATTTGATGCATGTTCAATCTCTCTTATCCTTGCTATGCATGATTTAGTTGCACTCAAATTACCTATTTAGCAACCTTATCTTGTCATATAATTTGAAGGTTTAATGAGTTTTGTTTAAGTGCTTTCAGCTCTATTCACCCCCCCTCTAGAGCATCTAATCACCCATCTAGGATCCAACAAGTGGTATAAGAGTGGGTCTTCTCCAAGCATACTTCAACAAGTAGGAGAAGACGGGTGACTACCTAGGAGGAGACTCTCGACCAGCCTTCCAATCTTTGATGGGAGCAACTTCCTCTATTGGAGAAGAAGACTTCAATTCTTCATCCAAGGATCAAGTCTCGAGATGTGGCAAATGGTGAACAGCCCATACATTCTACCAAAGACAAACATTGAAGAATGGGATGAAGCCACCTTGATGAAAGCAACCTTAAATGCAAGAGCCATGCACATCCTTTATGCCTCCATGACCCCCACTGAGTTCAACCGGATTTCCTCTTGTGAGACGGCCTATGAGGTTTGGAGAAAACTTTGCATCACTTATGAAGGGACATATCAAGTGAAGGAAAGCAAAGTCTACATGCTCAAAGGGTTGCTTGAGAACTTCAAGATGGGAAAGGAGGAGAGCATAGCCAACATGTACTCAAGGCTCAACACCATCTTGAATGGTCTTGCTGTTCTAGGACATCCTATGTCTAGTGGAGAGATCAACTCAAAGATCCTTAGAACTCTCCCCAAGAGATGGGAATCCAAGGTGACTTCCATTGAAGAAGCAAGGTCGCTTAGGGATATTCCTATTGAAGAGCTCATTGGAAATCTACAAGCACATGAAGCCATGCTTGACAAGAGGGAGGAAGTAGAAAGATAACAGAAGAAAGAGCTAAAGAGAATGAAGAAGGCTGAAATAAAGGCTCAAATTGAAGCTATCATGGAAAAAGTCTCTCCATCCTCTCAAGCTAAAGAGGATGCCATGTACTCCAAGGGTAGACTCTACAAAGGCAAGTCCTCCTCCATCCGGTGCTTCACATGTGGAAAGAAGGGTCACTACAAGGAAGATTGCCCACAAGGCAAAAAGACCCATCTTCACAAGGAGAAATGGCACTCAAGCTCAAGTGGCTCCTCCAACTCAAGCTCAAGTGAAGATTCATGTGAAGGATAAAGCTCAAGCTCTAGTGATGAAGGAGAATGTCATTTTGCTCTTATAGCATCAACAAGTGAAGACTCAAATGAGGTAAATCTAGACTCTTTAGATAAAGAATCCTTGATTGATCTCATTCATGATATTTGTGCATCTCTTAAGTCTTCTCAAAAGAAAAAGAAAAAGCTTGCTAAAATTGTTGATAATTTGTATGTAGAATTAAATGATCTTGAACATGCAAATTCTTGCTTGCTTAATGATAAAAATGATTGTCTTAGCCAAGTAGACTCTATTAAACTTGAAAATGCTAGTTTACTTGATAAGATTAAATTTCTAGAAGCTCAACCTCTCATGCCTAATTCTAATAAAGAACATACTTTATTTGTTGACTCTCTCATGCATGACATTGATGTTCTTAAATCTGAAAACAAAAACAAAGATTTTGTTTTGCATGAATTAGAACTAGAAAATGCCTCCTTGCTTGCTAAAATCAATGGGCATGAATCTTGTTCTAGTTCTACTAATAGAGAGAATGATGTTGCTGCTCTTCATATTGATAGAGATTCTTATTTAACTAAAACTCTTTGCTTAGAAAATGATCTTCTACATGCTAGAGATAACATTAATCAATTGTCTTCTACTATTGCTTCTCTTAAGCATGATAATGATAGTTTAAGATCTTCTTTGCAAAGATTCTTAGTTGGTAAAAAGAATCTTAATCAAATCCTAGACCATACTACTAAACAAATTGGTAGACATGGTTTAGGGTATGATAGTAGTCAAGGGAACAACAAAGATAAAGGACCTCCAATATTCCATGTAGAATCCTCTAGTTCCAAGACTATGGGCACATGCAACTATTGCAATGAATTAGGTCATTATTCTAATTGTTGTCCTTTTAGGAAAGCACCCAAGAGCAATAGGATTTGGGTTGCTAAACTAACTCCTCCGGACCCAAAAACATGATTGGGGACCATTTCATCTTTCTTCTTGTAGGTACTTGCAAATGGATTGACTTGAGCTATTGAATTGTAAATTGACTTCTCAATCCACATAAAAGAAGAAAGGTGAGATGTGCAGAGGGTGACAACAAGTGGAAAAGCAATGGTAAGCACAAAGGTAATGATTTTATTGCTTATAACATATCCTAACTTGTTTTTGTCAAGTTAGTGTGTACTATACATATGGTTTTTGAGTTAAAAGTGGTATTTTTGTGTTTCTCTTCACACTCTTGCTCAAAAACTGTTTCTAATGCTTCTATAGTGCATTACTAACTTGCTTAGACATGTCTGGATATGGTTTGTATTTTAAGCATGCCTTTAAATATATGAATTATATGTGCTTCTTGACAGTTGAACTGTCGGTCGAATTTGCCCTATTGAAACTCGACCGATAGGCACCAAGAGTGTTGCCAACAACTGTCATCGGTCGAGTTGTCCATGCACAGAACTCGACCGATAACACTGTGCACAGAATATACATTGGCTTATTGTATGAGAATTTCTCTCTAAACTAGATTTTCTCAACCAATAGACTTATTCTTTGGCACTCCCTTGGTACCTTTATATATGCATATTGCCATGTTCTAAATTGCCTATCTTGCTTACAACTCTATCTTTCTAATTTCTCAAAATTGGTATATCTATATCTTGCAATTACTTGCTTTGAGTTGTTTTGCAGGTTTTGATGATGATCTCTTTGGATCTCTTGGTTGTGTCTAAAATTGCTTCCGCTGTGCTCTAACTTGCTACATCGATATAGGTGTATATCTTGTTTTGATACAACCTTGAGGTTCTTAGGGGTAATCATCTTATGGTAAGGATGCATATATAGTGAGTTATATCCTTTCATGCTTCTAAAATTGCATATCTCTATGTTTGGATATATCTCTACTTCTAGTCATAGCTTGCTTTATGTTGTGTATTTTTTGGTATCTCTTGCTATGATCTAGATCCTACTAGTAGTCCTAACTTGTGATATCATCTACTAGTAGTTCACATACATGTAGTTCTAACCCTGTTTACAATTGACATCTTTGCTCATCTATATGCTATGCTTATACATGCTCAAGCTTGTTCCTTAAATTGAATATCTATTATCTTGAGTTTCTTGCATAACATTGTGATGCAGGGTACATAGATCTACATGATATGTGGGAATTGGAGTATTTATGGATTTTTATGCAGATTTTGCTCCAGTTTCAGTTTTTTGGTGCAAGACTAGTGCTTTTCATGCAGAAACGACCTTATGAGCAAGACTCATCGCTTTTCCATGAGCTCCGATGGTTTTTGGTCAAATTCCATCATCTTGAGGGTCAAAATTGTAATTTATTGTTTTTCTGCAGCACCTTATCTTGCATTTTTGGGATGTTCAAGTATATGCTTTAACTTGGTTTTCTTTCTATGCTTGGACAAGCCCCTATCTGCGCTCTTCTACTCTCCTTATATATATTTGTATTATCTCCTTTCTCTTTAACAAGTGATGGTTCTTTTTTTTCTTCATAACCCCCACCTTTTTGAAATGACAAAGGGGGAGAAAGGTATGTCTTCTCTTAAAAGAGGAAGAAGGCATGTCTTACATGAAGAGGAGAAGCATATTCATGAAAAGGGAGAAGGTAAAGGGGAGAAGACATATATGTGTAGAACATATATGAGTAGAAGACATAGTATTCTATAAATGTTATCAAAGCTAACCATGCAGGAGAAATATCATCAATTGAGGGGGAGTACGAAAACTCCATGCGCATCAATTGAGGGGGAGCATATGAGCTTAGTCCTATTGAAACCCCTAGGTTTCTCCAAAGCTATAAATTTACTTAAATGCTTTCAATACATTTATGGAATGATTTGTCATCTTCAAAAAGGGGGAGAATGTTGACTCAAGGTCAATTAGGTCAATGTTGACTCACATCTAAATTGACTAAACCCGTGTTTTGATGATGACTAACCATTCCACATATTGGTGTCTAATGCTTCTACTTGAGTGATTTCAGATTAGGTATAGACACACTCCAATTTCCCTAACTTGCGCATCTCAAATTGGAGAAAAGACAAGTCAAAGTCATACAAGTGCACATTTTTGTAATATGATGTATATCCATTAGAATCATGTTATAAATCACTTGTAATGATTGTATGACTTGTAATTAAGCTTAGAAAAATATCAGGAACACTTAGATCGAATTTACTTTGAAAATCAATTACAGGCACTTGTTTGGTCGAGTTTCCCACCCTGAAATTCGACCGATCAACCTTGGTCGATTTTCTGAAGATTGCATCGGTCGAGTTGTGCACTCACAGAACTCGACCGATTGGGTAGTAGGCCAGTTCCAGTTGGAATGGTCGGTCGAGTTTCCTCAGAACAAACTCGACCGATCATTTCAATATCGGGCTGCCTGCTACTTGATCGGTCGAGTTACACATATAGAAACTCGACCGAATGCACTGTACGGAAAAATGCATAAAAGTGTTTCTAGCTGTTGTGGATATGCAACAAGTGAAAATAGATCCATTGCAAGCCACAAAACGGCTAGTTTTCATTCACAAGTGTTCCCAAAGGTTAAGAGGCATCCCCAGCTATAAATAGGACCCCTTGGGCTTCATTCCAAGGAAGAGAGCATTCATTGCAAACTCTTTATGAGGTTCCTATTCTATAGTTGAGTGCTTCCTACAGCCTCCTCTCTCTCTAAGCTTAATCACTTGCTACAATCATTAGAGTAAGTAGGAGATTTGTAAGAGAGCTAGTTTCTACTTGTATATCTTGTGAGGCTCTCACTTCCACCACCTCCCCATCTCTCATTTGTAATCATGAAGATGAAGGTTCTCTCTCTTGTCCAAGAGAGGTGAAGAAGAACAAGGGAAGGAGTCCCTTGGTGAAGATCAAGGCTGAAGACTTGGAGCTAGAGTGGGTAAGCCCTTGGAGAAGGCAAAAGACTCAAGCTCAAGTGGGTAAGTCCTTGGTGGAAAGCTTCTCCGAGTGAAGGTGAAGTCAAAGGCGGAAGATCGAAGAAGAGTGGGTAATTCCTACAAGGCCGAAGACTTGTGCAAGAGTGGGTAAGTCCTTGGAGAAGGCCAAATACTCTTGCAAAGTGGGTAAGTCCTTGGTAAGGTTGAAGACTCTTTGTATTGGATTGGTAAGTCCTTTGTTGGTCTTGTATTGTAAGTCTTATAATTGAATATAAGAGTGCAATTGGTTGAAGTCCTAGAGGTTGACCTCTCTAGGCAAGTGGACTGACACACTTCTAGCTTGAAGAGTGGAACCACTCTAAATAGCTTGTCTAATTTGATGCATGTTCAAAATCTCTTATCCTTGCTATGCATGATTTAGTTGCACTCAAATTACCTATTTAGCAACCTTATCTTGTCATATAATTTGAAGGTTTAATGAGTTTTGTTTAAGTGCTTTCAGCTCTATTCACCCCCCCCTCAAGAGCATCTAATCACCCATCTAGGATCCAACAAGTGGTATCAGAGCGGGTCTTCTCCAAGCATACTTCAACAAGTAGGAGAAGATGGGTGACTACCTAGGAGGGAGACTCTCGACCAGCCTTCCAATCTTTGATGGGAGCAACTTCCTCTATTGGAGAAGAAGACTTCAATTCTTCATCCAAGGATCAAGTCTCGAGATGTGGCAAATGGTGAACAGCCCATACATTCTACCAAAGACAAACATTGAAGAATGGGATGAAGCCACCTTGATGAAAGCAACCTTAAATGCAAGAGCCATGCACATCCTTTATGCCTCCATGACCCCCACCGAGTTCAACCGAATTTCCTCTTGTGAGACGGCCTATGAGGTATGGAGAAAACTTTGCATCACTTATGAAGGGATAGATCAAGTGAAGGAAAGCTAAGTGTACATGCTCAAAGGGTTGCTTGAGAACTTCAAGATGGGAAAGGAGGAGAGCATAGCCAACATGTACTCAAGGCTCAACACCATCTTGAATGGTCTTGCTGTTCTAGGAAATCCTATGTCTAGTGGAGAGATCAACTCAAAGATCCTTAGAACTCTCCCCAAGAGATGGGAATCCATGGTGACTTCCATTGAAGAAGCAAGGTCGCTTAGGGATATTCCTATTGAAGAGCTCATTGGAAATCTACAAGCACATGAAGCCACGCTTGACAAGAGGGAGGAAGTAGAAAGACAAGAGAAGAAAGAGCTAAAGAGAATGAAGAAGGCTGAAATAAAGGCTCAAATTGAAGCTATCATGGAAAAAGTCTCTCCATCCTCTCAAGCTAAAGAAGATGCCATGTACTCCAAGGGTAGACTCTACAAAGGCAAGTCCTCCTCCATCCGGTGCTTCACATGTGGAAAGAAGGGTCACTACAAGGAAGATTGCCCACAAGGCAAAAAGACCCATCTTCACAAGGAGAAATGGCACTCAAGCTCAAGTGGCTCCTCCAACTCAAGCTCAAGTGAAGATTCATGTGAAGGATCAAGCTCAAGCTCTAGTGATGAAGGAGAATGTCATTTTGCTCTTGTAGCATCAACAAGTGAAGACTCAAATGAGGTAAATCTAGACTCTTTAGATAAAGAATCCTTGATTGATCTCATTCATGATATTTGTGCATCTCTTAAGTCTTCTCAAAAGAAAAAGAAAAAGCTTGCTAAAATTGTTGATAATTTGTATGTAGAATTAAATGATCTTGAGCATGCAAATTCTTGCTTGCTTAATGATAAAAATGATTGTCTTAGCCAAGTAGACTCTATTAAACTTGAAAATGCTAGTTTACTTGATAAGATTAAATTTCTAGAAGCTCAACCTCTCATGCCTAATTCTAATGAAGAACATACTTTAATTGTTGACTCTCTCATGCATGACATTGATGTTCTTAAATCTGAAAACAAAAACAAAGATTTTGTTTTGCATGAATTAGAACTAGAAAATGCCTCCTTGCTTGCTAAAATCAATGGGCATGAATCTTGTTCTAGTTCTACTAATAGAGAGAATGATGTTGCTGCTCTTCATATTGATAGAGATTCTTATTTAACTAAAACTCTTTGCTTAGAAAATGATCTTCTACATGCTACAGATAACATTAATCAATTGTCTTCTACTATTGCTTCTCTTAAGCATGATAATGATAGTTTAAGATCTTCTTTGCAAAGATTCTTAGTTGGTAAAAAGAATCTTAATCAAATCCTAGACCATACTACTAAAAAAATTGGTAGACATGGTTTAGGGTATGATAGTAGTCAAGGGAACAACAAAGATAAAGGACCTCCAATATTCCATGGAGAATCATCTAGTTCCAAGACTATGGGACATGCAACTATTGCAATGAATTAGGTCATTATTCTAATTGTTGTCCTTTTAGGAAAGCACCCAAGAGCAATAGGATTTGGGTTGCTAAACTAACTCCTCCAGACCCAAAAACATGATTGGGGACCATTTCATCTTTCTTCTTGTAGGTACTTGCAAATGGATTGACTTGAGCTATTGAATTGTAAATTGACTTCTCAATCCACATAAAAGAAGAAAGGTGAGATGTGCAGAGGGTGACAACAAGTGGAAAAGCAATGGTAAGCACAAAGGTAATGGTTTTATTGCTTATAACCTATCCTAACTTGTTTTTGTCAAGTTAGTGTGTACTATACATATGGTTTTTGAGTTAAAAGTGGTATTTTTGTGTTTCTCTTCACACTCTTGCTCAAAAACTGTTTCTAATGCTTCTATAGTGCATTACTAACTTGCTTAGACATGTCTGGATATGGTTTGTATTTTAAGCATGCCTTTAAATATATGAATTATATGTGCTTCTTGACAGCTGAACTGTCGGTCGAATTTGCCCTATTGAAACTCGACCGATAGGCACCAAGAGTGTTGCCAACAACTGTCATCGGTCGAGTTGTCCATGCACAGAACTCGACCGATAACACTGTGCACAGAATATACATTGGCTTATTGGATGAGAATTTCTCTCTAAACTAGATTTTCTCAACCAATAGACTTATTCTTTGGCACTGCCTTGGTACCTTTATATATGCATATTGCCATGTTCTAAATTGCATATCTTGCTTACAACTCTATCTTTCTAATTTCTCAAAATTGGTATATCTATATCTTGCAATTACTTGCTTTGAGTTGTTTTGCAGGTTTTGATGATGATCTCTTTGGATCTCTTGGTTGTGTCTAAAATTGATTCCACTGTGCTCTAACTTGCTACATCTATATAGGTGTATATCTTGTTTTGATACAACCTTGAGGTTCTTAGGGGTAATCATCTTATGGTAAGGATGCATATATAGTGAGTTATATCCTTTCATGCTTCTAAAATTGCATATCTCTATGTTTGGATATATCTCTACATCTAGTCATAGCTTGCTTTATGTTGTGTATTTTTTGGTATCTCTTGCTATGATCTAGATCCTACTAGTAGTCCTAACTTGTGATATCATCTACTAGTAGTTCACATACATGTAGTTCTAACCCTGTTTACAATTGACATCTTTGCTCATCTATATGCTATGCTTATACATGCTCAAGCTTGTTCCTTAAATTGAATATCTACTATCTTGAGTTGCTTGCATAACATTGTGATGCAGGGTACATAGATCTACATGATATGTGGGAATTGGAGTATTTATGGATTTTTATGCAGATTTTGCAGCAGTTTCAGTTTTTTGGTGCACGACTAGTGCTTTTCATGCAGAAACGACCTTCTGAGCAAGACTCATCCCTTCACCATGAGCTCCGATGGTTTTTGGTCAAATTCCATCATCTTGAGGGTCAAAATTGTAATTTATTGTTTTTCTGCCGCACCTTATCTTGCATTTTTGGGATGTTCAAGTATATGCTTTAACTTGCTTTTCTTTCTATGCTTGGACAAGCCCCTATATGCGCTCTTCTACTCTCCTTATATATTTGTATTATCTCCTTTCTATTTAACAAGTGATGGTTCTTTTTTTTCTTCATAACCCCCACCTTTTTGAAATGACAAAGGGGGAGAAAGGTATGTCTTCTTTTAAAAGAGGAAGAAGGCATGTCTTACATGAAGAGGAGAAGCATATTCATGAAAAGGGAGAAGGTAAAGGGGAGAAGACATATATGTGTAGAACATATATGAGTAGAAGACATAGTATTCTATAAATGTTATGAAAGCTAACCATGCAGGAGAAATATCATCAATTGAGGGGGAGTACGAAAACTCCATGCGCATCAATTGAGGGGGAGCATATGAGCTTAGTCCTATTGAAACCCCTAGGTTTCTCCAAAGGTATAAATTTACTTAAATGCTTTCAATACATTTATGGAATGATTTGTCATCTTCAAAAAGGGGGAGAATGTTGACTCAAGGTCAATTAGGTCAATGTTGACTCACATCTAAATTGACTAAACCCGTGTTTTGATGATGACTAACCATTCCACATATTGGTGTCTAATGCTTATACTTGAGTGATTTCAGATTAGGTATAGACACACTCCAATTGCCCTAACTTGCGCATCTCAAATTGGAGAAAAGACAAGTCAAAGTCATACAAGTGCACATTTTTGTAATATGATGTATA
The DNA here is from genome assembly GCA_963693085.1 of Alisma plantago-aquatica. Classification (NCBI taxonomy): domain Eukaryota; kingdom Viridiplantae; phylum Streptophyta; class Magnoliopsida; order Alismatales; family Alismataceae; genus Alisma; species Alisma plantago-aquatica. The sequence goes on from OY856411.1 coordinate 884,070,694, forward strand.
TCCATTAGAATCATGTTGTAAATCACTTGTAATGATTGTATGACTTGTAATTAAGCTTAGAAAAATATCAGGAACACTTAGGTCGAATTTTAGAGAACTTTTAATGCAACTTTGAAAATCAATTACATGCACTTGTTCGGTCGAGTTTCCCACCCTGAAACTCGACCGATCAACCTTGGTCGATTCTCTGAAGATTGCATCGGTCGAGTTGTGCACTCAAAGAACTCGACCGATTGGGTAGTAGGCCAGTTCCAGTTGGAATGGTCAGTCGAGTTTCCTCAGAACAAACTCGACCGATCATTTCAATATCGGGCTGCCTGCTACTTGATCGGTTGAGTTACACATAGAGAAACTCGACCGAATGCACTGTACGGAAAAATGCAGAAAAGTGTTTCTAGCCGTTGTGGAGTTGCAACAAGTGAAAATAGATCCGTTGCAAGCCAGAAAATGGCTAGTTTTCATTCACAAGTGTTCCCAAAGGTTAAGAGGCATCCCCAGCTATAAATAGGACCCCTTGGGCTTCATTCCAAGGAAGAGAGCATTCATTGCAAACTCTTTATGAGGTTCCTATTCTATAGTTGAGTGCTTCTACAGCCTCCTCTCTCTCTCTAAGCTTAATCACTTGCTACATCCATTAGAGTGAGTAGGAGATTTGTAAGAGAGCTAGTTTCTACTTGTATATCTTGTGAGGCTCTCACTTCCACCACCTCCCCATCTCTCATTTGTAATCATGAAGATGAAGGTTCTCTCTCTTGTCCAAGAGAGGTGAAGAAGAACAAGGGAAGGAGTCCCTTGGTGAAGATCAAGGCTGAAGACTTGGAGCTAGAGTGGGTAAGCCCTTGGAGAAGGCAAAAGACTCAAGCTCAAGTGGGTAAGTCCTTGGTGGAAAGCTTCTCCGAGTGAATGTGAAGTCAAAGGCAGAAGATCCAAGAAGAGTTGGTAATTCCTACAAGGCCGAAGACTTGTACAAGAGTGGGTAAGTCCTTGGAGAAGGCCGAAGACTCTTGCAAAGTGGGTAAGTCCTTGGTAAGGTTGAAGACTCTTTGTATTGGATTGGTAAGTCCTTTGTTGGTCTTGTATTGTAAGTCTTATAATTGAATATAAGAGTGCAATTGGTTGAAGTCCTAGAGGTTGACCTCTCTAGGCAAGTGGACTGACACACTTCTAGTTTGAAGTGTGGAACCACTCTAAATAGCTTGTCTAATTTGATGCATGTTCAATCTCTCTTATCCTTGCTATGCATGATTTAGTTGCACTCAAATTACCTATTTAGCAACCTTATCTTGTCATATAATTTGAAGGTTTAATGAGTTTTGTTTAAGTGCTTTCAGCTCTATTCACCCCCCTCTAGAGCATCTAATCACCCATCTAGGATCCAACAAGTGGTATCAGAGCGGGTCTTCTCCAAGCATACTTCAACAAGTAGGAGAAGATGGGTGACTACCTAGGAGGGAGACTCTCGACCAGCCTTCCAATCTTTGATGGGAGTAACTTCCTCTATTGGAAAAGAAGACTTCAATTCTTCATCCAAGGATCAAGTCTCAAGATGTGGCAAATGGTGAACAGCCCATACATTCTACCAAAGACAAACATTGAAGAATGGGATGAAGCCACCTTGATGAAAGCAACCTTAAATGCAAGAGCCATGCACATCCTTTATGCCTCCATGACCCCCACCGGGTTCAACCGGATTTCCTCTTGTGAGACGACCTATGAGGTATGGAGAAAACTTTGCACCACTTATGAAGGGACAGATCAAGTGAAGGAAAGAAAAGTCTACATGCTCAAAGGGTTGCTTGAGAACTTCAAGATGGGAAAGGAGGAGAGCATAGCCAACATGTACTCAAGGCTCAACACCATCTTGAATGGTCTTGCTATTCTAGGACATCCTATGTCTAGTGGAGAGATCAACTCAAAGATCCTTAGAACTCTCCCCAAGAGATGGGAATCCAAGGTGACTTCCATTGAAGAAGCAAGGTCACTTAGGGATATTCCTATTGAAGAGCTCATTGGAAATCTACAAGCACATGAAGCCACGCTTGACAAGAGGGAGGAAGTAGAAAGACAAGAGAAGAAAGAGCTAAAGAGAATGAAGAAGGCTGAAATAAAGGCTCAAATTGAAGCTATCATGGAAAAAGTATCTCCATCCTCTCAAGCTAAAGAAGATGCCATGTACTCCAAGGGTAGACTCTACAAAGGCAAGTCCTCCTCCATCCGGTGCTTCACATGTGGAAAGAAGGGTCACTACAAGGAAGATTGCCCACAAGGCAAAAAGACCCATCTTCACAAGGAGAAATGGCACTCAAGCTCAAGTGGCTCCTCCAACTCAAGCTCAAGTGAAGATTCATGTGAAGGATCAAGCTCAAGCTCTAGTGATGAAGGAGAATGTCATTTTGCTCTTGTAGCATCAACAAGTGAAGACTCAAATGAGGTAAATCTAGACTCTTTAGATAAAGAATCCTTGATTGATCTCATTCATGATATTTGTGCATCTCTTAAGTCTTCTCAAAAGAAAAAGAAAAAGCTTGCTAAAATTGTTGATAATTTGTATGTAGAATTAAATGATCTTGAACATGCAAATTCTTGCTTGCTTAATGATAAAAATGATTGTCTTAGCCAAGTAGACTCTATTAAACTTGAAAATGCTAGTTTACTTGATAAGATTAAATTTCTAGAAGCTCAACCTCTCATGCCTAATTCTAATGAAGAACATACTTTAATTGTTGACTCTCTCATGCATGACATTGATGTTCTTAAATCTGAAAACAAAAACAAAGATTTTGTTTTGCATGAATTAGAACTAGAAAATGCCTCCTTGCTTGCTAAAATCAATGGGCATGAATCTTGTTCTAGTTCTACTAATAGAGAGAATGATGTTTTTGCTCTTCATATTGATAGAGATTCTTATTTAACTAAAACTCTTTGCTTAGAAAATGATCTTCTACATGCTAGAGATAACATTAATCAATTGTCTTCTACTATTGCTTCTCTTAAGCATGATAATGATAGTTTAAGATCTTCTTTGCAAAGATTCTTAGTTGGTAAAAAGAATCTTAATCAAATCCTAGACCATACTACTAAACAAATTGGTAGACATGGTTTAGGGTATGATAGTAGTCAAGGGAACAACAAAGATAAAGGACCTCCAATATTCCATGGAGAATCCTCTAGTTCCAAGACTATGGGCACATGCAACTATTGCAATGAATTAGGTCATTATTCTAATTGTTGTCCTTTTAGGAAAGCACCCAAGAGCAATAGGATTTGGGTTGCTAAACTAACTCCTCCGGACCCAAAAACATGATTGGGGACCATTTCATCTTTCTTCTTATAGGTACTTGCAAATGGATTGACTTGAGCTATTAAATTGTAAATTGACTTCTCAATCCACATAAAAGAAGAAAGGTGAGATGTGCAGAGGGTGACAACAAGTGGAAAAGCAATGGTAAGCACAAAGGTAATGGTTTTATTGCTTATAACCTATCCTAACTTGTTTTTGTCAAGTTAGTGTGTACTATACATATGGTTTTTGAGTTAAAAGTGGTATTTTTGTGTTTCTCTTCACACTCTTGCTCAAAAACTGTTTCTAATGCTTCTATAGTGCATTACTAACTTGCTTAGACATGTCTGGATATGGTTTGTATTTTAAGCATGCCTTTAAATATATGAATTATATGTGCTTCTTGACAGCTGAACTGTCGGTCGAATTTGCCCTATTGAAACTCGACCGATAGGCACCAAGAGTGTTGCCAACAACTGTCATCGGTCGAGTTGTCCATGCACAGAACTCGACCGATAACACTGTGCACAGAATATACATTGGCTTATTGGATGAGAATTTCTCTCTAAACTAGATTTTCTCAACCAATAGACTTATTCTTTGGCACTCCCTTGGTACCTTTATATATGCATATTGCCATGTTCTAAATTGCCTATCTTGCTTACAACTCTATCTTTCTAATTTCTCAAAATTGGTATATCTATATCTTGCAATTACTTGCTTTGAGTTGTTTTGCAGGTTTTGATGATGATCTCTTTGGATCTCTTGGTTGTGTCTAAAATTGCTTTCGTTGTGCTCTAACTTGCTACATCTATATAGGTGTATATCTTGTTTTGATACAACCTTGAGGTTCTTAGGAGTAATCATCTTATGGTAAGGATGCATATATAGTGAGTTATATCCTTTCATGCTTCTAAAATTGCATATCTCTATGTTTGGATATATCTCTACATCTAGTCATAGCTTGCTTTATGTTGTGTATTTTTTGGTATCTCTTGCTATGATCTAGATCCTACTAGTAGTCCTAACTTGTGATATCATCTACTAGTAGTTCACATACATGTAGTTCTAACCCTGTTTACAATTGACATCTTTGCTCATCTATATGCTATGCTTATACATGCTCAAGCTTGTTCCTTAAATTGAATATCTACTATCTTGAGTTGCTTGCATAACATTGTGATGCAGGGTACATAGATCTTCATGATATGTGGGAATTGGAGTATTTATGGATTTTTATGCAGATTTTGCTCCAGTTTCAGTTTTTTGGTGCAAGACTAGTGCTTTTCATGCAGAAACGACCTTCTGAGCAAGACTCATCGCTTTGCCATGAGCTCCAGTGGTTTTTGGTCAAATTCCATCATCTTGAGGGTCAAAATTGTAATTTATTGTTTTTCTGCAACACCTTATCTTGCATTTTTGGGATGTTCAAGTATATGCTTTAACTTGCTTTTCTTTCTATGCTTGGACAAGCCCCTATCTGTGCTCTTCTACTCTCCTTATATATATTTGTATTATCTCCTTTCTCTTTAACAAGTGATGGTTCTTTTTTTTTCTTCATAACCCCCACCTTTTTGAAATGACAAAGGGGGAGAAAGGTATGTCTTCTTTTAAAAGAGGAAGAAGGCATGTCTTACATGAAGAGGAGAAGCATATTCATCAAAAGGGAGAAGGTAAAGGGGAGAAGACATATATGTGTAGAACATATATGAGTAGAAGACATAGTATTCTATAAATGTTATGAAAGCTAACCATGGAGGAGAAATATCATCAATTGAGGGGGCGTACGAAAACTCCATGCGCATCAATTGAGGGGGAGCATATGAGCTTAGTCCTATTGAAACCCCTAGGTTTCTCCAAAGGTATAAATTTACTTAAATTCTTTCAATACATTTATGGAATGATTTGTCATCTTCAAAAAGGGGGAGAATGTTGACTCAAGGTCAATTAGGTCAATGTTGACTCACATCTAAATTGACTAAACCCATGTTTTGATGATGACTAACCATTCCACATATTGGTGTCTAATGCTTCTACTTGAGTGATTTCAGATTAGGTATAGACACACTCCAATTGCCCTAACTTGCGCATCTCAAATTGGAGAAAAGACAAGTCAAAGTCATACAAGTGCACATTTTTGTAATATGATGTATATCCATTAGAATCATGTTGTAAATCACTTGTAATGATTGTATGACTTGTAATTAAGCTTAGAAAAATATCAGGAACACTTAGATCGAATTTTAGAGCACTTTTAATGCAACTTTGAAAATCAATTACATGCACTTGTTGGGTCGAGTTTCCCACCCTGAAACTCGACCGATCAACCTTGGTCGATTTTCTGAAGATTGCATCGATCGAGTTGTGCACTCACAGAACTCGACCGATTGGGTAGTAGGCCAGTTCCAGTTGGAATGGTCGGTCGAGTTTCTCAGAACAAACTCGACCGATCCTTTCAATATCGGGCTGCCTGCTACTTGATCGGTCGAGTTACACATATAGAAACTCGACCGAATGCACTGTACGGAAAAATGCAGAAAAATGTTTCTAGCCGTTGTGGAGTTGCAATAAGTGAAAATAGATCCGTTGCAAGCCACAAAATGGCTAGTTTTCGTTCACAAGTGTTCCCAAAGGTTAAGAGGCATCCCCAGCTATAAATAGGACCCCTTGGGCTTCATTCCAAGGAAGAGAGCATTCATTGCAAACTCTTTATGAGGTTCCTATTCTATAGTTGAGTGCTTCCTACAACCTCCTCTCTCTCTCTTTAAGCTTAATCACATGCTACATCCATTAGAGTGAGTAGGAGATTTGTAAGAGAGCTAGTTTCTACTTGTATATCTTGTGAGGCTCTCACTTCCACCACCTCCCCATCTCTCATTTGTAATCATGAAGATGAAGGTTCTCTCTCTTGTCCAAGAGAGGTGAAGAAGAAAAAGGGAAGGAGTCCCTTGGTGAAGATCAAGGCTGAATACTTGGAGCTAGAGTGGGTAAGCCCTTGGAGAAGGCAAAAGACTCAAGCTCAAGTGGGTAAGTCCTTGGTGGAAAGCTTCTCCGAGTGAAGGTGAAGTCAAAGGCAGAAGATCCAAGAAGAGTTGGTAATTCCTACAAGGCCGAAGACTTGTGCAAGAGTGGGTAAGTCCTTGGAGAAGGCCGAAGACTCTTGCAAAGTGGGTAAGTCCTTGGTAAGGTTGAAGACTCTTTGTATTGGATTGGTAAGTCCTTTGTTGTTCTTGTATTGTAAGTCTTATAATTGAATATAAGAGTGCAATTGGTTGAAGTCCTAGAGGTTGACCTCTCTAGGCAAGTGGACTGACACACTTCTAGTTTGAAGTGTGGAACCACTCTAAATAGCTTGTCTAATTTGATGCATGTTCAATCTCTCTTATCCTTGCTATGCATGATTTAGTTGCACTCAAATTACCTATTTAGCAACCTTATCTTGTCATATAATTTGAAGGTTTAATGAGTTTTGTTTAAGTGCTTTAAGCTCTATTCACCCCCCCTCTAGAGCATCTAATCACCCATCTAGGATCCAACAAGTGGTATCAAAGAGGGTCTTCTCCAAGCATACTTCAACAAGTAGGAGAAGATGGGTGACTACCTAGGAGGGAGACTCTCGACAAGCCTTCCAATCTTTGATGGGAGCAACTTCCTCTATTGGAGAAGAAGACTTCAATTCTTCATCCAAGGATCAAGTCTCGAGATGTGGCAAATGGTGAACAGCCCATACATTCTACCAAAGACAAACATTGAAGAAAGGGATGAAGCCACCTTGATGAAAGCAACCTTAAATGCAAGAGCCATGCACATCCTTTATGCCTCCATGACCCCCACCGAGTTCAACCGGATTTCCTCTTGTGAGACGGCCTATGAGGTATGGAGAAAACTTTGCATCACTTATGAAGGGACAGATCAAGTGATGGAAAGCAAAGTCTACATGCTCAAAGGGTTTCTTGAGAACTTCAAGATGGGAAAGGAGGAGAGCATAGCCAACATGTACTCAAGGCTCAACACCATCTTGAATGGTCTTGCTGTTCTAGGACATCCTATGTCTAGTGGAGAGATCAACTCAAAGATCCTTAGAACTCTCCCCAAGAGATGGGAATCCAAGGTGACTTCCATTGAAGAAGCAAGGTCGCTTAGGGATATTCCTATTGAAGAGCTCATTGGAAATCTACAAGCACATGAAGCCACACTTGACAAGAGGGAGGAAGTAGAAAGACAAGAGAAGAAAGAGCTAAAGAGAATGAAGAAGGCTGAAATAAAGGCTCAAATTGAAGCTATCATGGAAAAAGTCTCTCCATCCTCTCAAGCTAAAGAAGATTCCATGTACTCCAAGGGTAGACTCTACAAAGGCAAGTCCTCCTCCATCCGGTGCTTCACATGTGGAAAGAAGGGTCACTACATGGAAGATTGCCCACAAGGCAAAAAGACCCATCTTCACAAGGAGAAATGGCACTCAAGCTCAAGTGGCTCCTCCAACTCAAGCTCAAGTGAAGATTCATGTGAAGGATCAAGCTCAAGCTCTAGTGATGAAGGAGAATGTCATTTTGCTCTTGTAGCATCAACAAGTGAAGACTCAAATGAGGTAAATCTAGACTCTTTAGATAAAGAATCCTTGATTGATCTCATTCATGATATTTGTGCATCTCTTAAGTCTTCTCAAAAGAAAAAGAAAAAGCTTGCTAAAATTGTTGATAATTTGTATGTAGAATTAAATGATCTTGAACATGCAAATTCTTGCTTGCTTAATGATAAAAATGATTGTCTTAGCCAAGTAGACTCTATTAAACTTGAAAATGCTAGTTTACTTGATAAGATTAAATTTCTAGAAGCTCAACCTCTCATGCCTAATTCTAATGAAGAACATACTTTAATTGTTGACTCTCTCATGCATGACATTGATGTTCTTAAATCTGAAAACAAAAACAAAGATTTTGTTTTGCATGAATTAGAACTAGAAAATGCCTCCTTGCTTGCTAAAATCAATGGGAATGAATCTTGTTCTAGTTCTACTAATAGAGAGAATGATGTTGCTGCTCTTCATATTGATAGAGATTCTTATTTAACTAAAACTCTTTGCTTAGAAAATGATCTTCTACATGCTAGAGATAACATTAATCAATTGTCTTCTACTATTGCTTCTCTTAAGCATGATAATGATAGTTTAAGATCTTCTTTGCAAAGATTCTTAGTTGGTAAAAGGAATCTTAATCAAATCCTAGACCATACTACTAAACAAATTGGTAGACATGGTTTAGGGTATGATAGTAGTCAAGGGAACAACAAAGATAAAGGACCTCCAATATTCCATGGCGAATCCTCTAGTTCCAAGACTATGGGCACATGCAACTATTGCAATGAATTAGGTCATTATTCTAATTGTTGTCCTTTTAGGAAAGCACCCAAGAGAAATAGGATTTGGGTTGCTAAACTAACTCCTCCGGACCCAAAAACATGATTGGGGACCATTTCATCTTTCTTCTTGTAGGTACTTGCAAATGGATTGACTTGAGCTATTGAATTGTAAATTGACTTCTCAATCCACATAAAAGAAGAAAGGTGAGATGTGCATAGGGTGACAACAAGTGGAAAAGCAATGGTAAGCACAAAGGTAATGGTTTTATTGCTTATAACCTATCCTAACTTGTTTTTGTCAAGTTAGTGTGTACTATACATATGGTTTTTGAGTTAAAAGTGGTATTTTTGTGTTTCCCTTCACACTCTTGCTCAAAAACTGTTTCTAATGCTTCTATAGTGCATTACTAACTTGCTTAGACATGTCTGGATATGGTTTGTATTTTAAGCATGCCTTTGAATATATGAATTATATGTGCTTCTTGACAGCTGAACTGTCGGTCGAATTTGCCCTATTGAAACTCGACCGATAGGCACCAAGAGTGTTGCCAACAACTGTCATCGGTCGAGTTGTCCATGCACAGAACTCGACCGATAACACTGTGCACAGAATATACATTGGCTTATTGAATGAGAATTTCTCTCTAAACTAGATTTTCTCAACCAATAGACTTATTCTTTGGCACTCCCTTGGTACCTTTATATATGCATATTTCCATGTTCTAAATTTCCTATCTTGCTTACAACTCTATCTTTCTAATTTCTCAAAATTGGTATATCTATATCTTGCAATTACTTGCTTTGAGTTGTTTTGCAGCTTTTGATGATGATCTCTTTGGATCTCTTGGTTGTGTCTAAAATTGCTTCCGCTGTGCTCTAACTTGCTACATCTATATAGGTGTATATCTTGTTTTGATACAACCTTGAGGTTCTTAGGGGTAATCATCTTATGGTAAGGATGCATATATAGTAAGTTATATCCTTTCATGCTTCTAAAATTGCATATCTCTATGTTTGGATATATCTCTACATCTAGTCATAGCTTGCTTTATGTTGTGTATTTTTTGATATCTCTTGCTATGATCTAGATCCTACTAGTAGTCCTAACTTGTGATATCATCTACTAGTAGTTCACATACATGTAGTTCTAACCCTGTTTACAAATGACATCTTTGCTCATCTATATGCTATGCTTATACATGCTCAAGCTTGTTCCTTAAATTGAATATCTACTATCTTGAGTTGCTTGCATAACATTGTGATGCAGGGTACATAGATCTACATGATATGTGGGAATTGGAGTATTTATGGATTTTTATGCAGATTTTGCTCCAGTTTCAGTTTTTTGGTGCAAGACTAGTGCTTTTCATGCAGAAACGACCTTCTGAGCAAGACTCATCGCTTTTCCATGAGCTCCGATGGTTTTTGGTCAAATTCCATCATCTTGAGGGTCAAAATTGTAATTTATTGTTTTTCTGCAGCACCTTATCTTGCATTTTTGGGATGTTCAAGTATATGCTTTAACTTGCTTTTCTTTCTATGCTTGGACAAGCCCCTATCTGTGCTCTTCTACTCTCCTTATATATATATGTATTATCTCCTTTCTCTTTAACAAGTGATGGTTCTTTTTTTCTTCATAACCCCCACCTTTTTGAAATGACAAAGGGGGAGAAAGGTATGTCTTCTTTTAAAAGAGGAAGAAGGCATGTCTTACATGAAGAGGAGAAGCATATTCATGAAAAGGGAGAAGGTAAAGGGGAGAAGACATATATGTGTAGAACATATATGAGTAGAAGACATAATATTCTATAAATGTTATGAAAGCTAACCATGCAGGAGAAATATCATCAATTGAGGGGGAGTATGAAAACTCCATGCGCATCAATTGAGGGGGAGCATATGAGCTTAGTCCTATTGAAACCCCTAGGTTTCTCCAAAGGTATAAATTTACTTAAATGCTTTCAATACATTTATGGAATGATTTGTCATCTTCAAAAAGGGGGAGAATGTTGACTCAAGGTCAATTAGGTCAATGTTGACTCACATCTAAATTGACTAAACCCGTGTTTTGATGATGACTAACCATTCCACATATTGGTGTCTAATGCTTATACTTGAGTGATTTCATATTAGGTATAGACACACTCCAATTGCCCTAACTTGCGCATCTCAAATTGGAGAAAAGACAAGTCAAAGTCATACAAGTGCACATTTTTGTAATATGATGTATATCCATTAGAATCATGTTGTAAATCACTTGTAATGATTGTATGACTTGTAATTAAGCTTAGAAAAATATCAGGAACACTTAGATCGAATTTTAGAGCACTTTTAATGCAACTTTGAAAATCAATTACAGGCACTTGTTCGGTCGAGTTTCCCACCCTGAAACTCGACCGATCAAACTTGGTCGATTTTCTGAAGATTGCATCGGTCGAGTTGTGCACTCACAGAACTCGACCGATTTGGTAGTAGGCCAGTTCCAGTTGGAATGGTCGGTCGAGTTTCCTCAGAACAAACTCGACCGATCATTTCAATATCGGGCTGCCTTCTACTTGATCGGTCGAGTTACACATATAGAAACTCGACCGAATGCACTGTACGGAAAAATGCAGAAAAGTGTTTCTAGCCGTTGTGGAGTTGCAACAAGTGAAAATAGATCCGTTGCAAGCCACAAAACGGCTAGTTTTCGTTCACAAGTGTTCCCAAAGGTTAATAAGCATCCCCAGCTATAAATAGGACCCCTTGGGCTTCATTCCAAGGAAGAGAGCATTCATTGCAAACTCTTTATGAGGTTCCTATTCTATAGTTGAGTGCTTCCTACAGCCTCCTCTCTCTCTCTAAGCTTAATCACTTGCTACATCCATTAGAGTGAGTAGGAGATTTGTAAGAGAGCTAGTTTCTACTTGTATATCTTGTGAGGCTCTCACTTCCACCACCTCCCCATCTCTCATTTGTAATCATGAAGATGAAGGTTCTCTCTCTTGTCCAAGAGAGGTGAAGAAGAACAAGGGAAGGAGTCCCTTGGTGAAGATCAAGGCTGAAGACTTGGAGCTAGAGTGGGTAAGCCCTTGTAGAAGGCAAAAGACTCAAGCTCAAGTGGGTAAGTCCTTGGTGGAAAGCTTCTCCGAGTGAAGGTGAATTCAAAGGCGGAAGATCCAAGAAGAGTGGGTAATTCCTACAAGGCCGAAGACTTGTGCAAGAGTGGGTAAGTCCTTGGAGAAGGCTGAAGACTCTTGCAAAGTGGGTAAGTCTTTGGTAAGGTTGAAGACTCTTTGTATTGGATTGGTAAGTCCTTTGTTGGTCTTGTATTGTAAGTCTTATAATTGAATATAAGAGTGCAATTGGTTGAAGTCCTAGAGGTCGACCTCTCTAGGCAAGTGGACTGACACACTTCTAGTTTAAAGTGTGGAACCACTCTAAATAGATTGTCTAATTTGATGTATGTTCAATCTCTCTTATCCTTGCTATGCATGATTTAGTTGCACTCAAATTACTTATTTAGCAACCTTATCTTGTCATATAATTTGAAGGTTTAATGAGTTTTGTTTAAGTTCTTTCGGCTCTATTCACCCCCCCCTATAGAGCATCTAATCACCCATCTAGGATCCAACAAGTGGTATCAGAGTGGGTCTTCTCCAAGCATACTTCAACAAGTAGGAGAAGATGGGTGACTACCTAAGAGGGAGACTCTCGACCAGCCTTCCAATCTTTGATGGGAGCAACTTCCTCTATTGGAGAAGAAGACTTCAATTCTTCATCCAAGGATCAAGTCTCGAGATGTGGCAAATGGTGAACAACCCATACATTCTACCAAAGACAAACATTGAAGAATGGGATGAAGCCACCTTGATGAAAGCAACCTTAAATGCAAGAGCCATGCACATCCTTTATGCCTCCATGACCCCCACCGAGTTCAACCGGATTTCCTCTTGTGAGACGGTCTATGAGGTATGGAGAAAACTTTGCATCACTTATGAAGGGACAGATCAAGTGAAGGAAAGCAAAGTCTACATGCTCAAAGGGTTGCTTGAGAACTTCAAGATGGGAAAGGAGGACAGCATAGCCAACATGTACTCAAGTCTCAACACCATCTTGAATGGTCTTGCTGTTCTAGGACATCCTATGTCTAGTGGAGAGATCAACTCAAAGATCCTTATAACTCTCCCCTAGAGATGGGAATCCAAGGTGACTTCCATTGAAGAAGCAAGGTCGCTTAGGGATATTCCTATTGAAGAGCTCATTGGAAATCTACAAGCACATGAAGCCACGCTTGACAAGAGGGAGGAAGTAGAAAGACAAGAGAAGAAAGAGCTAAAGAGAATGAAGAAAGATGAAATAAAGGCTCAAATTGAAGCTATCATGGAAAAAGTCTCTCCATCCTCTCAAGCTAAAGAAGATGCCATGTACTCCAAGGGTAGACTCTACAAAGGCAAGTCCTCCTCCATCCGGTGCTTCACATGTGGAAAGAAGGGTCACTACAAGGAAGATTGCCCACAAGGCAAAAAGACCCATCTTCACAAGGAGAAATGGCACTCAAGCTCAAGTGGCTCCTCCAACTCAAGCTCAAGTGAAGATTCATGTGAAGGATCAAGCTCAAGCTCTAGTGATGAAGGAGAATGTCATTTTGCTCTTGTAGCATCAACAAGTGAAGACTCAAATGAGGTAAATATAGACTCCTTAGATAAAGAATCCTTGATTGATCTCATTCATGATATTTGTGCATCTCTTAAGTCTTCTCAAAAGAAAAAGAAAAAGCTTGCTAAAATTGTTGATAATTTGTATGTAGAATTAAATGATCTTGAACATGCAAATTCTTGCTTGCTTAATGATAAAAATGATTGTCTTAGCCAAGTAGACTCTATTAAACTTGAAAATGCTAGTTTACTTGATAAGATTAAATTTCTAGAAGCTCAACCTCTCATGCCTAATTCTAATGAAGAACATACTTTAATTGTTGACTCTCTCATGCATGACATTGATGTTCTTAAATCTGAAAACAAAAACAAAGATTTTGTTTTGCATGAATTAGAACTAGAAAATGCCTCCTTGCTTACTAAAATCAATGGGCATGAATCTTGTTCTAGTTCTACTAATAGAGAGAATGATGTTGCTGCTCTTCATATTGATAGAGATTCTTATTTAACTAAAACTCTTTGCTTAGAAAATGATCTTCTACATGCTAGAGATAACATTAATCAATTGTCTTCTACTATTGCTTCTCTTAAGCATGATAATGATAGTTTAAGATCTTCTTTGCAAAGATTATTAGTTGGTAAAAAGAATCTTAATCAAATCCTAGACCATACTACTAAATAAATTGGTAGACATGGTTTAGCGTATGATAGTAGTCAAGGGAACAAAAAAGATAAAGGACCTACAATATTCCATGGAGAATCCTCTAGTTCCAAGACTATGGGCACATGCAACTATTGCAATGAATTAGGTCATTATTCTAATTGTTGTCCTTTTAGGAAAGCACCCAAGAGCAATAGGATTTGGGTTGCTAAACTAACTCCTCTGGACCCAAAAACATGATTGGGGACCATTTCATCTTTCTTCTTGTAGGTACTTGCAAATGGATTGACTTGAGCTATTGAATTGTAAATTGACTTCTCAATCCACATAAAAGAAGAAAGGTGAGATGTGCAGAGGGTGACAACAAGTGGAAAAGCAATGGTAAGCACAAAGGTAATGGTTTTATTGCTTATAACCTATCCTAACTTGTTTTTGTCAAGTTAGTGTGTACTATACATATGGTTTTTGAGTTAAAAGTGGTATTTTTGTGTTTCTCTTCACACTCTTGCTCAAAAACTGTTTCTAATGCTTCTATAGTGCATTACTAACTTGCTTAGACATGTCTGGATATGGTTTGTATTTTAAGCATGCCTTTAAATATATGAATTATATGTGCTTCTTGACAGCTGAACTGTCGGTCGAATTTGCCCTATTGAAACTCGACCGATAGGCACCAAGAGTGTTGCCAACAACTATCATCGGTCGAGTTGTCCATGCACAGAACTCGACCGATAACACTGTGCACAAAATATACATTGGCTTATTGGATGAGAATTTCTCTCTAAACTAGATTTTCTCAACCAATAGACTTATTCTTTGGCACTCCCTTGGTACCTTTATATATGCATATTGCCATGTTCTAAATTGCCTATCTTGCTTACAACTCTATCTTTCTAATTTCTCAAAATTGGTATATCTATATCTTGCAATTACTTGCTTTGAGTTGTTTTGCAGCTTTTGATGATGATCTCTTTGGATCTCTTGGTTGTGTCTAAAATTGCTTCCGCTGTGCTCTAACTTGCTACATCTATATAGGTGTATATCTTGTTTTGATACAACCTTGAGGTTCTTAGGAGTAATCATCTTATGGTAAGGATGCATATATAGTGAGTTATATCCTTTCATGCTTCTAAAATTGCATATATCTATGTTTGGATATATCTCTACATCTAGTCATAGCTTGCTTTATGTTGTGTATTTTTTGGTATCTCTTGCTATGATCTAGATCCTACTAGTAGTCCTAACTTGTGATATCATCTACTAGTAGTTCACATACATGTAGTTCTAACCCTGTTTACAATTGACATCTTTGCTCATCTATATGTTATGCTTATACATGCTCAAGCTTGTTCCTTAAATTGAATATCTACTATCTTGAGTTGCTTGCATAACATTGTGATGCAGGGTACATAGATCTACATGATATGTGGGAATTGGAGTATTTATGGATTTTTATGCAGATTTTGCTCCAGTTTCAGTTTTTTGGTGCAAGACTAGTGCTTTTCATGCAGAAACGACCTTCTGAGCAAGACTCATCGCTTTGCCATGAGCTCCGATGGTTTTTGGTCAAATTCCATCATCTTGAGGGTCAAAATTGTAATTTATTGTTTTTCTGCAGCACCTTATCTTGCATTTTTGGGATGTTCAAGTATATGCTTTAACTTGCTTTTCTTTCTATGCTTGGACAAGCCCCTATCTGTGCTCTTCTACTCTCCTTATATATATTTGTATTATCTCCTTTCTCTTTAACAAGTGATGGTTTTTTTTTTCTTCATAACCCCCACCTTTTTGAAATGACAAAGGGGGAGAAAGGTATGTCTTCTTTTAAAAGAGGAAGAAGGCATGTCTTACATGAAGAGGAGAAGCATATTCATGAAAAGGGAGAAGGTAAAGGGGAGAAGACATATATGTGTAGAACATATATGAGTAGAAGACATAGTATTCTATAAATGTTATGAAAGCTAACCATGCAGGAGAAATATCATCAATTGAGGGGGAGTACGAAAACTCCATGCGCATCAATTGAGGGGGAGCATATGAGCTTAGTCCTATTGAAACCCCTAGGTTTCTCCAAAGGTATAAATTTACTTAAATGCTTTCAATACATTTATGGAATGATTTGTCATCTTCAAAAAGGGGGAGAATGTTGACTCAAGGTCAATTAGGTCAATGTTGACTCACATCTAAATTGACTAAACCCGTGTTTTGATGATGACTAACCATTCCACATATTGGTGTCTAATGCTTCTACTTGAGTGATTTCAGATTAGGTATAGACACACTCCATTGCCCTAACTTGCGCATCTCAAATTGGAGAAAAGACAAGTCAAAGTCATACAAGTGCACATTTTTGTAATATGATGTATATCAATTAGAATCATGTTGTAAATCACTTGTAATGATTGTATGACTTGTAATTAAGATTAGAAAAATATCAGGAACACTTAGATCAAAATTTAGAGCACTTTTAATGCAACTTTGAAAATCAATTACAGGCACTTGTTCGGTCGAGTTTCCCACCCTGAAACTCGACCGATCAACCTTGGTCGATTTTCTGAAGATTGCATCGGTCGAGTTGTGCACTCACAGAACTCGACCGATTGGGTAGTAGGCCAGTTCCAGTTGGAATGGTCGGTCGAGTTTCCTCAGAACAAACTCGACCGATCATTTCAATATCGGGCTGCCTGCTACTTGATCAGTCGAGTTACACATATAGAAACTCGACCGAATGCACTGTACGGAAAAATGTAGAAAAATGTTTCTAGCCGTTGTGGAGTTGCAACAAGTGAAAATAGATCTGTTGCAAGCCACAAAACGGCTAGTTTTCGTTCACAAGTGTTCCCAAAGGTTAAGAGGCATCCCCGGCTATAAATAGGACCCCTTAGGCTTCATTCCAAAGAAGAGAGCATTCATTGCAAACTCTTTATGAGGTTCCTATTCTATAGTTGAGTGCTTCCTACAGCCTCCTCTCTCTCTCTAAGCTTAATCACTTGCTACATCCATTAGAGTGAGTAGGAGATTTGTAAGAGAGCTAGTTTCTACTTGTATATCTTGTGAGGCTCTCACTTCCACCACCTCCCCATCTCTCATTTGTAATCATGAAGATGAAGGTTCTCTCTCTTATCCAAGAGAGGTGAAGAAGAACAAGGGAAGGAGTCCCTTGGTGAAGATCAAGGCTGAAGACTTGGAGCTAGAGTGGGTAAGCCCTTGGAGAAGGCAAAAGACTTAAGCTCAAGTGGGTAAGTCCTTGGTGGAAAGCTTCTCCGAGTGAAGGTGAAGTCAAAGGCAGAAGATCCAAGAAGAGTGGGTAATTCCTACAAGGCCGAAGACTTGTGCAAGAGTGGGTAAGTCCTTGGAGAAGGCCGAAGACTCTTGCAAAGTGGGTAAGTCCTTGGTAAGGTTGAAGACTCTTTGTATTGGATTGGTAAGTCCTTTGTTGGTCTTGTATTGTAAGTCTTATAATTGAATATAAGAGTGCAATTGGTTGAAGTCCTAGTGGTTGACCTCTCTAGGCAAGTGGACTGACACACTTCTAGTTTGAAGTGTGGAACCACTCTAAATAGCTTGTCTAATTTGATGCATGTTCAATCTCTCTTATCCTTGCTATGCATGATTTAGTTGCACTCAAATTACCTATTTAGCAACCTTATCTTGTCATATAATTTGAAGGTTTAATGAGTTTTGTTTAAGTTCTTTCAGCTCTATTCACCCCCCCTCTAGAGCATCTAATCACCCATCTAGGATCCAACAAGTGGTATCAGAGCGGGTCTTCTCCAAGCATACTTCAACAAGTAGGAGAAGATGGGTGACTACCTAGGAGGGAGACTCTCGACCAGCCTTCCAATCTTTGATGGGAGCAACTTCCTCTATTGGAGAAGAAGACTTCAATTTTTCATCCAAGGATCAAGTCTCGAGATGTGGCAAATGGTGAACAACCCATACATTCTACCAAAGACAAACATTGAAGAATGGGATGAAGCCACCTTGATGAAAGCAACCTTAAATGCAAGAGCCATGCACATCCTTTATGCCTCCATGACCCCCACCGAGTTCAACCGGATTTCCTCTTGTGAGACGGCCTATGAGGTATGGAGAAAACTTTGCATCACTTATGAAGGGACAGATCAAGTGAAGGAAAGCAAAGTCTACATGCTCAAAGGGTTGCTTGAGAACTTCAAGATGGGAAAGGAGGAGAGCATAGCCAACATGTACTCAAGGCTCAACACCATCTTGAATGGTCTTGCTGTTCTAGGACATCCTATGTCTAGTGGAGAGATCAACTCAAAGATCATTAGAACTCACCCCAAGAGATGGGAATCCAAGGTGACTTCCATTGAAGAAGCAAGGTCGCTTAGGGATATTCCTATTGAAGAGCTCATTGGAAATCTACAAGCACATGAAGCCACGCTTGACAAGAGGGAGGAAGTAGAAAGACAAGAGAAGAAAGAGCTAAAGAGAATGAAGAAGGCTGAAATAAAGGCTCAAATTGAAGCTATCATGGAAAAAGTCTCTCCATCCTCTCAAGCTAAAGAAGATGCCATGTACTCCAAGGGTAGACTCTACAAAGGCAAGTCATCCTCCATCCGGTGCTTCACATGTGGAAAGAAGGGTCACTACAAGGAAGATTGCCCACAAGGCAAAAAGACCCATCTTCACAAGGAGAAATGGCACTCAAGCTCAAGTGGCTCCTCCAACTCAAGCTCAAGTGAAGATTCATGTGAAGGATCAAGCTCAAGCTCTAGTGATGAAGGAGAATGTCATTTTGCTCTTGTAGCATCAACAAGTGAAGACTCAAATGAGGTAAATCTAGACTCTTTAGATAAAGAATCCTTGATTGATCTCATTCATGATATTTGTGCATCTCTTAAGTCTTCTCAAAAGAAAAAGAAAAAGCTTGCTAAAATTGTTGATAATTTGTATGTAGAATTAAATGATCTTGAACATGCAAATTCTTGCTTGCTTATGGATAAAAATGATTGTCTTAGCCAAGTAGACTCTATTAAACTTGAAAATTATAGTTTACTTGATAAGATTAAATTTCTAGAAGCTCAACCTCTCATGCCTAATTCTAATGAAGAACATACTTTAATTGTTGACTCTCTCATGCATGACATTGATGTTCTTAAATCTGAAAACAAAAACAAAGATTTTCTTTTACATGAATTAGAACTAGAAAATGCCTCCTTGCTTGCTAAAATCAATGGGCATGAATCTTGTTCTAGTTCTACTAATAGAGAGAATGATGTTGCTGCTCTTCATATTGATAGAGATTCTTATTTAACTAAAACTCTTTGCTTAGAAAATGATCTTCTACATGCTAGAGATAACATTAATCAATTGTCTTCTACTATTGCTTCTCTTAAGCATGATAATGATAGTTTAAGATCTTCTTTGCAAATATTCTTAGTTGGTAAAAAGAATCTTAATCAAATCCTAGACCATACTACTAAACAAATTGGTAGACATGGTTTAGGGTATGATAGTAGTCAAGGGAACAACAAAGATAAAGGACCTCCAATATTCCATGGAGAATCCTCTAGTTCCAAGACTATGGGCACATGCAACTATTGCAATGAATTAGGTCATTATTCTAATTGTTGTCCTTTTAGGAAAGCACCCAAGAGCAATAGGATTTGGGTTGCTAAACTAACTCCTCCGGACCCAAAAACATGATTGGGGACCATTTCATCTTTCTTCTTGTAGGTACTTGCAAATGGATTGACTTGAGCTATTGAATTGTAAATTGACTTCTCAATCCACATAAAAGAAGAAAGGCGAGATGTGCAGAGGGTGACAACAAGTGGAAAAGCAATGGTAAGCACAAAGGTAATGGTTTTATTGCTTATAACCTATCCTAACTTGTTTTTGTCAAGTTAGTGTGTACTATACATATGGTTTTTGAGTTAAAAGTGGTATTTTTGTGTTTCTCTTCACACTCTTGCTCAAAAACTGTTTCTAATGCTTCTATAGTGCATTACTAATTTGCTTAGACATGTCTGGATATGGTTTGTATTTTAAGCATGCCTTTAAATATATGAATTATATGTGCTTCTTGACAGCTGAACTGTCGGTCGAATTTGCCCTATTGAAACTCGACCGATAGGCACCAAGAGTGTTGCCAACAACTGTCATCGGTCGAGTTGTCCATGCACAGAACTCGACCGATAACACTGTGCACAGAATATACATTGGCTTATTGGATGAGAATTTCTCTCTAAACTAGATTTTCTCAACCAATAGACTTATTCTTTGGCACTCCCTTGGTACCTTTATATATGCATATTGCCATGTTCTAAATTGCCTATCTTGCTTACAACTCTATCTTTCTAATTTCTCAAAATTGGTATATCTATATCTTGCAATTACTTGCTTTGAGTTGTTTTGCAGGTTTTGATGATGATCTCTTTGGATCTCTTGGTTGTGTCTAAAATTGCTTCCGCTGTGCTCTAACTTGCTACATCTATATAGGTGTATATCTTGTTTTGATACAACCTTGAGGTTCTTAGGGGTAATCATCTTATGGTAAGGATGCATATATAGTGAGTTATATCCTTTCATGCTTCTAAAATTGCATATCTCTATGTTTGGATATATCTCTACATCTAGTCATAGCTTGCTTTATGTTGTGTATTTTTTGGTATCTCTTTCTATGATCTAGATCCTACTAGTAGTCCTAACTTGTGATATCATCTACTAGTAGTTCACATACATGTAGTTCTAACCCTGTTTACAATTGACATCTTTGCTCATCTATATGCTATGCTTATACATGCTCAAGCTTGTTCCTTAAATTGAATATCTACTATCTTGAGTTGCTTGCATAACATTGTGATGCAGGGTACATAGATCTACATGATATGTGGGAATTGGAGTATTTATGGATTTTTATGCAGATTTTGCTCCAGTTTCAGTTTTTTGGTGCAAGACTAGTGCTTTTCATGCAGAAACGACCTTCTGAGCTAGACTCATCACTTCGCCATGAGCTCCGTTGGTTTTTGGTCAAATTCCATCATCTTGAGGGTCAAAATTGTAATTTATTGTTTTTCTGCAGCACCTTATCTTGCATTTTTGGGATGTTCAAGTATATGCTTTAACTTGCTTTTCTTTCTATGCTTGGACAAGCCCCTATCTGCACTCTTCTACTCTCCTTATATATATTTGTATTATCTCCTTTCTCTTTAACAAGTGATGGTTCTTTTTTTTCTTCATAACCCCCACCTTTTTGAAATGACAAAGGGGGAGAAAGGTACGTCTTCTTTTAAAAGAGGAAGAAGGCATGTCTTACATGAAGAGGAGAAGCATATTCATGAAAAGGGAGAAGGTAAAGGGGAGAAGACATATATGTGTAGAACATATATGAGTAGAAGACATAGTATTCTATAAATGTTATGAAAGCTAACCATGCAGGAGAAATATCATCAATTGAGGGGGAGTACGAAAACTCCATGCGCATCAATTGAGGGGGAGCATATGAGCTTAGTCCTATTGAAACCCCTAGGTTTCTCCAAAGGTATAAATTTACTTAAATGCTTTCAATACATTTATGGAATGATTTGTCATCTTCAAAAAGGGGGAGAATGTTGACTCAAGGTCAATTAGGTCAATGTCGACTCACATCTAAATTGACTAAACCCGTGTTTTGATGATGACTAACCATTCCACATATTGGTGTCTAATGCTTCTACATGAGTGATTTCAGATTAGGTATAGACACACTCCAATTGCCCTAACTTGCGCATCTCAAATTGGAGAAAAGACAAGTCAAAGTCATACAAGTGCACATTTTTGTAATATGATGTATATCCATTAGAATCATGTTGTAAATCACTTGTAATGATTGTATGTCTTGTAATTAAGCTTAGAAAAATATCAGGAACACTTAGATCAAATTTTAGAGCACTTTTAATGCAACTTTGAAAATCAATTACAGGCACTTGTTCGGTCGAGTTTCCCACCCTGAAACTCGACCGATCAACCTTGGTCGATTTTCTGAAGATTGCATCGGTCGAGTTGTGTACTCACAGAACTCGACCGATTGGGTAGTAGGCCAGTTCCAGTTGGAATGGTCGATCGAGTTTCCTCAGAACAAACTCGACCGATCATTTCAATATCGGGCTGCCTGCTACTTGATCGGTCGAGTTACACATATAGAAACTCGACCGAATGCACTGTACGGAAAAATGCAGAAAAGTGTTTCTAGCCATTGTGGAGTTGCAACAAGTGAAAATAGATCCGTTGCAAGCCACAAAACGGCTAGTTTGCATTCACAAGTGTTCCCAAAGGTTAAGAGGCATCCCCAGCTATAAATAGGACCCCTTGGGCTTCATTCCAAGGAAGAGAGCATTCATTGCAAACTCTTTATGAGGTTCCTATTCTATAGTTGAGTGCTTCCTACAGCCTCCTCTCTCTCTCTAAGCTTAATCACTTGCTACATCCATTAGAGTGAGTAGGAGATTTGTAAGAGAGCTAGTTTCTACTTGTATATCTTGTGAGGCTCTCACTTCCACCACCTCCCCATCTCTCATTTGTAATCATGAAGATGAAGGTTCTCTCTCTTGTCCAAGAGAGGTGAAGAAGAACAAGGGAAGGAGTCCCTTGGTGAAGATCAAGGCTGAAGACTTGGAGCTAGAGTGGGTAAGCCCTTGGAGAAGGCAAAAGAATCAAGCTCAAGTGGGTAAGTCCTTGGTGGAAAGCTTCTCCGAGTGAAGGTGAATTCAAAGGCGGAAGATCCAAGAAGAGTGGGTAATTCCTACAAGGCCGAAGACTTGTACAAGAGTGGGTAAGTCCTTGGAGAAGGCCGAAGACTCTTACAAAGTGGGTAAGTCCTTGGTAAGGTTGAAGACTCTTTGTATTGGATTGGTAAGTCCTTTGTTGGTCTTGTATTGTAAGTCTTATAATTGAATATAAGAGTGCAATTGGTTGAAGTCCTAGAGGTTGACCTCTCTAGGCAAGTGGACTGACACACTTCTAGTTTGAAGTGTGGAACCACTCTAAATAGCTTGTCTAATTTGATACATGTTCAATCTCTCTTATCCTTGCTATGCATGATTTAGTTGCACTCAAATTACCTATTTAGCAACCTTATCTTGTCATATAATTTGAAGGTTTAATGAGTTTTGTTTAAGTGCTTTCAGCTCTATTCACCCCCCCCCCCTCTAGAGCATCTAATCACCCATCTAGGATCCAACAAGTGATATCAGAGTGGGTCTTCTCGAAGCATACTTCAACAAGTAGGAGAATATGGGTGACTACCTAGGAGGGAGACTCTCGACCAGCCTTCCAATCTTTGATGGGAGCAACTTCCTCTATTGGAGAAGAAGACTTCAATTCTTCATCCAAGGATCAAGTCTCGAGATGTGGCAAATGGTGAACAGCCCATACATTCTACCAAAGACAAACATTGAAGAATGGTATGAAGCCACCTTGATGAAAGCAACCTTAAATGCAAGAGCCATGCACATCCTTTATGCCTCCATGACCCCCACCGAGTTCAACCGGATTTCCTCTTGTGAGACGGCCTATGAGGTATGGAGAAAACTTTGCATCACTTATGAAGGGACAGATCAAGTGAAGGAAATCAAAGTCTACATGCTCAAAGGGTTGCTTGAGAACTTCAAGATGGGAAAGGAGGAGAGCATAGCCAACATGTACTCAAGGCTTAACACCATCTTGAATGGTCTTGCTGTTCTAGGACATCCTATGTCTAGTGGAGAGATCAACTCAAAGATCCTTAGAACTCTCCCCAAGAGATGGGAATCCAAGGTGACTTCCATTGAAGAAGCAAGGTCGCTTAGGGATATTCCTATTGAAGAGCTCATTGGAAATCTACAAGCACATGACGCCATGCTTGACAAGAGGGAGGAAGTAGAAAGACAAGAGAAGAAAGAGCTAAAGAGAATGAAGAAGGCTGAAATAAAGGCTCAAATTGAAGCTATCATGGAAAAAGTCTCTCCATCCTCTCAAGCTAAAGAAGATGCCATATACTCCAAGGGTAGACTCTACAAAGGCAAGTCCTCCTCCATCCGGTGCTTCACATGTGGAAAGAAGGGTCACTACAAGGGAGATTGCCCACAAGGCAAAAAGACCCATCTTCACAAGGAGAAATGGCACTCAAGCTCAAGTGGCTCCTCCAACTCAAGCTCAAGTGAAGATTCATGTGAAGGATCAAGCTCAAGCTCTAGTGATGAAGGAGAATGTCATTTTTATCCTGTAGCATCAACAAGTGAAGACTCAAATGAGGTAAATCTAGACTCTTTAGATAAAGAATCCTTGATTGATCTCATTCATGATATTTGTGCATCTCTTAAGTCTTCTCAAAAGAAAAATAAAAAGCTTGCTAAAATTGTTGATAATTTGTATGTAGAATTAAATGATCTTGAACATGCAAATTCTTGCTTGCTTAATGATAAAAATGATTGTCTTAGCCAAGTAGACTCTACTAAACTTGAAAATGCTAGTTTACTTGATAAGATTAAATTTCTAGAAGCTCAACCTCTCATGCCTAATTCTAATGAAGAACATACTTTAATTGTTGACTCTCTCATGCATGGCATTGATGTTCTTAAATCTGAAAACAAAAACAAAGATTTTGTTTTGCATGAATTAGAACTAGAAAATGCCTCCTTGCTTGCTAAAATCAATGGGCATGAATCTTGTTCTAGTTCTACTAATAGAGAGAATGATGTTGCTGCTCTTCATATTGATAGAGATTCTTATTTAACTAAAACTCTTTGCTTAGAAAATGATCTTCTACATGCTAGAGATAACATTAATCAATTGTCTTCTACTATTGCTTCTCTTAAGCATGATAATGATAGTTTAAGATCTTCTTTGCAAAGATTCTTAGTTGGTAAAAAGAACCTTAATCAAATCCTAGACCATACTACTAAACAAATTGGTAGACATGGTTTAGGGTATGATAGTAGTCAAGGGAACAACAAAGATAAAGGACCTCCAATATTCCATGGAGAATCCTCTAGTTCCAAGACTATGGGCACATGCAACTATTGCAATGAATTAGGTCATTATTCTAATTTTTGTCCTTTTAGGAAAGCACCCAAGAGCAATAGGATTTGGGTTGCTAAACTAACTCCTCCGGACCCAAAAACATGATTGGGGACCATTTCATCTTTCTTCTTGTAGGTACTTGCAAATGGATTGACTTGAGCTATTGAATTGTAAATTGACTTCTCAATCCACATAAAAGAAGAAAGGTGAGATGTGCAGAGGGTGACAACAAGTGGAAAAGCAATGGTAAGCACAAAGGTAATGGTTTTATTGCTTATAACCTATCCTAACTTGTTTTTGTCAAGTTAGTGTGTACTATACATAAGGTTTTTGAGTTAAAAGTGGTATTTTTGTGTTTCTCTTCACACTCTTGCTCAAAAACTATTTCTAATGCTTCTATAGTGCATTACTAACTTGCTTAGACATGTCTGGATATGGTTTGTATTTTAAGCATGCCTTTAAATATATGAATTATATGTGCTTCTTGACAGCTGAACTGTCGGTTGAATTTTCCCTATTGAAACTCGACCGATAGGCACCAAGAGTGTTGCCAACAACTGTCATCGGTCGAGTTGTCCATGCACAGAACTCGACCGATAACACTGTGCACAGAATATACATTGGCTTATTGGATGAGAATTTCTCTCTAAACTAGATTTTCTCAACCAATAGACTTATTCTTTGGCACTCCCTTGGTACCTTTATATATGCATATTGCCATGTTCTAAATTGCCTATCTTGCTTACAACTCTATCTTTCTAATTTCTCAAAATTGGTATATCTATATCTTGCAATTACTTGCTTTGAGTTGTTTTGCAGGTTTTGATGATGATCTCTTTGGATCTCTTGGTTGTGTCTAAAATTGCTTCCGCTGTGCTCTAACTTGCTACATCTATATAGGTGTATATCTTGTTTTGATACAACCTTGAGGTTCTTAGGGGTAATCATCTTATGGTAAGGATGCATATATAGTGAGTTATATCCTTTCATGCTTCTAAAATTGCATATCTCTATGTTTGGATATATCTCTACATCTAGTAATAGCTTGCTTTATGTTGTGTATTTTTTGGTATCTCTTGCTATGATCTAGATCCTACTAATAGTCCTAACTTGTGATATCATCTACTAGTAGTTCACATACATGTAGTTCTAACCCTGTTTACAATTGACATCTTTGCTCATCTATATGCTATGCTTATACATGCTCAAGCTTGTTCCTTAAATTGAATATGTACTATCTTGAGTTGCTTGCATAACATTGTGATGCAGGGTACATAGATCTACATGATATGTGGGAATTGGAGTATTTATGGATTTTTATGCAGATTTTGCTCCAGTTTCAGTTTTTTGGTGCAAGACTAGTGCTTTTCATGCAGAAACGACCTTCTGAGCAAGACTCATCGCTTTGCCATGAGCTCCGATGGTTTTTGGTCAAATTCCATCATATTGAGGGTCAAAATTGTAATTTATTGTTTTTCTGCATCACCTTATCTTGCATTTTTGGGATGTTCAAGTATATGCTTTAACTTGCTTTTCTTTCTATGCTTGGACAAGCCCCTATATGCGCTCTTCTACTCTCCTTATATATATTTGTATTATCTCCTTTCTCTTTAACAAGTGATGGTTCTTTTTTTTCTTCATAACCCCCACCTTTTTGAAATGACAAAGGGGGAGAAAGGTATGTCTTCTTTTAAAAGAGGAAGAAGGCATGTCTTACATGAAGAGGAGAAGCATATTCATGAAAAGGGAGAAGGTAAAGGGGAGAAGACATATATGTGTAGAACATATATGAGTAGAAGACATAGTATTCTATAAATGTTATGCAAGCTAACCATGCAGGAGAAATGTCATCAATTGAGGGGGAGTACGAAAACTCCATGCGCATCAATTGAGGGGGAGCATATGAGCTTAGTCCTATTGAAACCCCTAGGTTTCTCCAAAGGTATAAATTTACTTAAATGCTTTCAATACATTTATGGAATGATTTGTCATCTTCAAAAAGGGGGAGAATGTTGACTCAAGGTCAATTAGGTCAATGTTGACTCACATCTAAATTGACTAAACCTGTGTTTTGATGATGACTAACCATTCCACATATTGGTGTCTAATGCTTCTACTTGAGTGATTTCAGATTAGGTATAGACACACTCCAATTGCCCTAACTTGCACATCTCAAATTGGAGAAAAGACAAGTCAAAGTCATACAAGTGCACATTTTTGTAATATGATGTATATCCATTAGAATCATGTTGTAAATCACTTGTAATGATTGTATGACTTGTAATTAAGCTTAGAAAAATATCAGGAACACTTAGATCGAATTTTAGAGCACTTTTAATGCAACTTTGAAAATCAATTACAGGCACTTGTTCGGTCGAGTTTCCCACCCTGAAACTCGACCGATCAACCTGGGTCGATTTTCTGAAGATTGCATCGGTTGAATTGTGCACTCACAGAACTCCACCGATTGGGTAGTAGGCCAGTTCCAGTTGGAATGGTCGATCGAGTTTCCTCAGAACAAACTCGACCGATCATTTCAATATCGGGCTGCCTGCTACTTGATCGGTCGAGTTACACATATAGAAACTCGACCGAATGCACTGTACAGAAAAATGCAGAAAAGTGTTTCTAGCCATTGTGGAGTTGCAACAAGTGAAAATAGATCCGTTGCAAGCCATAAAACGGCTAGTTTTCATTCACAAGTGTTCCCAAAGGTTAAGAGGCATCCCCAGCTATAAATAGGACCCCTTGGGATTCATTCCAAGGAAGAGAGCATTCATTGCAAACTCTTTATGAGGTTCCTATTCTATAGTTGAGTGCTTCCTACAGCCTCCTCTCTGTCTCTCTAAGCTTAATCACTTGATACATCCATTAGAGTGAGTAGGAGATTTGTAAGAGAGCTAGTTTCTACTTGTATATCTTGTGAGGCTCTCACTTCCACCACCTCCCCATCTCTCATTTATAATCATGAAGATGAAGGTTCTCTCTCTTGTCCAAGAGAGGTGAAGAAGAACAAGGGAAGGAGTCCCTTGGTGAAGATCAAGGCTGAAGACTTGGAGCTAGAGTGGATAAGCCCTTGGAGAAGGCAAAAGACTCAAGCTCAAGTGGGTAAGTCCTTGGTGGAAAGCTTCTCCGAGTGAAGGTGAAGTCAAAGGCGGAAGATCCAAGAAGAGTGGGTAATTCCTACAAGGCCGAAGACTTGTGCAAGAGTGGGTAAGTCCTTAGAGAAGGCCGAAGACTCTTGCAAAGTGGGTAAGTCCTTGGTAAGGTTGAAGACTCTTTGTATTGGATTGGTAAGTCCTTTGTTGGTCTTGTATTGTAAGTCTTATAATTGAATATAAGAGTGCAATTGGTTGAAGTCCTAGAGGTTGACCTCTCTAGGCAAGTGGATTGACACACTTCTAGTTTGAAGTGTGGAACCACTCTAAATAGCTTGTCTAATTTGATGCATGTTCAATCTCTCTTATCCTTGCTATGCATGATTTAGTTGCACTCAAATTACCTATTTAGCAACCTTATCTTGTCATATAATTTGAAGGTTTAATGAGTTTTGTTTAAGTGCTTTCAGCTCTATTAACCCCCCCTCTAGAGCATCTAATCACCCATCTAGGATCCAACACGTTGTATCAGAGCGGGTCTTCTCCAAGCATACTTCAACAAGTAGGAGAAGATGGGTGACTACCTAGGAGGGAGACTCTCGACCAGCCTTCCAATCTTTGATGGGAGCAACTTCCTCTATTGGAGAAGAAGACTTCAATTCTTCATCCAAGGATCAAGTCTCGAGATGTGGCAAATGGTGAACAGTCCATACATTCTACCAAAGACAAACATTGAAGAATGGGATGAAGCCACCTTGATGAAAGCAACCTTAAATGCAAGAGCCATGCACATCCTTTATGCCTCCATGACCCCCACCGAGTTCAACTGGATTTCCTCTTGTGAGACGGCCTATGAGGTATGGAGAAAACTTTGCATCACTTATGAAGGGACAGATCAAGTGAAGGAAAGCAAAGTCTACATTCTCAAAGGGTTGCTTGAGAACTTCAAGATGGGAGAGGAGGAGAGCTTAGCCAACATGTACTCAAGGCTCAACACCATCTTGAATGGTCTTGTTGTTCTAGGACATCCTATGTCTAGTGAAGAGATCAACTCAAAGATCCTTAGAACTCTCCCCATGAGATGGGAATCCAAGGTGACTTCCATTGAAGAAGCAAGGTCGCTTAGGGATATTCCTATTGAAGAGCTCATTGGAAATCTACAAGCACATGAAGCCACGCTTGACAAGAGGGAGGAAGTAGAAAGACAAGAGAAGAAAGAGCTAAAGAGAATGAAGAAGGCTGAAATAAAGGCTCAAATTGAAGCTATCATGGAAAAAGTCTCTCCATCCTCTCAAGCTAAAGAAGATGCCATGTACTCCAAGGGTAGACTCTACAAAGGCAAGTCCTCCTCCATCCGGTGCTTCACATGTGGAAAGAAGGGTCACTACAAGGAAGATTTCCCACAAGGCAAAAAGACCCATCTTCACAAGGAGAAATGGCACTCAAGCTCAAGTGGCTCCTCCAACTCAAGCTCAAGTGAAGATTCATGTGAAGGATCAAGCTCAAGCTCTAGTGATGAAGGAGAATGTCATTTTGCTCTTGTAGCATCAACAAGTGAAGACTCAAATGAGGTAAATCTAGACTCTTTAGATAAAGAATCCTTGATTGATCTCATTCATGATATTTGTGCATCTCTTAAGTCTTCTCAAAAGAAAAATAAAAAGCTTGCTAAAATTGTTGATAATTTGTATGTAGAATTAAATGATCTTGAACATGCAAATTCTTGCTTTCTTAATGATAAAAATGATTGTCTTAGCCAAGTAGACTCTATTAAACTTGAAAATGCTAGTTTACTTGATAAGATTAAATTTCTAGAAGCTCAACCTCTCATGCCTAATTCTAATGAAGAACATACTTTAATTGTTGACTCTCTCATGCATGACATTGATGTTCTTAAATCTGAAAACAAAAACAAAGATTTTGTTTTGCATGAATTAGAACTATAAAATGCCTCCTTGCTTGCTAAAATCAATGGGCATGAATCTTGTTCTAGTTCTACTAATAGAGAGAATGATGTTGATGCTCTTCATATTGATAGAGATTCTTATTTAACTAAAACTCTTTGCTTAGAAAATGATCTTCTACATGCTAGAGATAACATTAATCAATTGTCTTCTACTATTGCTTCTCTTAAGCATGATAATGATAGTTTAAGATCTTCTTTGCAAAGATTCTTAGTTGGTAAAAAGAATCTTAATCAAATCCTAGACCATACTACTAAACAAATTGGTAGACATGGTTTAGGGTATGATAGTAGTCAAGGGAACAACAAAGATAAAGGACCTCCAATATTCCATGGAGAATCCTCTAGTTCCAAGACTATGGGCACATGCAACTATTGCAATGAATTAGGTCATTATTCTAATTGTTGTCCTTTTAGGAAAGCACCCAAGAGCAATAGGATTTGGGTTGCTAAACTAACTCCTCCGGACCCAAAAACATGATTGGGGACCATTTCATATTTCTTCTTGTAGGTACTTGCAAATGGATTGACTTGAGCTATTGAATTGTAAATTGACTTCTCAATCCACATAAAAGAAGAAAGGTGAGATGTGCAGAGGGTGACAACAAGTGGAAAAGCAATGGTAAGCACAAAGGTAATGGTTTTATTGCTTATAACCTATCCTAACTTGTTTTTGTCAAGTTAGTGTGTACTATACATATGGTTTTTGAGTTAAAAGTGGTATTTTTGTGTTTCTCTTCACACTCTTGCTCAAAACCTGTTTCTAATGCTTCTATAGTGCATTGCTAACTTGCTTAGACATGTATGGATATGGTTTGTATTTTAAGCATGCCTTTAAATATATGAATTACATGTGCTTCTTGACAGCTGAACTGTCGGTCGAATTTGCCCTATTGAAACTCGACCGATAGGCACCAAGAGTGTTGCCAACAACTGTCATCGGTCGAGTTGTCCATGCACAGAACTCGACCGATAACATTGTGCACATAATATACATTGGCTTATTGGATGAGAATTTCTCTCTAAACTAGATTTTCTCAACCAATAGACTTATTCTTTGGCACTCCCTTGGTACCTTTATATATGCATATTGCCATGTTCTAAATTGCCTATCTTGTTTACAACTCTATCTTTCTAATTTCTCAAAATTGGTATATCTATATCTTGCAATTACTTGCTTTGAGTTGTTTTGCAGGTTTTGATGATGATCTCTTTGGATCTCTTGGTTGTGTCTAAAATTTCTTCCGCTGTGCTCTAACTTGCTACATCTATATAGGTGTATATCTTGTTTTGATACAACCTTGAGGTTCTTAGGGGTAATCATCTTATTATAAGGATGCATATATAGTGAGTTATATCCTTTCATGCTTCTAAAATTGCATATCTCTATGTTTGGATATATCTCTACATCTAGTCATAGCTTGCTTTATGTTGTGTATTTTTTGGTATCTCTTGCTATGATCTAGATCCTACTAGTAGTCCTAACTTGTGATATCATCTACTAGTAGTTCACATACATGTAGTTCTAACCCTGTTTACAATTGACATCTTTGCTCATCTATATGCTATGCTTATACATGTTCAAGCTTGTTCCTTAAATTGAATATCTACTATCTTGAGTTGCTTGCATAACATTGTGATGCAGGGTACATAGATCTACATGATATGTGGGAATTGGAGTATTTATGGATTTTTATGCAGATTTTGCTCCAGTTTCATTTTTTTGGTGCAAGACTAGTGCTTTTCATGCAGAAACGACCTTTTGAGCAAGCCTCATCGCTTCGCCATGAGCTCCGATGGTTTTTGGTCAAATTCCATCATCTTGAGGGTCAAAATTGTAATTTATTGTTTTTCTACAGCACCTTATCTTGCATTTTTGGGATGTTCAAGTATATGCTTTAACTTGCTTTTCTTTCTATGCTTGGACAAGCCCCTATCTGCGCTCTTCTACTCTGCTTATATATATTTGTATTATCTCCTTTCTCTTTAACAAGTGATGGTTTTTTTTTTCTTCATAACCCCCACCTTTTTGAAATGACAAAGGGGGAGAAAGGTATGTCTTCTTTTAAAAGAGGAAGAAGGCATGTCTTACATGAAGAGGAGAAGCATATTCATGAAAAGGGAGATGGTAAAGGGGAGAAGACATATATGTGTAGCACATATATGAGTAGAAGACATAGTATTCTATAAATGTTATGAAAGCTAACCATGCAGGAGAAATATCATCAATTGAGGGGGAGTACGAAAACTCCATGTGCATCAATTGAGGGGGAGCATATGAGCTTAGTCCTATTGAAACCCCTAGGTTTCTCCAAAGGTATAAATTTACTTAAATGCTTTCAATACATTTATGGAATGATTTGTCATCTTCAAAAAGGGGGAGAATGTTGACTCCAGGTCAATTAGGTCAATGTTGACTCACATATAAATTGACTAAACCCGTGTTTTGATGATGACTAACCATTCCACATATTGGTGTCTAATGCTTCTACTTGAGTGATTTCAGATTAGGTATAGACACACTCCAATTGCCCTAACTTGCGCATCTCAAATTGGAGAAAAGACAAGTCAAAGTCATACAAGTGAAAATTTTTGTAATATGATGTATATCCATTAGAATCATGTTGTAAATCACTTGTAATGATTGTATGACTTGTAATTAATCTTAGAAAAATATCAGGAACACTTAGATCGAATTTTAGAGAACTTTTAATGCAACTTTGAAAATCAATTACAGGCACTTGTTCGGTCGAGTTTCCCACCCTGAAACTCGACCGATCAACCTTGGTCGATTTTCTGAAGATTGCAGCGGTCGAGTTGTGCACTCACAGAACTCGACCAATTGGGTAGTAGGCCAGTTATAGTTGGAATGGTCGGTCGAGTTTCCTCAGAACAAACTCGACCGATCATTTCAATATCGGGCTGCCTGCTACTTGATCGGTCGAGTTACACATATAGAAACTCGACCGAATGCACTGTACGGAAAAATGCAGAAAAGTGTTTCTAGCCGTTGTGGAGTTGCAACAAGTGAAAATAGATCTGTTGCAAGCCACAAAATGGCTAGTTTTCGTTCATTGTTCCCAAAGGTTAAGAGGGATCCCCAGTTATAAATAGGACCCCTTGGGCTTCATTCCAAGGAAGAGAGCATTCATTGCAAACTCTTTATGAGGTTCCTATTCTATAGTTGAGTGCTTCCTACAGCCTCCTCTCTCTCTCTAAGCTTAATCACTTGCTACATCCATTAGAGTGAGTAGGAGATTTGTAAGAGAGCTAGTTTCTACTTGTATATCGTGTGAGGCTCTCACTTCCACCACCTCCCCATCTCTCATTTGTAATCATGAAGATGAAGGTTCTGTCTCTTGTCCAAGAGAGGTGAAGAAGAACAAGGGAAGGAGGCCCTTGGTGAAGATCAAGGCTGAAGACTTGGAGCTAGAGTGGGTAAGCCCTTGGAGAAGGCAAAAGACTCAAGCTCAAGGGGGTAAGTCCTTGGTGGAAAGCTTCTCCGAGTGAAGGTGAAGTCAAAGGCGGAAGATCCAAGAAGAGTGGGTAATTCCTACAAGGCCGAAGACTTGTGCAAGAGTGGGTAAGTCCTTGGAGAAGGCCGAAGACTCTTGCAAAGTGGGTAAGTCCTTGGTAAGGTTGAAGACTCTTTGTATTTGATTGGTAAGTCCTTTGTTGGTCTTGTATTGTAAGTCTTATAATTGAATATAAGAGTGCAACTGGTTGAAGTCCTACAGGTTGACCTCTCTAGGAAAGTGGACTGACACACTTGTAGTTTGAAGTGTGGAACCACTCTAAATAGCTTGTCGAATTTGATGCATGTTCAATCTCTCTTATCCTTGCTATGCATGATTTAGTTGCACTCAAATTACCTATTTAGCAACCTTATCTTGTCATATAATTTGAAGGTTTAATGAGTTTTGTTTAAGTGATTTCAGCTCTATTCACCCCCCCTCTAGAGCATCTAATCACCCATCTAGGATCCAACAACAATAAAATATGATGTTAACCTAAATGTATGAAATATTCTTAATGACTACAATGTAATCATAGTGGTCAATGTTATGTAAGTAGTGCCTCATCTGACTAATGAGAATGTGGATGAAAGGCGATTCTCATGACTAGATATATTTCACACTTTTCTTTTGAGTTTAGGGGGACAAATGAAAAATAATCAAAACAACACTCCTCATTTCCTACATAGTTTCAATAGGATGCCCCTTTTTAGCTAAATGATTTCTCTATGCTAGGTCTTTATTGAATAGGATATGGGAAGTGAGTAGGATTGTCACATTTTAGATTCATTGTGTGAAGAGACTAGCTAGTACTATAATCATATGTTGAGTATGTGAAATGCAATCTACATGTTATTTGCATAATTATAGATGAATCAAATAACTTTTTTCATTTCTTTGATAAAATAATAATAAAATTGTAACATCCCAATTTTTTTAGGGTAACTTAAGCCTTAAATTGTGGTTTTACTTAAATGAAAATAGTTGAGGGCCTTAATGCAAAAAGATCACAAAATGAAATTTCATGGAGGAAAATAAAGTGAGAAGAATAAAATGTGGCCCAAAATACATTTCCCCTTTCACATGTGAATTATGAATTTCAATTAATTCAAAGATGATGTTCCATTAGTTTCCCTTTTTCCTTTTTTCTCTCTTATTCTTGAAAATGTTTAGAAATGAAATGGAATTGAAAAACATATATATGTATTAGATGCCTTGGACAATAAACTTTCCTTTTTCCTTTTAAGGCTTTCAATATAAGAAAAATGTCCATTTATTTATTTTTCTCTCTCTTGCAAAGAAGTTGCTAAAAAAAGCATAATAGATAGATGAACTAGTTTTTGAGTGGGTAGAAAGTTGTTATCTCGAATTTGACTCAAAGGATCACCAAGGAAAGTCTTCTTCACATTATCTCACCCCTAAATACATTAGACAAAAGTAAAATGGCATATATAGGAATTATGGTCAAAACATGTGAAAAATAGAAATCCAATGGTATAGTAAGAATCTAGACCATTTATTGTACATGTGGTCCAAATTTGAGTCCATTTTGACCATGTCTGACCCTCCAAATGAATTAAACAAGTTACCGTATAGCTTTAAATAAGATTTTAATGCAAAATCATTTAATGCATCGAATTAGACCAAAGTCTTGCATTTTTTGGATTGTCACGCTTTACTTAGATTTTATTTCCTTTCTTCGCATGCATCTGATAGCCAGAGTCTTTTCCATCACGATCCAACAGTCTTCAAGTTGTCCCCTTCCTTACTACTCTTTTGCAAGTCTAAGGGCATATTCATCGATTCCTTTCTCGATCCCACTCTCCCTTTTGAATGCTCTATTTTGTGAAATTTAAGTACCATCATCTTCATTTCTTTCCCCCAAACCGGTCAAGCCTTAACTCGCCTTCTCCCTCGCACTATCGACAAAATGCCCAATGAGGTCTATCATTATTTCTCCACCTCCAAATCACATACGCCATTTGTGTGCCTCCCCTAATCGTCCTTTGATCCCAAAAGCACCGCCTACCCAAGAGTGTTCCTCCTCCTCTTCCAATTGCATCTCTAGTGCCTTAATCCTCCCAAACCTTCTCGGCCTTTGTCTCCAGCAAACTCCATCATGTCTCACCCGCCTCCACCTGCTTCTATAGAATTAACACTTAGGTAAGCATCACCTTTGACCCTTCGACTATTATGCATTGTTAGTTCAACCTATGCTTGCCTGATTCGCCACACCCTATAGGGTTGCTATTGATTCTCCCTAGCACTTGTTGCCATGACTCTTCAAGGGCCCTCTGGTGTTGTGACATCCCGCTATCACACAAGCAACGAAATGCCACACGAAAACATGCAGAACCACCATAATCAACACATTACCAAAAATACAGGTTAATTAAAACTGATTGTGGAAAACATCATAAGAAAGGAACTATCACAACCAGATCCACATCCTATAAAGAACATGTTATATATAAGCATGGTATATGTCCACCAACACATATGATCCAGTTGTTCCATATCCATCAAGGATGCATCACATGTTTATGTAATTAACAGGCCTTACCAGGGCTAACATCAGGATACGAGAAACCATACTAAGATCATACATCATGAAACCTCATCAAAACACCTCCAAGGACTTGAGAGTATAGGGAAGAGTCTAAGACTCTACTATAAAACAACCATAGCAGTAGCATATCCAACCTTGCCTTCTACTGATCTTCTTATTTCTCAGTCGCAACACTACGATCACCTCCCCGTCTAGCTCGATCACCTCCCTGTTTAGCTCGATCACCTAAAAAGAGTGAAACCAGCGGGGTGAGACACACAGTCCCAGCGAGAAACATAACTCCCCGCCGAACTATAAAATCTCAAAAAGCTAGAACAAATAAAGCATGTAGCAGATAACCAGGTCATATATGAAATATGAATAATAAGATTATACATATATAACAGCTTACCATGATATCTGAGAGGCATAAAGCTAACAGCAAGAAATACTTAGAGCATGTATATAAGACAATCATACATTATGCAAGGCCTCAACCAATGTTCCATGTTTTTCCTAAGAAAATA
Organism: Alisma plantago-aquatica; assembly: GCA_963693085.1. Lineage (NCBI taxonomy): Eukaryota > Viridiplantae > Streptophyta > Magnoliopsida > Alismatales > Alismataceae > Alisma > Alisma plantago-aquatica. The sequence continues at coordinate 884,107,288 of OY856411.1, forward strand.
TACTATACAACTAGATTACCATTTATTATGCCCTGAGGAAGTGAGTCATACCGCTCAAATCCAACCTTTGGTTGCGAAACCCAAAGTAGGTGCCATACAAGGTCAATGGAAGAGTTGAACTCCACGACCTCATCCTCTTCGTGGTCAGTGCACAATATCCAAAGCAGGACCACAGTCTCTTTCTTAAGTGACCTCAATCACAGGGTCAGCTCCCGTGGGCTACCCTTTCCTCTAGCCCGCCTTGGTATAGGTCTCGGTGCTAGTATACATTGAGCCACGGGCCTATTCACCATGCTCCCGAGCCATGAATGCATTCATGCTCTATCACACTGAGCTATGGGCTTGTTCACCATGCTCTTATACACATCTTGAGTCTACAACTGAAGTTGTACTCTAATCCTCCTATTTTTGGCTAGGAGAAACCTCACATATTCAACAATATGTGCTCCAGATTAACCCGTTGGAGAACCCATTTCACCATTACCATCTCCTGACGATGATGGATCTATGGCCAGGGCAAACTAGATGAAAGGTTCATCTATATTTAATTAATGCATTTTAAGTGGATTGTTAGGGTCAACCAAGTTATCATAAACAAGAATAAACAACATGGGTTCCATCATTCTGTATCACAATGTTATTGTCTTTCTCAATGCCATCAACATCATCATGATCTATCTCAAGGATCTTACATCACATTTTGCCACTTGGCCTCTTTCCAATCATCATGATCCATCACAAGGATCTAATCATCATAGGGATTCCATCCCATCATCAAGCACATGTTACCATCTCATAGGAAACACACATCATGCATTCTTATAGTTCTTATAGCACATCATTTTAATAGTAAGCAAATGTCACTAATGACATCATCACAGCTCATACCTGATCACACATCTCAATTGATGGGACCTGCATGGTTAGCACAATCATAGAAGTACAATCATGCTTTCATAGGAAACATCCTTAATTCAACATTAGGATTTACTAAACCTTCACATATGCATCAAAGAGATATTACTTCTATCATGCAGAGATGCATAAAACCCAACATAACATAAAGCTTTCTCAAGAGCATATTGGGTAGACATCAACCCTCACCAAAGGTATATCAGGTAAGGACAAACCCTCACCAAAACATGTCACTTAAGGGACTAACCCTCACCAAAATATCATGCTACAACCCATCCTTAAGGTATCTACTAAAAGGCAACTAACCACATCTGGCTGTGTAGGCCAGCACTATCGGCCAACACCCATATCACGAAAGCCACAAGCAAACTGATATTGTGCAACGCCATAACGTGCAACCTGCATCGTGCAACACCCCCTGATGGGCAACGCTGTGATGGGCAATGCTCAAGAGGTTAACACAACATCTCATCAGGTGGGCGCTGTATCATGCAACGCCTCATACCGGGCAATGCCCAAACCAAGGGTCATCCTTATCGTCTAAGGGAAACAGGCATCCTATCGCCCAAATGGTCATCACAACGTCGAGCACCCTATCGAGCAAGGCATCTCCTAGCAGGGTGTCGGGCAATACCATCTAAGAGGATGTCATGTAAGGCACCAACGAGCCGTAACGCCCAACACAGACCACCTAGCGTCCAAGGGAAAGAAGATCATAACACCCATCACTATATCGAGAAACACTATCAAGGAACCATATCGTGTAACTAGGGTTAGGACTACCCTGTCGGCCAACCTCACCATATCATCCAAGGCATCAAGAGCATTGGCTCACCTCTCAACTTAAAAAGAGAGAGGGGTCTTGAACAATCTCAAGCATGTTAGGAAGGAGCTACAGCTCACCTCACAACTCAAGGAAGGAGGGGTGTTGCTCAAAGCCCACCCTCAAAGGCATGACCACTCATTTCGCCCAAGGTACCAACAAGGACATAATGTGCAACTAGGGTAGAACTAAGGCAACACCTCTATCGGCCAAACCAACTGACCCAACATCATAGGTTCACCTCTCAACAACTAAGTAAGAGAGGGGTATTGCCTCAAGGATGCACTACCATACCTCCTCGGGTTAAGAAACCCTAATATCACCTCTCAACTAAATGAGAGAGGGGTATTTCTTGAGATTCCACAACCAAGGGGTCAGCCAACACAAAGATAGATATAACAAATCATCCAACCTGATCTAGGGAACATATAGGGTAGCAACATCGCCAACTAAAGCATAAGCACTACTAGCAAGATATGTATAATCGATCAAGATAACATATCAAAGAAACATGTAAAGGAGATAGAATAGTTAGGTTAGAAGTTATGTAACCCACCTTAAGCACAACTTCTCCAAGATCCAAGCTCCAAAGCACCACCTAAAACCTTCTGCCACCTCAAATAAGAGAAGGTAAAGCAACGTCAAAAGAGAGCCAACTATGGAGGGGAACCCATCACTCTCCATGGACGAAAAGATAAGGAAGAATATGACACCAAGATAGACTTACCAACTAGAGAAGAAGAAAGCAACCGCAGCAAGATATATCGGCCACCACCTCTTCTCCTTCTCCTCTTCTACTCAGCCACCAAGGGAAAAGAGAGAAATGGGTAAAAGAAACTAAAGGGGCTACTAGTAAGCAAGGTGGGTGGTATATATACAAGAGGGTAAAGGGGGAGAATAAGGCAAGGTGGTTTTCACTAAGGACCACTTGTCCAAATGCCACACCACATGCTAGCACCCCAACACCACTTGTCCAAGGTCTCACCGCTTGCTAGAAACAAGCACCATGTGTCTAAGAGAGGGTGACACAAATGAGGCTAGGTGGAGGGGTGTGTTTCGCCCAACATGGAAACCTAACACACCCACCAACACTCATCTAGCTGATACACCTCATGGCCGACACACCCCAAGCACCTCCTTGCCCAACACACCAAGCAAGGGGGAAAGGTACCGAGCCCAACAACAAGCCCAAGCTTAAACAAGCAAGCCCAAACGAGGCCCAAACGACTCAAGCAAGGCGCCCAACTTATCCTCTCAACCCTAGGGGATGCAAAGAGATACAAAGAGATCTCTTAAGGTGGAAATATTGCACAGAAACCCTAGAACTTGGGTAAATTGCAAGTTGCACCTCAACCCCACAACAAAACACAACAAACACTAATCACACCTCAGGTGATTAGGCAAGCCTCTAAACACAAGGTTTAGGCAAAGCAAACAGGGTAAGCCCAAAATGAAGGTTAGGGTTCTTACATCTGGTCTCTATGAGTAGACGGGAGAGCTTATGGAACATCAGGGAATGTTTCCCACATCTCATACCTCATGGAACCCCCTCACACTACCACTTCCTAATCACAGGTTGTTCTCCCCTGTTCCAGCCATGGTGGAGCATGGTTCCATCATTCTTGGGGATGAGGGAACTTGTTTTGCGGGTCCCTGTGACCGAGAGAACTCAGGGAACTTATTCTCGATCTTGATTTGCGTCAATACGCCTTAGTTTATGATATGAATTTAGGAAGTCCAGACCTCCAGTCTTGAGAGTCATGGAACGAAGCAGACACAAACCATGCCAGAAAATGACCTTAGTGTCCCTGTAATGTCAAAATGATTTTGTTCACAAGGGTATTGTGGAGATTTCACGCATGTTTTGATTCATTAGCTGTGAGTTATTTGTCATGGTTAAATGACAAGTTTTCCCCTACACATTTGATATATGTGTCACGCGCTTCTTGGTTTTTCAATATTTTCACTATTATTTGCAGTTGATTTAATTTTGATGTATCGATGACACAGTATAGTTTCCTGACTTCTGATTAGTCCATACAAAATTCAAAACTTTTACATACGACCTCAGAAAAATATGGGAAATATGTTTTAGAAAGCTCTTCTGATTTTCTATTTATCTAGCCTATTTTCAATCGTTGTTTTGCACATTAGGTCACTTCAATGATTCAAAGACCAAAATTTGGGTTAAGGATTATGAACTAATGTACATATTATGATTTTATTCAAATTACATGTGATTAGAGGACTCAATCAAGTAAGGGGATTTTGTCGGTATGTATGCCTAGAGATCCAATCATATGATGATTGTGATGGCATATCATACAAATTATTTGAATAGTAGTAATAATAAAGGTAATCTTTCAATTCATTAAGTTTCACTCAATTAAGAGATAATGAGGAAACACAATGAATGTCTAAAGAATGACAGTTACTCAATGATGTATGTCTTCCTTGAACAATGAGATCATACATATGCTAAGAGTATGTACATTCTTATTATGTCCTTGGTCAAATGTTACTGAGGAAGGTAGATAGATAGAAATAACACATAAGACTAGAATATGTGTTAGTTGATGACAAAGTTTCATCAGTCATGATATGGTATATCAAACCAAGCACATAGATACTTGTTACAGAGCAGTGTATCAGGAAGATCCACCTTAAGAGTGACACGTGGAAACCATAATTGATGGTCATAGTCATCTCTCATAGTGAAGGTGATGATTGTGGTTCTTAGACCTAAAGTCACTACACTCATCACATGTCGTTCAGTGTGCTTTGACATCATCCATTGTGATCCTGAATAAGGGTTACCATAAAGGTGATTATTAGATGTACTATGACACATGGGGATGACGGTAAATGATTTAGATGGGATTGTTCCCTCCTACTAGAGTTTGATATCATGTCCACTTGATAAGTGAGACTAAAAAAATTATGTGTAGGCATATGTGAGTCAATATATGATATTGAGGTCACATATATCTCAGACAATCGGCTCTAGGTTCAAGGAACATCTGAATCAATATATGATATTCGTCCAAGAGGCGAGATGACCGGTTCAAGGGTTGGAGCCATCAACCTAGATTGGAAAGCACAGATCTACACCAAACAATAGGTTTATGCAAGATATGTGATGTTGACCTAGGTGGTAGTAATCCATTGTGGATCTAAGGAATTATAGTATATATGGCCATAAACATCACTTTTTGCTTTATATTACATCTTTACATTGTGGTTTATAGCATGTATATGATGCGTACTATATATATGTGGTTATTGGATAAAGTACATGTATTTATATATATACAACTCCATCAAATAAAATATTAAGTCTTAGATGCTTTCCATTAGCAGCACACATAAAAAGCTTGATTGACTAAGCATGGGCACCCCAAGGGTGGTACGTTGTCTATCTCATGGAAGTGTGATGGTAATAATGTGGGCCTGCTAAGTGGGGTACATTATTATCATGTCGGCCTTTGGGTTAGGCATAACTGAGTGGACTTAATAAGATTAAGAACCAGAGACATACAAATGATTATGGCAAAGAGTTTTGCATATCATCTATCCAATAATTGCATAAGATGCAATTGACAAAAGTTGCCTGCCTCAATGATTGACTATGGACGTTGGCATTGATCGGGTTAAATGGGAATAACTTCCATGACACGTTCAGGATGACAAGAATAATTCTCACATAGGAGTGCAAGGTCTATGTCCTGGAGACACCAGAGCTAGATGAACCCCTTCTCACCGCACCTAAGGCTGACATGGATGCTTACAAGAAACATATTGAAGATGTCCTTGATGTCAAGTGTGTGATGCTATGCCCCATGAACTATGAGTTGTAAAGGTAGCATGATAACATGTGTGTAATTGAGATGGTCACACATATTAAGAACATGTTCGAAGATCAGAAAAGATAGTAGAGATTTGATGTCTCTAAGGCATTGTTCAAATGTAACATGATAGAAGGAGATCTAGTAGGTCCTCATGTGCTTAAGCTATTGGGTATGTGGAGAACCTTGCTAGATTGGGATTCCTCTTGGGTATATATTTGTCCACTAATGTGATTCTACAATCACTGTCAAAATTGTATAGCCATTTTGTCATGAATTGCAACATGAATGACTTTGACAAGTCATTGATAGAGTTATTAGGCATGTTGAGAATAGCTGAGGCACAAATGAAGAAAGACAATCCCAAGTCTATGATGATGAACAACAAGACAAAGGAGAAGTCTAAAGGAGAAGGCAAAGCTAAGAAGAGTTCTAAAGATAGGTAGAAGCCTAAGTCTTCAGATCTCAAGGCAAAGGGAGGAGTAAAGAAAAGAGGCGATTGTCACCATTATCACCAGTCTTGACATTGGAAAAGGAATAGCCCTCTATTTCTAGAGGAATTAAAGAAGAAGAAGGGGCCGAGTCCTCTACTTCAAGTATAAATGTTACAAGATAAATTTGATTACTTCTTTATCTTAGTATGTGATACCGGATGTAGATCTGACATACATTGACGTGCATGATCTGATAAGAAGTAAAGCCTTTATGAAAGGACAAAGATGGGATGTGGAATCAAGAGTTGCTAAAGCTATGGTCTACTTTTAGAATTTATCTTATCCCTTTGGGCATGTAATAGAGTTAGTTGAATTGCTATTTCATTAATGCCAATAATAGAAACATTTCACTTTATGCATCGTGTATGACAGGGATGATTATAAATAAAGAGTTGTTAATGCTTCTATTTCAAAAATATAATCTTGTATGGAATTTTCCTAAATATCTTATGATCTTTATGTGAATGGATCTAAAGATGAATGTTAATACCAAAATATTATATTTGATAACTCCAACAATCTTTATCATTCTCAACTATAGCACATGTATGAGAAATACAGTTGTAGAACATGTTGATGTTTATCTAGACTCTTTTGGTTATTGAACCAATAAGAGACAAGAAAATATCATTTATGATCAATATGATAAAACACCCTTCACTATATTTAGTGGGAGGATAAACATTCTATTAGGACTTATACATATTGATGTATAAAGATCTTATAGAATAAATGCTAAAGGTAGTACTTTAATGTATTGACTAAAGATCTCAGTTGATATGGGGTTTGTATTTGGTTAAATACAAACATGAATGTCTTAAAGTGTTCAAGGAGTTTATAAATGAATTATAACTTTGATAGAAGTATCAAGAAACTTTGATATGATCAAAAGTTGAAATATTTTTACATCATTGATTTGAGAACCTTCTTGATAGATCGTGATAGCGTATCACAAGTCAAATCCACATGAACATGATAATGTGTAATAAAGAAGGAATTACATCTTGATGGGTCATGATTTGATTATCATTTATTCTAATCTTCTAATATCCTCAAAGGATACATGCTTTACACCATAACAATGTACTCTCTAAAATGGTTTAAAAGATGTCATATATGATATGATATGATATAATATGATATGATATGATATGATATGATATGATATGATATGATATGATATGATATGATATGATATGATATGATATGATATGATATGATATGATATGATATGATGTGATGTGATGTGATGTGATGTGATGTGATGTGATGTGATGTGATGTGATATGATATAATATGATATGATATGATATGATACGGGAATGTCCTGATATGTCTTAAGGATTGAAACCTATTGTAAGACCCCTGACCTAGCTTAGTGCTTGATTGTGCTTGCTTTTTTAAATAAGATATTTAAACCTTAATCTAATCTCTTGAGATGAATTAATAACATGTGACAAGTTTATGTTTTTAGTTTGGTCCTATTTGGTTAATGTTTGAGCTAGTTATGCTTGTTTTGGACCAAGTTGCAATTTACCCATTTGAGGGTTTATCTTGTAATTTGTCACATGTAGGTTGTTCCTTTTGTTCCTTAGCATCATGAGAGAGAGAATGATGCTTAGGGACGCCTTGTTGGACCGTGGTTGATGAGGTGGCATCATGAGGTGATATAAGGTTTTGTATGGCTTTGCATGGATGCTAGAGTTTGATGGTGTATCAACCTTGTGAGTTGGTTTTTGCAGTGTTGCAATTACAACACTCCCTTGGTTGAAGTGTTTTGTGACCTAGTGCCTTGGATATGTGTTTTGGGTCACTAGGGTTTGGCTTTTATGGAGTGTTGTGACTGTTTGGCTTTGGTGACTTACTATAGTGGTCGCTACCCTTGGTATTGTTTCGACCTTGGTGTGTAGCGGACCTAAGTGGTCACTATACTACTTTGTTTTTATCACCCCTTTGTTGCATGCATGCCTAAATTGCTTGCATGTTTGATCCTTTGTGGGACAAGTGTCCTTGTGGTGCTCTTACAACTTGACACCTCATATCCTTACCTCCCTCCTACCCCTGAGTATATATATGCTCTCTCTTTCACATTTAAGTATCTTCTTTAGCTCTTTTTCCTCTCTTCTTCTGTGTGTTCGGTCTTGAGCTTGGTGGATGAAGAAAAAGGTTCTGATCTTGGAGAAAGTGGACGATCTTCTCTTGCATGTGGTGATCTTGAGCTTCATCATCTCTCTTGTGGTGATCTTTGACCTTGGTAAGTGGTTTTATACATTTGATCTTGTTTCCTTTGAACCCTACCTTCTTATTTTCTTAGCCGTGAGACTATGGATCACCATGGTGGCTATCTTGAGGTAACTTCCCTCCATATAGGTCGGATACTATGGTTTTACCATGGTAGTACCTATGTGATATGAACCTTTCTTCTTTCTTCTTCTCTATTCGGCCTAGGGATTGAGCTATCTTCACCTTGAGATTTCCTTTGACCTTGGTATGTTTTTTTCCTTCTTATTGTGGTGACCTTGTTGGACGTGGAGTTGATTCTAGTGGGAGCTTATTTCTCTTTCTATGGATCTTGTGGCTTTGGAGCTTGATCTTCATCTTAAGGAGGGTTATGTATTTTTTCCTCTTCTATTATTGCACCATATTCTTGCTTGCATGCTAACTGATTTAATCACTAAGATGTGATCCTAAGATGATATATGATGTTATAATGATCTAGGGTTTAATATTTTGAAGTATTCTTTCATGGATTACTCTTTCTCTAAATCCTAATTCATGCACCCGATTTCTAAGTGATGAAGGAGTTGGTGTTTCTACATGCATCTTGATCCTTGGTTCTATCACTATGTTGTGCTTCAGCCATCATGTGATGTTGGAGGTTTTGATCTTTGGTTGCAAGAGTTTGATGCTTGGTTTTCCTTCTATCATCATGGTTTTCCATGTTTACCTTGTGGTGATTGTTTTAGGGTTTTGACGTCCATCTTTGCATGAAGTTTTCTCCTTGAGGATGCTTAGTTTCTTAATGGTTATCATCTATTTTGATAGTGGTTTAGTTCTATTTTGGAGTTGTTATGTGTTGTTTGGAGTGGGATGGCCTTATGGCCGCTACACTCACTTTGGTGATTTGGATCATTACGTGTTTATGGAGTGTTCCGGGTGCAACAAACCCTAACCCTAATGGGTGGTCGCTACAATTCTTGAGCTTGGTTTGGTCTCTACATGGGTCACTATATATCATCTCTTGTGGTTTCAACACATGATTATGTTTTGGTTGGTCACCACATACACATTTGGTTTGGTAGCAATAGGGTCCTCAACCCAAGTGGTTGCTACACATGTGAACCATGTTGGTCTCTACACATGTGAACCATGTTGGTCACTACACATGTGAACCATGTTGGCCGCTACACATGTTAACACATGGAGGTTGCTACATATGTAATGGTGTTGGTTGCTACACTTTGGGTTAGCCACTACATGATGATAGAATGGTTGATTAATCATTATTATAATACCTAATCTGAATATGCTCCAAGAATGTAGGAAGTAATGAACTTAGGGTTTGATGATTGAATTATGTTATGAAAACCCTAGATGGTTATTTGAGAAATCCTAACCCTAATTTCAAGTGTTTGATGTGCATGTTGAGCTTGTGTAACATAATGAATCTTAGATGTAATATCCATGTAAAACTTTTTCCTAAGTTTCCCTCTCATTTCTATCCTTTATGTCATTTATGTTTAATTAGTGGAATTTATAGTGGTTTAGTGAACATTTATTCACTAATTGTACCAATATAAGGGTTTATGCACAAATACCTTAGTGAAAGCTTAATTACCATAATTAAGTGCTATAAACCTTAATATAAGTTTTTGATATGATTTTAAAACATAAAATGAGGCTAAGTTTCAAATTTGGTTTGATTTGGATGTTGTTTGTGCAAGTTATGCAATTTTAGGTACATTCTAGACTTTTATGCAATTTACCCAATTGGGAGGTTTTCTTTGAAAATTATCAACTGAATTTTAATCCTTATATATTCAATTACCATTAACGATATTTTAAACCATTTTAGAACCTAGTTTCACCTTGGTTTGATGGTATTTCTTTCCAAGGGCAGTATAGGGATTGCCCTCTTTATAAAGATGCTTATCTTTAAAAGCTATCAACCAATGAGGTTATTTCTTTCTTGAAAAACGGTGGGGATGGCCTAGAAGGATCTGTGGGCTCTTAGGACCGAATTTTGATATCCAAGAAGAGTCCATGAGTTGTCCTCTTGCATGGCCATCAAGCCCTAGGCTAAAGACACATGGAAAGTCCCTTAAGACACCTCATGCTTCACCTCTTTCTATATATAGCCATGTATACCCCTTCCCAACTCACAATTCGAAAACTCTTGCTCTCATTTTCTTTCCTATACTTAGATAATAGTTCCTTATGTATTTGGCCACGAAGTTTTTGTCCCAAGGTAATAGAGGGAGCCTACTTTGGTGAAGAAGGCTCCTAGGGCTTCCAAATTGCTCTATTAGGGTTTCTAAAGCTCCTCCTTGGTAATTTAGACCAAAACTAGTAAGTTTCCTCCCTTCCTTCCCTATTTTCATACTGTTAGTCTTCCTTATACCTTCTTCTAGGTCGGAACCATGATCATACATGGTAAAACTCCACCTAAAACCCTAAAACATCTCATCTCCATGCTCTTTTGCTAGGGTTTGCACCTCTAAAGTGGAGAAGGTGATCTTTGCTCAAGAAAGGAGCTTAGCTTGGAGCAACCATACCTTATAATCTCGGGATCATTTCTTTTTGGACCTTATTACATTCTTAGAGGCAAGTTTTGTTAACCCCCTTCTCATATATTGCTTAAGTACATGCTTAAAACCCATGCTTCTATGTTGATAATCGATGATTTCCATCTCTTTTTACCATGTTCTTCTAAGGTTTTGGTTTCTTGCTATTTTATTTTCTCTAGAATCTCTAGTTTGGTTATTTAAGAAACTTCAAACCTGATCTTGGGCCAAATGGTGTTTTCTCCCTCTCCCTCTCTCTTTAATTATCTCGATCAGTTTGATGATGTGGCAATTTCTTATTGGTCAGTATTGAAAAATTCATATCTTCTAAACCGCCTATCCAAATTTGACAAATAAATATGTTTTGGAATTGAAAAATTAATATCTATCTAATAAAAATATTTTAAAGGTCTGATTTCATGGTTTTACGGAGGGTGATTTTTTTAAAACGAATTTAATGCATAAAATCCATAAAAATTACATCTTAATCATCATAACTCCAAAATTAACATAAAAATATGTTTTCTTGATCAAGAAATTGTAATAAGTTCATTGGTGATATTTTCAAAAGCTAAATCCGAATTTTTCTAAAAATCTCTAAAAATAGGGTTTCCATATATTAATGTGAACTATGTACTCTAATACATTTTAATACCTTAAAAATAGGTAAAGTGGAACTTGGACTCAATTAAAGTGGTGAAAGTTAGTAACTGATATCAGTAAGAGAGGTATGTGCATTCTTTACACCCTATGTTGGGATAATTGCATCCCAACGCTATATTTCCCTAATGATGCTTAAATGAACCCTAAATATTCTATTCTTGAATACTAATGTTGTTCATGCCTCAAATTAGATTATAAATTCTTATTGTTTGGGTCTTATACCCCACTGCCATGCTTATTGAATATTATGACTACTCTTGCCATGACTACTTTTCTAGCATGTGGATTTATGTTCTATTTAATTTAAAGTAGCGGTACTTATGTACAACCACCCACAGAGGGCATGTAAATAATCGCCCTGGGGAATGTCTTATTCTCCCCCATAATATTGTAGGTGACTGGGAATGCCTTATTCTCCCCTCACCTATAGGTTAGAGGTCTGGTAGGTGCCTCAACCCTACTTAGTTAGGTAGACATAATTATCTTACCTGCAAATCCTTTTTGATATAATTGTTAATGGCAAGTTTCTTTTGAATATAGCCTCATACTCTTGTTCTATTCATCTTATGACGAAATCTTAGCCTTTACTTTCATGTTATTTCCTTATCTTTTGTTCTTATTCATTATTTGACACATACCTTATATTTCTCTCTCTTGCTGGGTGATTTCCCAACCACCTAGGTTTAGATCGAAGTGTTGAACATGACCAAGGAGAACATAGCTTCCAACATGGACCTAGCTCTTGGAGATGCTACTTGGAGACAAGATTGTAGTAGTCTAGACTTCCCTCTATCTAGATCATGATTGTGTGTCTTGATGTAAACCCTAATGGGAGAATTTGATGTATTTTTTTAAACCTTTTATGAAATTGAATATAGTCGGTTATATTTATTCCGCTGCTTTCTAATGGTCTTTTGTATACGAATATTCAATAAATTTGGAAAATTTATGCCCATTCCATCATACCTATGAGAGGGTTTGTAATGAATGTCAATTCTTCAAATTTTTAGTAAAGGGGTGATTTCACACTCTTACAACTTGCTTGAATGAATGACATGAGTTGGTGTTTTCTCTCTCCTACTTGTGTAACCTAACCTTACAAGTGGGATGCAAATCATAGCTAGTGAATGCTATGGTGTGTTTGATATTACGTAGGGTGATGATTATAAGCTTTTATGAGGCATGATGAAATAATGATGATGTGCAGGAACAATGTCATTGGGTCTTATGACCTGGCAGAGGTTTTATGCCGAATGTGAGGTGATATCCTCTAGCAATGAGATGAGGGATTGTTATCCCCTAGTGATGTGATAATTTTTATGGCCTTGTATAGCAGTGGTACCAAGTGATGATGTGACAAGTTTATACCTCATACCTTTTATATCTCTTGACATTGCAACATACTCTTATCTTTGTGGAGTTTGTTTAGGGTTTGTACGTTGTAACTTGATTGATGTTAAAAGGAACCTAATTGGCTTAACTAATAAAGTGAAACCCTAATCATGTAGTTGCCATGTGTTATAGATCCATCTTCAACATTAGTACTTGTTGGATGGTGAAATAGATTCTCTCTCAGTGGAAGCTCAAAGTCATATACTGTTGAGTATATGCATTTCACAGGATTGGTTATGGTCATACCCTGGCAGGAGAACAGTCAAGTTCATATCTTAGGTGATGTAATTTAGTATATATAAGATATGATTCGTGGATGGCTACGGTCATACCTAGGTAGGAGTGTGGTTGTGGTCGTAACTTAGTTTTCACTAGTGATGTGCCTATATACAATGGCAGACTAGTGATGTGCCTATACACTGCGGAGGACTCGGACTAATCAAAGGTGTTGGAGATCATAGGAGTCCGAATCCTCCTAGATCTTGCATAGCACTAATTTCGACTAAGCAGTGGTTAGTACGAGTATGAGTATTATACCTCATCTCCTTAGGGCATAACAAAAGACGTCAACCACGTAGTATTTTTCTTAGGGTTAAACATGACTCATATTGGATGACCCTTTACCTTTGATCTTGTACTGATTAGTTGTTTATAATCTGGTAAGAGAAATCAACTATTTTGCATGTTCTTCATATTCCTTATAAAGGTATAAGATGCTCTTTTGCTTAGTTGTAGATTCCCAAATTTCTTAAATATTGTTAGTTGCTTTATTCCTATCATTTAGCTGAATCTGTTCAACCTGATAATAATGCTATCATCCTGCTTTAGTTTACTTGTGTTAATAATAGTTGTTGGCGGAGAGTTATATTTCTTGCTAGGATGTTTGTCTCACTCTGTGGGTTTCTACATCTTTTAGGTGGTCGCGCACGACAAGGTAGAGATCGTGCGGTTGAGGCCGAGCAACAAGAGGAGTAGTAGTTGTTAAATGTTATATATGTTGCTAGTGTTATGTAGTAGATTCCTATGTGTCGTCCCTATATTTAGGTCCTTGGGGGTGTTTTGTAGACGTTGTATATCAATACAAGTTTTTGATAGTATGCCATGGTTGTACAGACATGGTTTGTATATGTGAACATGATATCATATGTAACATGTTGTGGCAAGTTGGCCAAGTGAACAATATTTTGTATCATCTTGTGGCATGATAAATGATATTGGTGGAATTAGATGTAATAAGTTTCATCTTTTGTTGATATATTGAATCGGTTTTAATTTACCTAATTTTATGGTAACCAGGATGTTTAGTGTTAGTTCTATGCCTTGTTTTGGGTAATTTTTCTTTTGTGTGGCGATGGGCATCACATTTGGTGGTATCAAAGCTCTAAGTTTGTTGAGTCTATATGGACATAGGACTTGGGTTTGTGTCTGTTCTAGTATCCTCCAACACATTTAATGGTAATTTTTGCTTATGCAGAAGAAGAAGAAGAAGAAGAAGAAGAAGAGAAAATATAATTCTGGAGAAAATGAAGAACATGTTCAGAGTAGTGTTGATGCACCATGTGGTGGTGCCAGGCGGCAGGCAAGGGTTGATGGAGTGCCTAAGTGCCTTAGTTTGACCCAACAACTATGTCCAATCCCACTTTCCAGTCCATGCTTGGACAATTCATGGCCACGATGACGCATATTGTGGATAGGATGCATGTACCCCAAGCCAGGGCGGCACTCGCCAATGTGGAATCCTAGGGTTCTGGGAAGATCTTTGAGAGCTTAAGGCATGTGGGGGTGTTGGAGTATGTCGGTATGGCAAATCCGGCAGATGGTGACATGTGGTTGACCGAGTTGGAGAAGGCCTTCAAGATCCTCAACATCCCTGAAGATGATAAGGTGAGGCATACAATGTACCTATTAAAAGGGAGTGTTGGCCATTTGTGGGCCATTGAGGAGGAGAAAAGGCATGGTGTTGTGATCAATTGGGAAGATTTTCAGCGAGAGTTGGTGATCTGATACTTCCCAGAGACCTATCTAGATGAGAATATCACACAGTTTGAGAAGATTCGGCAGGGATCTATGACGATTAACGAGTAGGAGGAAAAGTTCATGGAACTTTTGAGGTTTTGTCTGTATATGGCTGCTACAAATAAGGAAAGGATCAGACATTTTGAGAAGGGTTTGAGCTCTGAGTTGACAACATTGATGTCAACTTTAGAGAGAAGGGAATGGTTTGCCACAATTGTGGAGTCAGTCAGGAGAGTAGAGCGGTTAGTTGTTGAGAAGCAGGAGGCAATTCCAAGAAGAGATTGGAACAGTATCAAGGACAGTTGTCTGGAGGCTTTAAGAAGCCTACATTTCAGCACCTCAATCATAGTAAAGGTCAGCAGTTAGTCCTAGTGGTTGCCAAGAAAGGGCATAGGCCATAGCTTTCCATCAGTAGGAACTTAGAGTGCAGCATCAGTGTCCGTGATGGGGCCATCTAGGTTACATTATGAGACCAGGACTTGCCACAAGTGCGAGCAAGTATGACATCTGAGGTGGGAATTCTTGTGAAGGATGAAGACGTGATGCAACAGTCAAGATAAGGTCATCAAGGGTCACAGCAGCAACAGTTCAGTAGTGGTGGAGGCTGAGAACGTAGTCAGGCATCAGAGGTTGGTTTGTCTTGGCAAGCTAGCAGAGAAAAGGGGCGACAACAGGAAATGGCTCAATTATATGCCATGAGTCACCCAAAAGGAGTATTCAAACTGAGGGTTGTGATAGGTCAGATTGAGTTATTTCATTCTGATTTGTCTTCTTCCTACTTTATATCTATTTTGGTTGACCTGGGTGTGATGCACTCTTTTATCACTAGAGAAGTGATTGCTAGTTGTTCTTTTCCTTTTAGTTGTAGATGTGATAGCCTTCATTTAGAAACCCCTTTGGTTTGTTTTGTCGAGTTGTGGGAGGTGTGCCCATCATGTGTTATTTCTTTCTTAGGATGCATCATTCAAGTGGATCTTATACTACTTGACATGCATGGATTCGATGTGATCCTTGGAACGAACACTTTGGAGAAGTATCGGGTGGTCTGGTACTGTAGTGCCAAGGTAGTGATGTTTTGCGATAGTGATGTTTCGTGGATCTTCCAAGGAGATAGGAAGATTCTCCCGACGAGTTTGGTGTCAGCTATGACAATGGAGAGGCTGATGAGGCAAGGTTGTGAAGCATTTTTGTCACATGTGGTGGATACTAAGGTGAGGAATCCTAGTATCCAGGAAGTGCTAGTTGTTTGTGAGTTTGAAGATGTGTTTCCCAATGAGTTCCCAAGTGTTTCCCCTCCCAGAGAAATTGATTTTGATATCAATCTAATACCCAGCACACAACAAATAGCACAGACACCGTACAGGATGGCATCAACTGAGATGCAAGAGCTAAAGAAGTAGTTGTAGGGGTTGATTGAGAAATGCTTTATTAGAGTGAGCACGTCCCCTAGGGGTGCTCTAGTGTTTTTTGTGAAGAAGAAATATAGATCCATGAGGTTGTGCATCGACTACCAGCGGTTGAATAAAGTGACGATCATAAACAAGTATCCTTTATAGTGGATAGATGATATGTTTGACCAATTGTGAGGTGCCACAGTGTTCTTGAAGATGGATCTGAGGTTGGGATATCATCAGTTGTGGATCAAGGCAGATGGCATGCCCAATTAAGCTTTTAGGACTCAGTATGGTCATTATGAGTTTGTAGTTATGCCGTTTGAGATAACTAATGCATCGACAACATTCGTCAACTTGATGAACAACGTGTTTTGGCCATATCTTGACCAGTTCATGGTGGTTTTCATCGACGACATCCTGGTCTACTCCCAAGATAGACAACAACATGAGAAACATCTACATCGGGCGTTGACCTTGTTAACGCAACACAAGTTGTATGCTAAGTTCAGCAAGTGTGAGTTTTGTTTGAAGGAGGTTTCATTCCTTGGACACATCATATTTGCAGAAGGTGTGCATGTGGATCCCAAGAAGGTTAAGTCTATGTTGGAGTGGGAGCAACCGAAGACACCAACAAAGGTGTGTAGTTTCCTTGGTTTGGCATGCTACTACAGGAGGTTCATCAAGAACTTCAGCGCAATGGTGTTACCCTAATAAAGTTGACGAGATGAGATATGATGTTTGTCTGGGATAACAATTCTCAATGTTCTTTCTAGATTTAAAATGACAATCTTACCAGTGCACCAGTGTTGGTTCTTCCAGAGCATGGAAAGGGATATATCATCTTATGTGATGCGTCAAAGAATGGTTTGGGTTGTGTACAGATGCAAGACAAGAACATGATTTCTTTTACTTTGTGACAACTTAAGAAACATGAGGAGAGCTACCCTATGCATGATCTGGACCTTGCAGTGGTGGTCTATGCTTTGAAGATGTGGAGACACTACATTTATGGTGAAAAGTTTTTGATCTTCACCGACCACAAGAACCTATAATACATCTTCTCAAAGCAGGAGTTGAACATGAGACAAAAATGATGGATAGAACTGATCAAGGACTATGATTGCACCATAGACTATCATCCAGGGAAGGCAAACATGGTGGCAGGTGCTTTGAGCTGGAAATCTTATTTCTCATCATCTATGGATGAGGAACAATTATGTTCTTTAGTGTGCCATAGGAGAGACATGTTGGTCTCCTTGAGTTAGTTGAATGTGAAGTTGGAAGTGTCCTTGTTAGCAGGACCGTTGGCCCAGTTACAGGTGAAGCCTATGTTAAGGCAGCAGATTATAGATGCACAACATCATAATATTGTGATTCAACATATTTGAGTAGAATTTAGAAGTGAGAAGTGTGATGGATTCCACAAGTCAGTGGATGGGATTGTGTATTACCACGGTTGGGTAGTGGTACCTAATGTTGATGATCTAAAGAAGTTGGTTCTGGAAGAGGCTCACTCTTTGATGTATGACATGCATCCAGATAATAGCAAGATGTATCACAATATGAAAGACCTATATTGATGGCATGGTTTGAAGCAAGATGTGGCTGAGTTTGTGGATAATTGTGCAGTGTGTCAACAGGTTAATACAAAACATCAGAAACCTCCAGGGACTTTGCAACTGTCGCAAATACTGTAGTGGAAATGGGATCATATCATGATGGACTTTGTGGTTGGACATCCTAGGATAGTCAAGGGCCATGATTCCATTTGGGTGATCATTGATCGGTTGACTAAGTCAATGCATTTTCTTCCCATGAAACAACAGATACAAAAGAGAAGCTTGCATATGTTTATGTTGATGAGATAGTTTGCTTGCATGGTATCCCAACTACCATCATGTTTGATAGAGGTCCTCAGTTTACCAATCTCTTTTGGGAGCGTCTGCATACATCCATGGGTACGCAGTTAAGGTTCAGTACAGTGTTTCACCCACAGACTGATGGACAGTTTGAGAGGACAATACAAACTTTGGAAGATCTATTGAGAGCTTGTGTTTTGCAGTTTGTAGGCAGTTGGGATGTGCACCTCAGTTTGATTGAGTTTGCTTATAATAACAGTTACTAGAGGAGTATCGACATGGAACCATACGAGGCTTTATATGGGAGACATTGTAGGTCTCTATTATGTTGGTATGAGATAGGCAAATACCAACTTCTAGGCCTTGAGCTTGTGCTACAAACCACACATAAGATTAAGATGATCCTACAATAGTTGAAAGCAACCTAGGATAGACAGAATTCATATGTTGATAATTGTTAGAGGACCTTGGAGTTCCACTGGGAGACAAGGTTTACCTCAAGGTCTCTCCTTGGAAAGGCATGTTGAGGTTTGGGAAGAAGGGTAAGTTAGATCACAGGTTCATGGGGTCTTATCCTATGGTGGTGTGTGTTGGAAAGGTGGCCTATAAGTTGGAGTTTCCACCTTAGTTGCACAGGTTGCATCATGTATTCCACATTTTACTGATAAGGAAGTGTCACCCTGACACTGAGTTGGTGCGACAGTCAGTGGAGGTTGAGCTGGATGAGGATGTGTCGTATGTGGAAGGTCACGTGTTGATCCTAGATAGAAGGATCAAGAAGTTGAAGAACAAGAAGTAGGATATCATTTTGGTTAAGGTTTAGTGGAATCATCATGGCATGGAGGAAGCCACATGGGATCTTGAGGAAGAGATGTGTAGGAAGTACAAGTCTCTTTTCACATAGGATTTGGGGGGCAAAATTCTTGTTAGGGGTTTATGGTTGTAAGACCCATAACCTAGATTAGTGCTTGATTGTGCTTTATTTTTTAAAATAAGATGCTTAAACCTTAATATAACCTCTTGATATGCCTTATTAACATGTGACAAGTTTATGTTTTTAGTTTGGTCCTGTTTGGTTAATGTTTGAGTTAGTTATGCTTGTTTTGGACCAAGTTACAATTTACCCATGATGAGGGTTTATCTTGCAATTTTCCACATGTAGGTTATTCCTTTTGTTCCTTAGAATCATGAGAGAGAGAATAATTCTTAGGCCTTGATGGACCTTGGTTGATGAGGTGACATCATGAGGTGATATTAGGGTTCACATGGCTTTGCATGGATGCTAGAGTTTGATGGTGTATTGACCTTGTGAGTTGGTTTTTGAGGTATTTCGACTACAACATTCCCTTGGTTGAAGTTTTTTTCAACCTAGTGCCTTGGACAAGTGTTCTGGGTCGCTAGGGTTTATCTTTGGTGGAGTGTTATGACTGCTTGGCTTTGGCTAGTGTAGCAGTCGCTACCCTTGGTATTGTTTCAACCTTGGTGTGTATTGGACCTAAGTGGTCACTACACTACTTTGTTTTTATCACTCCTTCATTGCATGCATGTCTAGATTGTTTGCATGGCTGATCCTTTGTGGGACAAGTGTCCTTATGGTGCTCTTATACCTTGACACCTCATATCCTTACCTTCATCCTACCCCTTGAGTATAGATTTTCTCTCTTTCACATGCAAGTATCTCCTTTATCTCTTTTTCCTACCTTCTTGCTTGTGTTTGGTCTTGATCTCAGTGGAGCAAGAAGAAGGTGTTGATCTTGGAGAAAGTGGATGATCTACTCTTGCATGTTGTGATCTTGAGCTTGATCATCTCCCTTGTGGTGATCTTTGGTGATCTCTGACCTTGGTAAGTGGTTCTATGTCTTTGATTTTATTTCCTTTAAACCCTACTTTCTTCTTTCTTTAGCCATGAGACTATGGATATACATTATGTCTATATTGAGGAAACTTCCCTCCATATAGATCAGAGACTATGGTTTGACCATGGTAGTACCTATGTGAGATGAAGCTCTCTTCTTTCTTCTTTCTTCTTTCTTCTTCTTTGTTCGGCCTAGGGTTTGAGTTTTCTTTGCCTTGACCTTTCCTTTGACCTTGGTATGTTTTTTTTTCTTTTGAGGTGACCTTGTTGATTGTGGAGTTGATCCTATTTGGAGATTCTTTCTCTCTCTTTGGATCTTGTAGATTTATAGCTTGGCCTTCATCTTAAGGTGGGTTATATAACTTTTCCCTCTTTTATTATTACACCATATTCTTACTTGCATGATAACTATTTTAATCACTACAATGTGATCCTAAGATGCTATATGATGTTATAATGATCTAGGGTTTTATATTTTGAAGTATTCTTGCATGTATTAAACTTTCTCCTAAACCCTAATTCATGCACTTGATTTCTAAGTGATGAAGGAGTTGTTGTTTCTACATGCATCTTGATCCTTGGATCTATCGCTATGTTATTCTTTGGCCATCATTTTATGTTGGAGGTTTTGATTTTTGGTTGTAAGAGTTTGACGCATGGTTTTCCCCATTTACCTTGTGGCGTTTGTTTTAGGGTTTTGATGTCCATCTTTGCATGAAGTTTTCCCCTTCAGGATGCTTAGTTTCTTGATAGTTATCATATTTTTTAATCATGGTTTAGTTTTGTTTTGGAGTTGGTTATGTGTTGTTTAGAGTGGGTTGGCCTTGTGGTTGCTATACTCACCTTGGTTCTTTGGGTCGTTGCATGTTGATGGGGTGTTGTGGGTGCAACAAACCCTAACCCTAATGGGTGGTCGCTACAATGCTTGAGCTTGGTTTGCTCACTGCATGGGTCACTACATTTGATCTCTTGTGACCGCAACACATGCTTTTGTTTTGGTTTTTCGCCACACACATATCTGGTTTGGTCACAGCAAGCTCCTCAACCCAAGTGGTCTCTACACATGTGAACCATGTTGGTCGCTACACATGTGAACCATGTTGGTTGCTACACAATTGAACCATGTTGGTCGCTACACATGTGAACCATGTTGGTCGTTACACATGTGAATCATGTTGGTCTCTACACATGTGAACCATGTTGGTTGCTACATATGTAATGTTGTTGGTTTCTACACTTTAGGTTAGCCACTACATGTTTATGGTTGAATGGTTGATTAATCATGATTATAATACCTAATCCTAATATGCTCCAAGAATGTAGAAAGTAATGAACTTAGGGTTTGATGATTAAATGATGTTATGGAAACCCTAATCGGTTCTTTGAGAAACCCTAACCCTAATTTCAAGTGTATGATGTGCTTGTTGAGCTTGCTTGAATGAATAGCTTGAGTTGGTGTTTTCTCTCTCCTACTTGTGTAACCTAACCTTGTAGGTGGGATGAATATCATAGTTAATAAATGCTATGGTGTGTTTAGTATGACATTAGGTGATGATTATAATCCTTTATGAGGCATGATGAGACAATGATGATGTGCAGGAACTATGTGATTGGGTCTTATGACCTGGCAGAGGCTTTATGCCTAATGTGAGGTGATATCCTCTAGTGACGAGATGAGGGATTGTTATCCCTCAGTGATGTGATATTGTTGATGGCCTTGTATAGCAGTGGTATCAAGTAATGATGTGACAAGTTTATGCCTCATACATTTTATATCTTTTGGCATTGCAACATACTCTTATATTTGTAGAGTTTGTTTAGGGTTTGTACGTTGTAACTAGATTGATGCTAAAAGGCACCCAATTGTCTTAACTAATGAAGTGAAACCCTAATCATGTAGTTTCCCTATTCCATAGATCTATCTTCATCATCGGTACTTTCTGGATGGTGAAATAGGTTCTCCCTCAGTGGCAGCTTGGAGTCATATACTGTTGAGTATATGCATTTCACAGGATTGGTTGTGGTCATACCCTGGAAGGAGAATGGTTAGGCCATATCTCAGGTGATGTAATTCAGTATATATACAATATCATTTGAGGATGGTTGCAGTCATACCTCGAAAGTAGTGTGGCTACGGTCTTAACTCAATTTTCACTAGTGTTGTGCCTATATACCATGGTAGACTAGGTTGTTTTGTAGTTGGACTTTATATGTCACTGTGGAGGACTCGAACTGGTTGAGGGTGTGGGAGATTATAGTAGTTTGGCACCTCCTAGATCTTGTATGGCACTGATTTCAACTTAGAAGTTGTTAGTTCGATTATGAGTGGTATACCTCATCTCCTCAGGGCATAACAAAAGACGTAATACAACCGTGTAGTATTTTGCTTAGGGTTAAAATGACTCATATTTGATGACCCTTTGCCTTAGCATTTGTACTTATTAGTTGATTTATAATGTGGTAAGAGAGATCAACTATTATACATGGTCTTCATATTTCTTCTAAAGGTATAAGATGTTCTACTGCTCAGTTGTAGATGCATAAATTGCTTAAACAATGTTAGTTGCTTTATTCCTATCATTTAACTGAATCTGCTCAACCTGATAATAATGTTATCTTCTTGCTTTAGTTTACATGTGTTAATAATAGTTTTTGGATGAGAGTTATATTACTCGCTAGGACATTGGTCTCACTTTGTGGGTTTCCACATCTTTTAGGTGGTCACGTACAATGAGGTAGAGATTGTGTGGTTGAGGCAGAGCAACAAGAGGAGCAGTAGTTGTTAAAGTTTGGATACGCTAGTAGAGTCATGTGTGTTGTCACTGTACTCTCAGGTCCATGGGTGTTTTTATAGACATTGTATATCGATACAAGTTTTTAGCAGTATGCCATGGTTTTACAGACATGATTTGTATATGTGAACAAGATATCATATATGACAGGTTTTAACAACTTGGCCAAGTTAACAATACTTTATATCATTTTGTGGCATGATAAATGATACGGGTGGATTCATATGTAATAAGTTTCATCTTTTGTGGATATATGGAATTGGTTTTAATTTACCCAATTTTATGGTAAACTTGAAGTTTAGTGTTAGTTCCACACCTTATTTTGAGTAATCTCACTTTTCGTGTGGCAATGGGTATCACAACTATGCAAAGAAAGTAGTTTCTTAAAAGGTTTATTCACAAACCATAATTTTTGAATACTATCTTCAACCCTAATCTGACAACAATATATTTGTTGCTAGGATAACTGAGTTCCAAAAGAAACAATGGGAGTAAAAGTAGAGCTCGAAAGGTTCAAGGCCAACAAGAAGGTACAATGAGAACAATTGGGAATCACAAATTGTTGTGGAATATCAAGTTTGTCATGTAACACTAAACCTCATAGTTCTACTAGAATACATCTGAGATTAAAAGATTGTGAATCCAATAACTCAGAAAGTTTAGTCATGTGATGATGAGCCAACAAATCAACTAGAAGCTATTGAGAACCAGAATCTGAGAAATGTCTTAAGGGCCATTAAGGAGTACATGTATGCTAACAAGGTATGATCTTGTTAGTACCACCTAAAGGGCTAAAACCCAAAGGGTGAAGTTGGGTTTGCATTGGGAAGATCGACGTGGATGACCTAAGGGGATATATTGGTTACAAAGGTTTTCGAATCAGTTCAAATTGTTGAACATGAATGAGATCTCTTTTTTCAATTGGCATGCTTGTTGTTGTAGCTAGAATAGACTATGAGATTTAGCATTTGAGTTTAAAATTGGATTCCTTAAAAGGAATATTTGAGAGGATGTGTACGTACACAGCCTAAAGGTTCTATAGCTTCATGAATGGAAATAAATTCTATAAGCTACAAAGTTCAATATAAAGATTGAAACAAGCATCTCAGAGATGTGATCTGTTGACTTGACAAGATAGTCAAAGAGTTTGACTTGAGACAAGATAAAATATGAATTCTATCATTACAAAAAATTTAGTGGGAGCATATATAGATATTCCACATATTGATGGGGAATAAACATATCAATACTATAAACATTGAGATTGGCATGGAAAACACCTTCAACAATGAAGAATTAGGTGAAACATCCAATGTGATAGGGATCAAGATCTATAGAGTTAGTTCTTGAAAGTTTCATGATCTAAAATGAAAACATACCACAACAAGATGTTGAAAGAGTTTAGAATAAAGGATTCAATGATAGAGAATATGTCCATGTTACATGGGATTAGTCTCTTATGGACCCTATGTTCCGATTCTTATGAAGAATGGAAACCATGAGTGAGATTCCAAATGCACTAGAAATTGGATCTATCATGTATGCTATATACTATACTCATCCCATAGTTTTGTATGTATTGGACATGACAAGATGATATTAGTTTTCAATGAGGGTCATTGGAATGTCATCTATTAGAGCTTGAGAAGCACTAAAGGAATAGTTGCTAGATTATAGCAACAAGGAAGAGTTGAGTGTAAAGGGTTACACTAATGCAAGCTTCCAAAATGACAGAGAATGATCGCAATACTAAAAGTTGTGTGTGTAATTTATGAGAAGATTTATAAGTTGGAAGAGTTCCAAACTACATGCCACTAATTCAGTTCTACAATAAAACGCCGAGTATCCTAGTTTTATGAACATCAGAGTGGTTACTATATGGATATATAAGTTCATATGGATGAACATGAAGATGTTACAACCATTGATAACTCAGTAGGAATATTGTGACAACAATGGAACTAATAGTTAGGCAAGGAATATCAGATAGCACATCATGACGGTTTTGTCTTGTACAAGAAAATCGTACAACGAAGAGATGAGAAACATGCAATATACATACTAAAACAAAGTAATTCTAACCCGCTAAATTAGCACTTGCGCAGCAGAAACATGATGGACATGATTAGATCACTAAGAATATGATTTTTTTGTGATTGACTCTAAGTTCAAGTGAGAGTTTGTTGGTATGTATGCCCAGATAGCCAATCATGTGATGATTGTGATGACATATCATATAAAGGATTTGATGAATAATAATAATAAAGGCAAGCTTCCAATTCATTATGTTTCACTCAGTTATGAGGTAATGAGGAAACACAATGAATATCTAAAGAATGAAAATTACTCAATGACATATGTCTTCAAGTATGTGACTTGAACAATGAGATCATACACATGCTAAGAGTATGTACATTCTTATTATGTCCCTGGTAGGATGTTACTGTGGAAAGTAGATAGACAGCAGTAATACATAAGACTAGAATGTGTGTTGGTTGATGATAGAATATCATCATTCATGTTATGGTATATGAAGCCAAGCACATAGATACTTGTGGGAAAAAAATGTATCAGATAGACCCACCTTGAGAGTGACACGTGGAAACCGTAATTAGTGGTCATAATCATCACTCATAATGAAGGTGTTGATTGTGGTTCATAGACCTGAAGTCACTACACTCATCACATGTCATTCAGTGTGCTTTGACATCATCCACCATGATCCTAAATAAGAGTTTCTATAAAGGTGATGATCAGATGTACTATGACACATGGGGATGACTGTGAATGATGTAGATGGGATTTTTCCCTCCTACTGAAGTTTGATATTGTGGCCACTTGATAAGTGAGACTGAGAAATGCATGCACATGAACATATGAATAAATATAAGATATTAAGGTCTCATGTATCTCAAAACGTTTTCATAGCTAGGTTCAAGGAACATGGATTGAATGTTGATGATGATGACGATTCCATGCCTTGAGTTCATTCTGAATATCAAAGACAAAGGAATTATATAATCACAACAACACCTTACAAAAATTGTAGGTTCAAGTTGTTCTCTAACTTTCCATTCACTTGGGTAGCTCTAATGTGTGACTAGGCACCACTCTTTGCTTGTGATGTCATAAGCTAGTTATGGTCATTCACTGCCAACGTGATATACGACCTATAGGGTCACACACATAGGAATTCATCTAGAAGAGGAGTTTATCCATGAATGATGTTTAAGATTGATTATTAAAGATGTTTAGGTATTTTAATTAAACAACCAATTAACTGATTAGACTAAGAACCATCAAGTTCAAGTGTTGGACTGACCGGTTGAAGTGTCAGGTTGATTGGAAATTGGATTGGCTAAATTTTGTATGAGTCAGGACACCAATTGATCGGTTCACTGGGTGAACCAATCAGATAAGGGTGATGAGATGACCGGTTCACCAAGTGAACCAATCGACCTGGTCATGCCAACTAAAGCTTCTAGTGGTTTTCTCGATTCATGAGAACAGTTTATCGTTTCACTTGTTCAATTTGATTGGTACAAGGAATTAATGTTGGATATTAATTGGAAATGAATTGTCAATTCAATTCCAATTTAGAAACAATGTGGAATGACACGTTCATTGTGTGAACCAATCAGCTCATATTGACAACTGATCGGCTCACCGATGAACTGACCAGTTCACTAGTCACAGGGCAATTAATTCAGGGAAATTTTGGTCCCTTCCACTACCACACAGATTGGGAACCCAGACCCTAACCCCTCCTATAAATAGAGGGTAATGGGGGCTTCTCAGAACACAACTCAATTGCCTCTGAAAATTTTCATCCTCTTTGGTTGTGGTAACCAATAGAGATCCTGAGAAAGTCCTACCCGCTAAAAGGAGGGATAGCAAGGGAGAAGCAATTGTAAGAGAGCAAGTTGGTGACTAGTACACCAACAGGAGCGACAACTCTTTCCTATCTTTTCTAGTAGAACGACATGTGTTCTAGGTTGTCTGTGTGGACTTCTTTAGCGGTGTGGATACATTTCCCGTTAGGAGGACAACATCAACCTGTAGACACCGTCAGATTCTACTGTCCATGGTGAAGACTAGGATCTGCATAGACACCGCCCAAGTGCAACTAGGAGTGATCCGCTAATGCAACCAGTTATATCTGTTGAACTTTCTCTAGGACCAGGTATGAACTCATTAAACCATCCTTCTCACTACATAGTTTTTGGTGTGATCTTACTATTTTGGGGAATATGGATAAATAAATTTTATTTCTGCTTCCTACTTTGTGCCCATATTTCCCTATAGATTTGAACTTAAGGTGACCTAATCTAGGTAAGTGAGTCATGCATTTTTGGCACAAGTACTTTGGTTTGTTGATTGTTATTTATGGTTATGCACCTTAGATGATTTCATGAATTATGAATGTTTTGTCTAGAAGACATCATGTATACTTATCATTGTTTGATTGGTTGATTACTTATAGTCTATGGTAAAAGCCTAACTATGATTATGAATTAAGATTAATGACTCGTGCTCAAGAAGGGGAAACCCTATTATGATTTATGAGGGAGAAATCCCAAATAAACATTATGAGGGAGAAATCCCATTATGATTCAAGGGGAGAAGTCCTATCGTGTTAAAGGCCAAGGATCATCTTAATGTTAATGTTGATGTTAAAGTCAATGTTAAGATAAATGGAATCAAATTAGTTTGTATATTCTCCTGAATCATGGACCTCAAGGGGTCATCAAGGGATTTTCTAGCAATCATGTGCTCCTAAGTGGGCGTCATAGAGGGATGCATATACTTACTGTTCAATTCTTCATGTCATTAATGAATCATAAATGCTTAAGAAATTCCATGTTCAAGTGTTTGTCATGTTATTTCATGCCATTTTTACTCATGTCAAGTTGTATTTATTTTTATGTCACATAAAGTGACAAATACCACTTACTGATGTGATGTTTGTTTGGCATGGCTGGGGATGAGATGTCTGTAGGACTTGGAGCAAGTGAAGGATAAAAAGAAAAATGAAGACTAGGAGATATTCATGCTTTGTATGGTGGGGTGCCATTAACCAAACCGGTGTAGAGATTTAGATGTTATGTATATCATGTTTAGCCATGTCACCAAGTAGACTAGATTCCATAGATGAACATTATGTAGTTTTCTTTTGTCAAGAACTATGTATGAATTAGTTTTAAATCAATGCAAAGTGTTTTATTTACTTTAATTGCATGATCAACATATTATGACACCCTCATTGAGTAAAAATGTTTCCGCTCATGTGATTTTGAAAATGGCGTGTTACATTATCATATCAGAGTGAGGTTGGTAAATGGCCACTAGGAAAACATGATTCTCATAGTCACCCTAGAATGAAGATATGAGTTTAGGGTTTAAGGATCGATTTCCAAGGAAGGATACCATAATTAGAGTTTTCACCCTAGAAGAGATAGAAATGCCAAAGATAGATATTTACCTAGTCTAGATATCAAATTAACCATAGCTAATGAGATTGCCTCTCGATTCTCAACGGTCATGGCCAGGCATTTGAGAATTGAAGAGGAATGTCATAATCATTAGACCTTGGACGCATTCCTCCTTTCTTACTAGTGCATGTGGTATGAGACACGTGTATTAGTAGGTTAGTGAGGGGTAGCATTATAGGATTCCACATATCTAGGTATGTTCCTAATCACCACATATCTAGGAATGTGGTAGGTACCTAAAGACCTAAGGTTGTATAATAGGAAGTGATGACAAGGTTGAGTTTGATGCCCTAAATATAGTTATGAGTTGGTTTGATAAACCCAAAGCATAGGTTGAGAAGAAGAACAAAGTAACAGTTAATCCATGTTCACATAAATACTTTATGAAATCTAGATGACATACATATATGTACGTATGTATGTATGTATATGTATGTATATGTGTATATATATATATATATATATATATATAAGTCAGGCTAGAATACACTCGAGTGTACAAATCACACGAATACACTCAAGTGTTTTTGCATATCAAGACTATTTCTTTACAAAATATAAACCATTGATCTTCACTGTCATACTATAACTAGGCTACAAACAAATTTTGAGTCTACTTGGATGAGTGTAAGTCACTCATCCAAGGGCAACAAAATCGACGCACGAAACTAATTTGAAATGCATAATTTTTGCGGTCTTTATAACATGACCTATATATGTCCAAATGTGCTCAAATTTTGTGTATGAGCCATTCACAAGATGTTTAAGAATATCAATGGATTAGATTTTTTAAAAATATATTACATCATGAAAATCTACTTGAGTGTATTCTGGTCCGATGACACTCGACTGTATTGTAGCTTAACTCTCTCTCTCTCTCTCTCTATATATATATATATATATTAATGCAAAATGTTAAACATAAATGAACCTTGAGTGTTAATTGTTAGCAAATGAAAAGGTTAGAAAAACCCTAAGGTGGGTAGTAGCCTAAACAGAAATTCGAAGACAAAATTCATTTTAAGGTGGGTAAAATTGTACCATCCCAAATTTTCAAGGGTAACTTAAGACTTAGAATGTGGTTTTACTTAAATAAAAATAGTTGAGGTCCTTAATGCAAAAAGATCATGAACTGAAATTTCATGGAGTATCATAAAGTGAGAAGAATTAAATGTGACTCAAAATACATTTCCCCTTGCACATGTGCATTATGAATTTCAATTAATTTAAAGATGATGTACCATTAGTTTCAATTTTTCCTTTTCTCTCACCTATTCTTGAAAATGTTTAAAAAGAAACGAAATGGAATTTGAAAACATATATGTGTAGTAGATGTCTTGGGCAAGACGCTTTCCTTTTCCTTTTAGGATTTCAATATAAGAAGAAAGTACCATTTATTGTCTTTTTCTCTCTCCTCAAAAGAAGTTTCTCAAAAATACATAATAGGTAGATGAAATAGTTTTTGAGTGGGTAAAAGTTTTCATCTCAAATTTGACTCAAAGGCTCACCAAGGAAAGTCTTCTTCACATTATCTCACCCCTAAATGCATTAGAAGCAAGTTAAATGGACTATATAGGAATTGTGGTCAAAACATGTGAAAAATGGAAATCTAATAGCATAACAAGAATCTAGACCATTTATTGGACATGTGGTCCAAATTTAGGTTCATTTTGACCATGTTTCACCCTCCAAATGAATTAAACAAGTTACCATAAAGTTTTGAATAAGATTTTAATGCAAAATCATTTAATGCATCGAATTAGACCAAAGTCCTACATTTTTCAAACTGTCACACATTACTTGGATTTTATTTCCTTTCTTCACATGCATCTGACGGCCGGAGTCTTTTCCCTTACGATCCAATGGTCTTCAAGTTGTCCCCTTCCTACAGATTCATCATTTCCTTGCTTGATCCCACTCTCCCTCTTTAATGCTCCATTTCACGAGACTTAAGTGTCATCATGTGCTCCTAAGTGAGCGTCATAGAGGGATACATATACTTACTGTTCAATTCTTCATGTCATTAATGAATCATGAATGCTTAAGAAAATCCATGTTCAAGTTTATGTCAAGTTATTTCATGTCAATTTTACTCATGTCAAGTTATATTTATTTTTATTTCATATAAACTACCAAATACCGCTTACTGATGTTGGAGATGAGATGTCCGCATGACTTGGAGAAAGTAAAGGATAAAAAGAAAAATCAAGACTAGGAGATCTTCAAGCTTTGCATGGTGGGGTGCCATTTACCAAACTGATCTAAAGATTTAGATGTTCTGTTTATCATGTTTAGCCATGTCACCAAATAGACTAGATTCCATAGATGAACATTATGTAGTTTTCTTTTGTCAAGAACTATGTATGAATCAGTTTTATATCAATGCAAAGTATTTTACTTACTTTAATTTCATGATCAGCATGTTGTGATGCCCCCATTGAGTAAAAATGCTTCCGCTCATGTGATGTGAAAAGTGGGGTGTTACGAAAATGGTTTATATCATGCCATGTTATGCTAAAAATATATAAAGTGATTCACAATTCTAGTGGTGGAGTGTGATTGGATGTGGTTATATTGTGATTAATATGAGTAAGAGTCATCATCCCAAATGACCATGATAAAACCCTCTCATGGTTGACTAGTGAATCATGATAGTTCTTAAACCCATCCCTAAAAAATTAGTGGAAGTTTATAACTACAATTTGATGAGGTGGACTCAAAACAACTTCTTTCCACAAAAAATAGACTTAAATTAGTGTCACAGGTCACTGAAACTGACATAAGGCAGGCCAACGCAAGTCAAGTATAACGTTAATCATACTATAATATGAGAATCTTTTTCTCTAAAGAAAGATCTATTGACTTCTGTTTGCGGTCATGAGTATGAGATTTTATATAATAAGTCCATGGTATAAAATGACCCAAAGCAAAGAAATAACTACGATAAAATGGAGAAGAGACATGATACAATATCATTCCATACTCCCCCAAGCTTGTCATTGACATTGTCCTCAGTGTTAGGAAGACTTAGTATAGTACTGAAACGAATGGATCTAACACCGTGCGACAAAGATGGAAATTCAAACTTTTAGTTGCAGTGCTCTAAAATGTTTGCAACACTTTACACATGTCAAATACATAAAGTATTGTATCAAGAATTTATTCTAAGAAATTCTTAACAAATTTTAGACATAAAAATTGAATTAAACCATATAGAAGAAAAGATAATAACCTAAAATGTGGGTTTCCTCCTACAAGAGTCATGTTTACCGTCCTAAGCTTGATACATGTCAATCCTAAAAAATAAAGAGGTTGTGGAGTAGGATGGATATTTCTTCGATTTGAATAGCGGATTCCTAGAAATAATGTGAAAAATATATAACAATCAGGAGGACAAAATATATGGTAAACATGACATCCCATATGTAGATAATAACTATACTCATGAAATGAATGACACTCAAGTTTTAGTGTTGCAACTCATGGAGAAATGGTGACCTTGAGGTGAATGGTATTGATATGTCCATCCATAATGGGTCACTCCCATTTACATATAGTGTAGTGATTGTATGAATGGTGAACGCATGTTCCTCGTCATCTTGTATTAGTTTTGTATCCTCAAATCCATTCATATACTCGCATACATTCTCAAAGTCATGAATTAGATACATATGTCGTATAGTTTCTTCCAAAATGGAGTGAAGAGATGGATCTTGTGGTGAAAGAGTTATGTGTTGACTAGAGTGAAATGCCTCCACCTAGTTGATTTGAATATACTATTCTTTACTCTCTTCCTTCTCTCGGTTATCACTACTCATGTCCCCTTTACTCATGTCCCAAACACATGTAGCAAAATTGGCTTCCACCTTTATTTATTTGTCACTTACCTTGTCTTCCACGTAAAATCCCCAATCATATCTAGATTAAATCCTAGTAGATGAGGGTGTGAGTGTGGTTATATGGTAAGGTGTGGGATAGGTTGTTTATAATCTATCATCATCTCCCTTTGAACGTAACATTCAACCTCCTGATTAATTGCTTCTAAAACATTCTTCATTATGCTCTCGTCATTAGTTAATTCCTCTTGTGCAACCTCAATCTGGCCTACTTCCTCTACTTTTACCCCCATAATACTCCTTAATAGGACTACAATAGTGTAAAATGATTTTTAGCATTATTCTAATATGCTCATGGTGGATTTCCTTAAAGGTTTTTGATGAATCCTCCAGATTCATCCTCACATTCGCCAATTCTAGGGATTTTGTGCCTCATATCGACTGATCTACCATTGTTTTGGTTTACTCCAAGTATCTTTGTAGTTTCATAAAAATAGTTCCAATTCTAGGTTTTTTTATGAATGCATGTTCATCAGGAATTTCAATCACCACATTGGGTCAAATTCAACTCAATGCATTCAATTTCATTTACTGAATATCAAAATTTGCAAAATTACCAAATTGGTCCAATTATCATGACTTTAACTGAAATCATGTTGAATTGATGCAGAAAGTTGAACAATTAGCTAGGGTCCACCTTCACTCACCCTTGGTTCTGACCAATCAATCTAACCAAGCGACTTCAACCCATTCGGTCTCAAGACCGTTTGAACCCATTCGGTCTCAAGACCGTTTGAGCCCATTCGGTCTCAAGACCGTTTGAGCTCATTCGGTCTCAAGACCGTTTGAGCCCATTCGGTCTCAAGACCGTTTGAGCCCATTCGATCTCAAGACCGAATGGATAGTTCCATTTCAAGATCGTTTGCAGCAGCCTGTCTGTAAGACCGTTTGGATGACCGCACGAATCCAAGACCTTGAAGCAGAGCCCTGACCACGACCGTTTTGAACAACCATGGTCGTGGTTCACTATCCTCACCACGACCATGTGGTGAGGCCACGACTGTGGTGAACCAACCATAGCACCCGTCCCTTATCACACACCACGCTCATGTAAGGCAGCACGGTCGTGGGACATTAGCCTCACCACAAATGTGGTGTCACGCCACGGCCGTGGCACAATGCCATCACAGCCCAAGTTCTCACCCGCCATGCTCATGTAAGGCAGCACGGTCGTGGGACAGCAGCATCACCACGACCATGGTGCCTCCACACAGCCATGGCGTGTCGTCCCCTACCTCAGGATGCCACTAACTTGCAGCTTCAAGCATTTCATGACCTCTGGCGTTGTCCTCCACACACAGCGGCTTGCAACCAGTCGACGAGATAGGGCGGTCAGTGTGAGATAGTTTTGGAGGCCACAGATGCAAGATTGATCGAACGAAGACTATATGGCTGAGGACTCAAGATCGCTTAGACGTAATCTAGCAGACTGATCACGGCCAGTCCCAGACCATTTGGGGGAAACGCACAGTCCCAGACTGTTTGAGAAGAGCTCACGGACTCAGACCATTCAAAGCCACCACAACAGACCATTTGGAATCGTGATCATACCAAACCGTTTGGCCACGAGGGACCAAGCAACACAGAGACTGATTGAGGAAGATCGTTTGGGCCATCGCCGAAGATCGTATGGCCACTTGCGTGAGGACCGAATGAGAAATGTTGACCGTTTGCTCTAACACTGTCAAGATCGTGAGCGCCAGACCATGCAGGAAAACCCGAGAAGCCTCTCACGGTCTCAAGACTGTGAGGCCTCTCATGGTCTCTCAAACTGTTTAAGGCTGGAAATTGTATGGACCAAGACATTTGGGCAAATTGTAGATCTAACCCAATCCGTCCAAGACACATGCCAAGCCTATAAATAGAAGGGTCGAGGCATGGTCTTGGGGGATCTATCTCACCACAGCCCAAGGCTGTCAGACTAGGACCAGAGCCAAAATTCCAAAAGGCTACTCCACTACTAGCCCACTTCTGCCATTGCTCCGCCATAGTTCCACCTCATTCTACTCGTGTAATCCCAGAGGTAGACACAAGAATCAAGACGGAGAGACGGACGTCATCGATCACGACAGAGCAGTCCCAGAGACTGTGATGATCTACACTGGGCTGTCACAGATCTACTCGTCTGCTCCGACGATGCTTTCTTTCACTCTCTTCTCTTTCCTTGTTGCTCCCTCTATGAGGATCGAGTAGTTTCATCCACTGGGGTGCGGGGACTAGCCCCACTACCCATGTTTTGTAATATGTACTAAAAGATGTTATCTTTCCGATTCAATACTAAATCATTTCATAAATACTTAAATGTTGGCCACGTTCTTGTATGCATCTATTGTCTTTCATTGTGGTTTGTCTACGACTGCTCTTGGGACTCGAATACCAATTTAGTGTTGGTTTCTGGTGTGCATATCCGCCGCACATCCATTTTGGTATCTAGGAACACCTCCCGAGGGATGGAGTAAACTCACCTCCATCGTTGCACTTCCTCACTATGAAATGGAATTAGTTGGCGTACGAAAGTGCAACCTTGATGGGTCGAGGAACACATTCTGCGGAGGGAGTGGTGCAAGGTATTTGACCATTTGTCTGGGAATGGCTGACACTGCAACACTCCCACATTTCTCATAGCTATTTCCTCGAAAGAGGGATAGTCTATAAGGATACTAATCGAATTGATGATTATCACTCGCTTATTAGTTTTCCAATGCACGTTTCATGAGGTTGAGTAAGGTTCTCTCTTCGGAGGCTACATCTCTTCATTGACACGTAGACATGTACCGGATGAGAGTTACTCAACCCATGAAGGATGTGTGCATTACTCTTGTCCTACAAGACATCGGTATTGTATAACATCCATGTATCTTACTTGCAAGTCTTTCTATGATTGGTACAGGTACAATACATGTGTAGTGGTGGTGAAAACCCGCATCACCCCAATGATCCATCATCATTTGCTAATCTTAGATTTTAATCTTCAAACTAGTTTTTATTCTTGCCTTTGCTTTTGCATGATTTAGGTTAAATAACTCAAATCAAACTCTTGGTCTTAGATGATTAACTTGGATCGATATGAAACAAGAAAAAGACACTTAGATTCTTAACATTGTCCTTTGGGTTCGATCCTAAATCTGTACTATGATAAGGCTTCCACACTCTTGTGGGGTTGGAGCATTTATCTAGCACCAGTTGTAGGTAAATGTAACATCCCTGACCTGGGTTATGTTTTAACCCTAGGTGTTTTGCTTAATAAATTTGATTAGATGCTTGTACTTATCTTTTGAAAGGTAATTAAGTCTCTTGAGGAACTTATATTTCAAATTCAGTCCTTTTTGAATAATGTTGAAACATTGTTTTGTTAATTTTGGACTAAAGTGCAAATTACCCAAGTTGAGGGGTTAACTTGCAAATTGTACATGATAAAATGTTTCCTCTGATGTTGAGACATCATAAGAATGAATATGATGTAGTGTTATGGTTTCCACAAGCTTGGGCACCAAGATAAAGCTTGTAGAGCAATCCTTGTGCATTAAAACCTAGTTTTGGTGTAATGTGCAATTTACCCAAAATCTAGGGTTCAATATGAAAAATACCACCTATGGAGGGTCCCTCATGTTTCTTGGAATCATGTAGAGCAAATAAAATGAGAGGGGCGCCTCATTTGAATTATCTTGGAGGAGAGAGAATCTTGATATTAAAATAATCAAGATCTAAGCATAAATGGAACTTTAATTTAATTTAATGCAAAAAGAAATAAATTAATTGAGGAGCCCTTCAACCAAAAGTTGAGGGATGAAATAGAAAAGTGTTGGACGATCTTGTGCCTTTCTATTGCACAAAAATATCTTGGTTGAGTAGAAGCCCACTCACATTAACATAATAAAAAGTATTATCCACTAAAAGTTGGATATTAGTATAAAATTCATTAAGGTGCTTAATTTCTTTTCCATTAATTCTTGGATAATGAAGAGGTTTTGCAAGATAATGAAGGTGGATTCGTGGCCAATGAATTAAGGGGGAAGTGGTGGAAATAATTTTGGAAATAAAGGAATTAAATCCATTTTCTCTTTCCTTGAAATTCCTTATACATATTTCTTTTCCTACCCACTTAAGGATCTTTTCCTTGGAATTTCTTTTCTCATTTGCTTTGGCCGACCATGGCAGAGCTCAGTAGCAGTAGGAGGACGACTCTAACCTGTTGGTAAGCTTTTGATCATCTTCCACCTTGGATTCATGGTGAAAACTCAAAATCAATGCTTGATTCTTTGTTTCCTTCACTCGAATTCCAATCCTAGCCAACTTGTTCATCCAAAAGCTCAAGAACGGACCTTGGGAAGTTGCTAGAACTTCATACAAAATTAGATCCATGGATCTTGGAGCCTGGAGATCAGATTTTGAGGCAGTTTTTATAACTTTAACCCTTAAACATTGATATTGCATCAAATTCTCTATGATTTGTTGATTATTTTCTTCTTTTTGTTACTCTTTTGATTCATTGCTGAAATTCCCATGAAAAATGGCTGCTGTTCTTGGATGCATGAAGGAAAATTATGATGACATCATCTTGACACATTTCCCAATAAATTATTAGGCCAAACGGTTTCCAAAAAGTTGCTCAAACGGTTTCCCAAACCGTTTGGGAGCAAACGGTTTCAAACCGTTTAAGGGCAAACGGTTTCACCAAACCGAATGAGAGAAAACGGTTTCAAACCGTTTGGAGGTGTTTACCAGGGTTGAACATTTGGAGAATTGTTGATAATATTGATGGTTAATGATCCACTAACTATAATTGATTAGTTTCAACTGATTCATTAGTTGAAGGACCATCAATCACCAAACCCTAATTGGGTTAAGTGCTGATTTCTAATTTGATTAAGTTAGAACTTTGGGTTGATTGACCCAAATGGTTTCAAAACCATTTGGGGATCACCCAAACGGTCTCAACACCATTTGAGGGTCACCCAAGACCGTTTGTAGGTCTAGGGTTTAGTATGCTTGGGTAGTTGAAGATCCAAAGATACCAAGTTGATTTGCAATCAAATGCTGATTTTATGATCAATCCTATGATCCAAACCCTAATTGGATGTCATGGTTTTGGATGATGAAATCGGAAAATGGTCTCAAGACCATTTGGAGGTCATCCAAACGACCTCAAGACCATTTGAGGTCAGGTCATGTCCAATTTGGATGGTGATTCAATGGTTTCAAAGTAACTAGTTTCACAATGATTAACATTGAAGGATCATCGATTCCAAACCCTAATCCAATTGATTCTAAACACTAATTGGTGATCAAATGAGGGTTAAATCAGTTGAAGGATGATCTATTAAGCTCACTTTAAGTATGGTGTTAGGTTCAATTGATGAGTGGTTATATGAATTCAATCGATCAGGGGATCAACATTGGAAACCCTAAATCAACATGAGTGGTGGAGACCATATTTGGTCTATTCGGTTTTGAGGAGGTTTGGACCAAACAATCTCAAGATCGTTTGACCCCAAATGGTCTGAAGACCATTTGGGACCAAATGATCCCAAACCGGTTGAGGCTTAAACGATTTCAAACATCCAACTTTGGCAATCGGTTTCAAGTACTACTTTACCAAACGGTTTCAATGGTTTGTTCAAGACCGTTTGGAGGTCTAAACGGTCTTAGACCGTTTGGAGGTATTACAAGCAAGACCGTTTGAGGTCTGATTAGTCAAGACCGTTTGGGGTCTAAGTGACCAAGATCATTTGGAAGATAATTAATCAAATCGTATGAACACTTAAAGTAGTTAAAGGTCAATTGTTTAATTGAACAATTATATGATGTAAACCAATGATGACTATAATAATGGCACCCTTAATGAGATAGGGTGATTAGTATCTTTTAAATAGTTAATCTCTAATGACCATGAAAGTAATGACACAATGGGATTAAGTGTCAATTCTTCTTTTAAGTTGAGTGACTTAGTCTAATCAAATCTTAAGTAAGCATCATCTTATAGAAGATGAGAGAGAAGACTTCCTACATGAATGATAAACATGTAATGGTTAATTCTTAACACTTTCAACATGGATGAATGTCTAATTAGGGTATGATCCTTGATAGTGAGATCATGAAACCCTAATTTTGAAGGTTAATGAATCATAACCCTAATTGAGGGCAATGATAAGTGAAATACTAATCCATGAAGATGGTATGATCCTAATTTTGGAAAATGATATGAGAAACTCTAGTTCAAGGTATTTTAATGATAAACCCTAATTTAGGGTGATGTAACGTGAATAGCAAACCCTAATTGTGGGTTATTGAATATAAACCCTAATCTAGGGTGATGCAATGTGAATAGTAATCCCTAATTCCAAATAAGGTGAAAGTATATGTGAAACCCTAATTCTGGGTTATACTTTATAGCATGAAACTCTAATGTTGGATAATGAAATGATGAGTCATTAATCCTAATTAAGCTAAGGGGATGATTAACCCCAATTGAAATGAAAAGGGAAACCCTAACCCTAGCAAGGGCATAATGGTGTAACCCCATGAATAGTGATGTTATAATTGTTTTGCATTGTGCTGATATGAAATTGATGTATCTGTTATCATCTGTACTAATCATGCAGGTTTTATGAGATAATGAACATAGCTAGGTATGAGCTATGATGCTTTGTTTATTGAAAGTACTTTATGAGATTTGTAAGCAATGATATGCTATGTTGCCTAGTGAGAGATAACAAAAGAGATTATTAGGCTGTAAGAGCCAAGTGAAATACCTGCATTGCAATTATCATGTTTACACAGTCATATGACTTGATGGCAGTAAGTTACTTGTTAAAGCGGTAATAAGTGTTTTGATGATCTAAGGGTTTGAACACCCATATTCTTGATTCATGATGATGAGATGATGAGGGACTGAGATCCCAATGTTAATAAATCTGTGAAATGAATGTGATAGAAATAGTACTCATTCTTTATAGCAATTGTTATAATGGTTGATGTTTGAAAACATGCCTGATGCTAAAAGAATATTGTAATGTACTTAAATAATCAAGTGAAATGATATCATGTAGAGCCCTGACCATAGATCCATCATCGTCAGTAGTTTGGTGATGGTAAAATAAGTTTTTCCTAAGGGAACTCCTAGAGGGCATACTTTTGAGTATGTGGGGGTTATGGGCACGAATATCCTTATGCCCTAATGGAGGAATTGATGTGAGATAAACATTAAATCTCTCAATCCTTCATTATATGTATATGCCGGGATGGATGTATCACTAATCTCCTGATGATAATGTTAATGCCGAATTGATGTGAGATAAACATGAAATCTCTCGATTGCGAAGAGAATACATCATGCCACTATAACTCTAATAGCGAAGTTGCCAGTATACCCTGGAAAGCTATTTGGCAGAGACACGAGATGTCCTGCAAGTTGTTCCTCACACTGATTGAGGAGGATGAGGTCATAGAAATCTGGCTCTTCTATTGACCCATGTATGGTACCGATTTTGATTTTGCAATGGTCGGTTGGAGTATGAGCGGTATACCTCATCCCCTCAGGGCATAAGTTTGTTTGAAAAATGTAATCATCTATGTAGCATATTTGCTTAGGGTTGAATTATGAGAATCAATGATTGATGATACATTTTCTAATATATCCTAGTTGGATAAATGCTATACATGTTCTTCATATTCCTTATTGAGTAAATAACTTGTTGCTTAATCAAGTATAACTGGAATGAACTGTATAGAGAATACTGTTCTACATAATTTAATCAATGATTTACCTGATGTTGAATATTTATACTTCTATTGCTCAATGTTATTCTATCATCTGTAATAATAATGTTTCTAGCGGAGAGTTATATCTCTCGCTGGGACAATTTTCAATTGTCTCACCCCCGTGGGATTAAATTTTTTTAGGTAGAAGCCGAACAAAAGGTAGAAACCCCACAGTGAGTGAGCAACAACAGCAGCAATAGCAAGGACAGCAGTGATCCTTAGGTGGAGACATTGTCTGTCAAGTCCTGTATATAGAGAGTCCTATGTGTCGTCTCTTTACTCTGAGGTCCTAGGAGACAGTAGATGGTTTAATATCAATCTGAGAATTTTGGATTGATGCCTCGAGATTTTTGTATATTGCTTATGTATAGTTTAACAGGGCAGTTAATGCTTGTGACTCTCGAGATGAGATGATACAGTGATGTACTGATGAATTAGAATGTAAATAACTTACTTTGGTTCTTTATGAAATAGTTTTACAGTTTGTGGATCTCTTTGCAAAAAGTTTTAATTTTTAGTGAGTTTTAGTAATTCCGCTGCTAACGATACGCTTCCGCATTAGTTAATCTCATTTTGTGAGTCGTACGTCACAATTTAGTGGTATCAGAGCTCTAGGTTCGCTGAGTCTACAGAGACATAGGACTAAGGTTGTCGAGTCTGTTCTAGTGTCTTCCAGTTATTTGATAGTGTCTTCTACTCATATAGGAGGAGAAGAAGAAACTAAAGATGTATGGATCACACGAGGAACATGCTGCCGAGAGCAGCATTGCTGCACCAGGAAGAGGTGCACAAGACCAAGGTAGGGAGGAGTATGTACCTAAACCACCCCAGTTCAATCAAGCTGACATGGGGAACCCAGTCTTCCAAGCCATGTTTGGGCAATTTATGGCTACCATGACTCATATGACTGATAGGATGCCAATACCTGTACCCCCAGTTTCAAGGATCCTCGTCCAAAAGTTTCAAGAAACTGAGGTTTTCTGCACCAATAGAAACACCTAGATTCAATACCCAGACACAGTGGATGTCAAATAGGGGTAGAGTACGAAGTTTACCACCAGAAGGAGCCCACAGCTCAGCATCTATGTCAGTTATAGGACCATCCAGATCACAGCCAGGGATCAGAAGTTGTTTCATATGTGGAAAAATGGGGCATATGATGAAGGATTGTAGAGCCAGAGAGGCAAGTGTGACTCAACCTTAGAGACAGATTCAGCAAGGTTCTCAGAGGAGACAGTTTCCAAGTGGCGCTAGAGGACGTGGACAAGCATCCCAAGCTGGATCATCGGCACACAGTAATCGAGCACAGAATCAACCGCAGGTGACCGCGAGATTCTATGCGATGAATCCACCTGATGCAGTGATCAACCCTTGGGTTGTGATAGGTCAGATGGAATTGTTTCATTCTGATATGTCTACATCCTGTGTCGTATCTGTTTTAATTGATTCGGGTGCTACGCATTCCTTTATCACTCGAAGAGTGATTCTTTACTGCAATATGGCAGTTGGTCATAGGGCAGAGAGTTTGAAGTTAGAAACTCCTTTGATGGGTTTTGCTGTGTTGCAGGAGATGTGTTCTCCCTGCATTGTTTTCTTTTCTGAACATCGCGTTCAAGTAGATCTTATACCCCTTGAGATGCACGGGTTTGATAAAATTCTTGGGATGGACACCCTAGAAAGGTATAAGGTTGTCTTGGATTGTGAATCCAAGCAAGCTATGTTCACAGATAATAGTGATACATGGATCTTTTAGGGAGACAAAAAGATCCTTCCAACCTATATTGTGTCAGCTATGGTAGCTAAGAAGCTGATGAGGCAAGGATGTTTTGCATTCTTGGCACATGTGGTAGATACCACCATGGAGAGTTCTAATCCTTCTGAAGTTCTTGTAGTCAGGGAATTTGAAGATGTATTTCTTGAAGAACTTCCAGGTGTTCCTCCACCCTGAGAGATTGATTTTGAGATTAATCTAATCCCGGACACGTAGCCAATAGCACAAACACCGTATAGGATGGCGCATGATGAGATGGCAGAGCTCAAGAAACAACTGCAAGAATTGCTTGAGAAGGATTTTATCTGACCAAGCACTTCACCTTGGGGTGCTTCGGTCCTCTTTGTTAAGAAGAAGGATGGATTGATGTGGTTGTGCATTGATTACAGATAGCTAAATAAAGTAACTATAAAGAATAAGTATCCTTTGCCAAGGATTGACGATTTGTTTGATCAGTTGCGTGGTGCAACTATTTTCTCAAAGATAGATCTGAGGTTGGGATATCATCAGCTGCGTATTAAGGAGGGTGACATACCTAAGTCTGCTTTTAGGACAAGGTATGGTTACTATGAGTTCACAGTTATGTCATTTGGGCTAACTAATGCACCAGTTGCATTCATGGAACTCATGAATAGAATCTTTCAACCTTTTCTCGATCAGTGTGTAGTCATCTTCATAGATGGCATTATGATCTACAGTAGAGATGCTCAACAGCATGAGCAGCATCTTTGTCAGGCTGTAACTTTGCTAAGAGAGAATAAGTTATATGCTAAGTTTAGCAAGTGTGAGTTCTGGTTACCAGAAGTTTCTTTTCTTGGACACGTGATATCTGCTTCAGGTATTCGTGTTGACCCTAAAACGGTAGAATGTGTCTTGCAATGGGAACAGCTGAAGACACCAATAGAGATTCATAGTTTCTTAGGGTTGGCAGGTTATTATAGGAGGTTCATTAAGAACTTCAATTCTATAGCCTTACCCTTAACCAAATTAACCAGAAAGGATGTTCCTTTTGTCTGGAATGACAAGTGTCAACAATCATTCCAGTTGTTGAAGAAAAGGTTGACAAGTGCACTAGTGCTGGTACTACCTAAGCAAGGGAAAGGGTATATAGTTTTCTGTGATGCCTCTAAGAATGGACTAGGATGTGTGTTGATGCAGGATAAGCAAGTGATTTCTTT
This sequence comes from Alisma plantago-aquatica, assembly GCA_963693085.1. Lineage (NCBI taxonomy): Eukaryota > Viridiplantae > Streptophyta > Magnoliopsida > Alismatales > Alismataceae > Alisma > Alisma plantago-aquatica. Next base: position 884,150,218 of record OY856411.1, read on the forward strand.
TGCTTCTCGATAGCTTAAGAAACACGAGGAGAATTATCTGACACACGATCTAGAACTAGCTTTTATAGTCCATGCTTTAAAGATCTAGAGACATTATCTCTATGGAGAAACATTCCATATTTTCATAGACCATAAGAACCTAAAGTACATCTTCTCTCAGCATGAGCTAAACATGAGGCAACGTCGTTGGATGGAGTTAATCAAGGACTACGATTGTACAATTGATTATCATCCAGGGAAGGCCAATGTGGTGGCTGATGCATTAAGTAGAAAATCAGCAACACCAGCCTTAGATAGAGCACAGTTGAATTCTTTAGTGTGCTCTAGGAGGGATATGTTTATATCCTTGAGGCAAGACAATGTACAACTTAAAGTATCATTGTTATCTGGATTGTTAGCGGAGATGCACATAAAACCTACTCTGAGACAGCAGATTAAGGAAGCACAACAAGTTGATGATGTAGTTCAGTAGATTAGGTCAGAGTATGGTAGTGAGAAACAGGATGGTTTCCATCATTCAGATGATCAGGTAGCCTGTTATCATGGTAGAATGATAGTACCAGATGTTGATAACTTAAGGAAGTTAGTCCTGGAAGAAGCTCATTCTTCGATGTATGCTATGCATCCAGGAAGCACCAAGATGTATCATAACTTGAAAGATATGTATTGGTGGCCTGGTTTGAAGAAGGATGTTGCTGAGTTCGTTATGCAGTGTCCAGTGTGTCAGCAAGTTAAAGCTGAACACCAGAAGCCCGCAGGAACAATGCAGCCTTTGCCCATACCGCAGTGGAAGTGGGATCATGTAACCACAGACTTCATGGTTGGTTTACCTAGAACATCCAAGGGTCATAATTCCATTTGGGTAATAGTTGATAGGTTGACAAAGACAACACATTTCTTACCTATCAAAACAACCTATGCTACGGAGAAGCTGGAACAGTTGTATGTGAATGAAATAGTACAACTGCACGGGGTCCCAGTTACCATTGTTTCTGATAGAGGTCCCCAGTTTACAAGTCCTTTTTGGGAGCGACTTCATAAATCCTTAGGCACACAGTTAAGGTTTAGTACAGCCTTTCATCCTCGGACTGATGGACAATCCAAAAGGACTATACAAACCTTGGAGGACTTGCTTAGGGCATGTGTCCTCCAGTTTACAGGAAGTTGGGATCTACATCTAAGCTTGATAGAATTTGCCTACAATAATAGCTATCAACACAGTATCGACATGGAACCATATGAAGCTTTGTATGGTAGATGTTGTAGATCTCCCCTATGTTGGTATGAAACTGGTGAATATCAACTTTTGGGTCCTGATCTTGTGCAGCAGGCCACTGAGAAGATTAAAATAATACAACAATAGTTGAAGACTGCACAGGATAGGAAGAAATCTTACGCTGATAAGTGTCATAGACCTTTAGAATTCTAGGTTGGAGACAGAGTGTACCTCAAGGTCTCACCTTGGAAGGGAGTTCTTAGGTTTGGAATAAAAGGAAAGTTAGCTCCTAGGTTTATGGGGCCTTATCCAATCATTGAACGGATTGGAAAGGTAGGTTATAAGCTGGAATCACCATCTGAGTTGCACAAGTTTCACCCAGTGTTCCACATTTCCATGCTAAGGAAATGTCATCCTGACACAGAAACAGTTCTGCAACCTATGAAAGTAGAATTAAATTATGATATATCTTATGCTGAAGGACCTATGTTGATTCTTGACAGAAGGATCAAGAAGTTGAAAAAGAAAGACATTAGTCTTGTAAAAGTCCTCTGGAATCATCGTGGCATTGAAGAAGCTACATGGGAACTAGAGGAAGAAATGAGGAGGAAATACCCTGCTCTTTTCTCTTAATGTTTTGTTAATGATTTCGGGGACGAAATCCTTATAAGGGGTGGATAATTTGTAACATCCCTGACCTGGGTTATGTTTTAACCCTAGGTGTTTTGCTTAATAAATTTTATTATATGCTTGTACTTATATTTTGAAAGGTAATTAAGTCTCTTGAGGAACTTATATTTCAAATTCAGTCCTTTTTTAATAATGTTGAAACATTGTTTTGTTAATTTTGGACTAAAGTGCAAATTACCCAAGTTGAGGGGTTAACTTGCAAATTGTACATGATAAAATATTTCCTCTGATGTTGATACATCATAAGAATTAATATGATGTAGTGGTATGGTTTCCACAAGCTTGGGCACCAAGATAAAGCTTGTAGAGCAATCCTTGTGCATTAAAACCAAGTTTTGGTGTAATGTGCAATTTACCCAAAATCTAGGGTTCAATATGCAAAATACCACCTCTGGAGGGTCCCTCATGTTTCTTGGCATCATTTAGATCAAAGAAAATTAGAGGGGTGTCTCATTTGAATTATCTTGGAAGAGAGAGAATCTTGATATTAAAATAATCAAGATCTAAGCATAAATGGAACTTTAATTTAATTTAATGCAAAAAGAAATAAATTAATTGAGGAGCCCTTCAACAAAAAGTTGAGGGATGAAATAGCAAAGTGTTGGATGAGATTTTTCCGTGATATGGCACAAAAAAATCTTGGTTGAGTGGAAGCCCACTCACATTAACATAATAAAAAGTATTATCCACTAAAAGTTGGATATTAGTATAAAATTCATTAAGGTGCTTAATTTCTTTTCCATTAATTCTTGGATAATGAAGAGGTTTTGCAAGATAATGAAGGTGGATTCATGGAAAAGGAATTAAAGGGGAAGTGGTGGAAATAATTTTGGAAATAAAGGAATTAAATCTATTTTCTCTTTCCTTGAAATTCCTTATACATATTTCTTTTCCTACCCACTTAAGGATCTTTTCCTTGGAATTTCTTTTCTCATTTGCTTTGGCCGACCACGGGAGAGCTCAGGAGTAGGAGGAAGACGACTCTAACCTGTTGGTAAGCTTTTGATCATCTTTCACCTTGTATTCATGGTGAAAACTCAAAATTAATGCTTGATTATGTGTTTCCTTCACTCGATTTCCAATCCTAGCAAACTTGTTCATCCAAAAGCTCAAGAACGGACCTTGGGAAGTTGCTAGAACTTCATCCACCATTAGAGCCGTGGATCTTGGATCTTGGAGATCAGATTTTGAGGCGGGTTTTATAACTTTAACCCTTAAACATTGATATTGCATCAAATTCTCTATGATTTGTTGATTATTTTCTTCTTTTTTGTACTCTTTTGATTCATTGCTGAAATTCCAATGAAAAACGGCTGCTGTTCTTGGATGCACGAAGGAAGATGATTATTACATAATCTTGACACATTTCCCAATAAATTATTAGGCCAAAAAGTTTCCACAAAGTTGCTCAAACAGTTTCCCAAACCGTTTGGGAGCAAACGGTTTCAAACCGTTTAAGAGCAAATGGTTTCACCAAATCAAATGACAGAAAATGGTTTCAAACTGTTTGGAGGTGTTGAACAGGGTTGACCATTTGGATAACTGTTAATAATATTGATGTTTAATGATCCACTAATTATAATTGATTAGTTTCAACTGATTCATTAGTTGAAGGACCATCAATCACCAAACCCTAATCGGGTTAAGTGCTGATTTCTAATTTGATTAAGTTAGAACTTTGGGTTGATTGACCCAAACAGTTTCCAAACTGTTTGGAGATCACCCAAACGGTCTCAAGAACGTTTGAGGGTCACCCAAGACCGTTTGTAGGTCTAGGGTTTAGTATGGTTGGGTAGTTGAAGATCCAAAGATACCAAATTGATTTGCAATCAAATGCTGATTTGATGATCAATCCTATGATCCAAACTCTAATTGGATGTCATGGTTTTGGATGATGAAATGGGAAAATGGTCTCAAGACCATTTGGAGGTCATCCAAACGACCTCAAGACCGTTTGAGGTCAGTTCATGTCCAATTTGGATGGTGATCCAATGGTTTCAAAGTAACTAGTTTCACAATGATTAACATTGAAGGATCATCGATTCCAAACCCTAATCCAATTGATTCTAAACCCTAATTGGTGATCAAATGAGGGTTAAATCAGTTGAAGGATGATCTATTAAGCTCTCTTTAAGTATGGTATTAGGTTCAATTGATGAGTGGTTATATGAATTCAATCGATCAGGGGATCAACATTGGAAACCCTAAATCAACATGAGTGGTGGAGACCATATTTGGTCCATTCAGTTTTGAGGAGGTTTGGACCAAACGGTCTCAAGATCACTTGATTCCAAATGGTCTCAAGGCCATATGGGACCAAATGATCCCAAACCGGTTGAGGCTTAAATGGTTTCAAACATCCAACTTTGGCAATCGGTTTCAAGTACTACTTTACCAAACTGTTTCAATGGTTTGTTCAAGACCGTTTGGAGGTCTAAACGGTCTTAGACCATTTGGAGGTATTACAAGCAAGACCGTTTGAGGTCTGATTGGTCAAGACCGTTTGGGGTCTAAGTGACGAAGATCATTTGGAAGATAATTAATCAAATCGTATGAACACTTAAAGTGGTTAAAGGTCAATTGTTTAATTGAACAATTATATGATGTAAACCAAGGATGACTATAATAATGGCACCCTTAGTGAGATAGGGTGATTGGTATCTTTTGAATAGTTAATATCTAATGATCATGAAATTAATGACACAATGGGATTAAGTGTCAATTCTTCTTTTAAGTTGAGTGACTTAGTCTAATCAAATCTGAAGTAAGCATCATCTTATAGAAGATGAGAGAGAAGACTTCCTACATGAATGATAACCATGTAATGGTTAATTCTTAACACTTTCAACATGGATGAATGTCTAATTAGGGTATGATCCTTGATAGTGAGATCATGAAACTCTAATTATGAAGGTTAATGAATCATAACCCTAATTGAGGGCAATGATAAGTAAAATACTAATCCATGAAGATGGTATGATCCTAATTTTGGAAAATGATATGAGAAACTCTAATTCAGGGTATTTTAATGATAAACCCTAATTTAGGGTGATGTAACGTGAATAGTAAACCCTAATTATGGGTTATTGAATATAAACCCTAATCTAGGGTGATGCGATGTGAATAGTAATCCCTAATTCCAAATACTGTGAAAGTATATGTGAAACCCTAATTTTGGGTTATACTTTATAGCATGAAACTCTAATGTTGGATAATGAAATGATGAGTCATTAATCCTAATTGAGCTAAGGGGATGATTAACCCTAATTGAAATGAAAAGGGAAACCCTAACCCTAGTAAGGGCATAGTGGTGTAACCCCATGAATAGTGATGTTATAATTGTTTTGCATTGTGCTGATATGAAATTGATGTATCTGTTATCATCTGTACTAATCATGTAGGTTTTATGAGATAATGAACATAGCCAGATATGAGCTATGATGTTTTTTTTATTGAAAGTACTTTATGAGCTTTGTAAGCAATGATATGCTATGTTGCCTAGTGAGAGATAACAAAAGAGATTATTAGGTTGTAAGAGCCATGTGAAATACCTGCATTGCAATTATCATGTTTACACTGTCAGATGACTTGATGGCATTAAGTTACTTGTTAAAGTGGTAACATGTGTTTTGATGATCTATGTGATGTCTGTCTCGCGAAGACGAGATCAACGAAATCGGAAGCGATTAATTAGCAGCGGAATTACTGAAAATCACTAAAAATTAAAACTTTTTGTAAAGAGATTCTCAAATGGTAAAACTCTTTCATAAAGGACAAGTTAAGTTACTTACAAACTGATCTGTCATTACATCTCTGTAATACCACATCTCGAGGGTTACAAACATCAACTGCCCTGTCAACCGTACAAGGCAAGATACAAAAATCTCAAGGCATTAAGCCAACATCTCATATTTATATTAAACATCTATTGACTCCTAGGACCAAAGAGTACATATACGACACATAGGACATTCTATACACAAGACCTAACAGACAATGTTTCCACCTGAGGATCACTACTGTCCCTGATATTGATGTTGTTGTTGTTGCTCACCCACTGAAGGATTCCTTCATCCTCGGCGTCTACCTAAAAAGTTGAATCCCACGGGGTGAGACAATTGAATAATTGTCCCAGCGAGAGTTATAACTCTCCGCCATAAGCATTGTTATTGCAATTATTAATATAACAATGAGCAGTAGAACTATAATTATTCAACAGCAGGAAATTCATTGCATAAGCTAAGTAGAACAATATTCTCTATGCAATCATTTCAATTATAACTTGAATGAATGATAGGACATATAATCAATGAGGAATATGAAGAACATGTATACTAGTTATTCAACTAGAGCACTAAAAACAATGTATCATCAATCATTGTTTCTCATAGTTCAACCTAAGTAGTTATGTTATACGGCTGATTACATTTTTCAAACATATTTATGCCCCGAGGAGATGAGTTACACCTCTCATACTCCAACCGACCATTACGAAATCGCAATTGGTACCATACATAGGTCATCAGAAGAGTCGAATTCCTATGACCTCATCATCCTCAGTCAGTGTGAGGAACAACATGCAGGACATCTTGTGTCTCTGCCATAATAGCTTTCCAGGGTATTCTGGCAACTTCGCTATTAGAGTTACAGTGGCGTGTTGTACTCTCTTCGCCATCGAGGGATTTCTTATTTATCTCTCATCGATGCGGCATTAACAACATCATCGGGAGATTAGTGATACATCATCCTGGCATAAACATATAATCAAGGATTGAGAGATTAAATGTACATATCACATCAATTCCCACATTAGGACGTAAGGATATTCGCGTCCATAACCCCCACATACTTAAAAGTATGCTCTCCAGGAGTTCCCTTAGGAAAACCTATTTCACCATCATTTTAACTTCTGACAATGATGGATATATGGTCAGGGCTCTACATGATATCATTATACTTGATTATTTAAGTACATTATGGCATTCTTTTAGCATCAGGCATGTTTCCAAACATAAACCAATAAGACAATTGCTATAAAGAAAGAGTACTAATTGTATCAAGTTCATATCACATCTTGTTGACATTGGGATATCAATCCCTAACCATCTCATCATTATGATTTAGGAATATGGGTATTCAAACCTTTAGATCATCAAAACACTTATTACCAAGTAACATATTGCCATCAAGTTATTTAACATCATGTACATGATTGTGGCAATACAGATATTTCTCATGGCTCATACAGCCTATCAATCTCATATGTTACCTCTTACTAGGCAACATAGCATATCATTACTTTCAATGAATATGGCATCATAACCCTTACCTGGCTATGCTCACCCCTTAATAAAGACATGCATGATTAATACAATTGATAACATGCACATTATATTTATATCAGCACATTACAATTTATTTCCAAGTCAAGTATATAACATCACGGTCGTGTAGCCAAGAACGGCCGTGTAAGGGGAAGCCACCACGGCCGTGCTATCTTGCACGGTCGTGCTACAGAAGGATACCACGCCCGTGTTACATCACCACGGTTGGTTTCTAGGTTTAGGATTTCTTATTCAATTCAAATTAGGGTTATTCAACCCCTTAGCTTAAATGGGCATATATTCCTTATTTCATAATTCAATCATAGAGTTTCATGCTTTAAAATCATAACCCAGAATTAGGGTTTACTGTTCACATCATCACATTTCCCTAGATTAGGGTTATCATCTATATTTCACCATTAGGGTTTACTATTCACCCTAATTAGAAATGATCAACAAGGTACCTTTAATTTAAGGATTACCATGTCATCATGCATTAGAAATACTTCCATTATTACCCTCAATATAGAATTATAATTCATTAACCATCATAATTAGGGTTTCATGATCTCACTAACATGGATCATACCCTAGTTAGGTATTGATTCGTGTTGGATGTCTATTGCTTGATTAATCATTCATATAAAAAGTTTTCCCTCTCCTCTTTCTATAAGATGATGTTTACATCACCTTGATTGAGCTAAGTCAATTCAACATTGACATCATGGGTTATGTCATTACTTATTGTGATCATTAGGTCTTACTCATCCAAAACGTACTAAACACTTTATCCCATCAAAGGTACCTTTGTTATAGTCACCTTTGATTACATCATGTCTTAATCAACTAATTACTTGGTCCTTTAATCACTTTAGGTATCTATGAGGTTTAGGTTAATCAATCACTTAACCATATTTACCACTAAGGCATCAAACGATCTTGACCTTTTTAGACCTCAAACGGTCTTGCACACTAAACCCCCAAACGGTCTTGGACAGACCTTGAAACCGTTTGGTGTTGAAGACCATTTGGTCTTGTTGACTTTTGAAACCGTTTGGTAACGTGCACACTCAAGACCGTTTTCCAAAGATGGGGTGAAGACCATTTGGTCATGAAGACCATTTGGTCAAGTTTGACTTTGAAACCGCATGGACATAACCGATTTTGAAACCGCATGAGATCAAATGGTTTGGGATCGTTTGGTCCCAAACGGTCTTGAGACCGTTTGGACTCAAACGGTCTTGAGACTTTTTGGTCCAAACCACCTCAAAACCGCATGGACCAAAAAAAGTGTCTCAACCACTTCAATTGAGTTAGGGTTTCCAATGTTGAACCCCTCAATCAATCATATACTTGTTAGCCACTCATAAATTGAGTCTATTAGATCAACCCTCAACTGACTTGACACTCAAATGACCCTCAATTGATCATCAATTAGGGCTTGGATCAATTGGATTAGGGTTTGGAAATCGATGATCCCTTCAACACTCTTCAATGTGAGTCTAATTGATTGGAAATGATTGAACCATTATTCAATTTGTTCATGACCTGACCCCAAACGGTCTTGAGATCATTTGGATGACCTCCAAACGGTCTTGAGACCATTTTCTCAAGTCAAAAATCAAAAACCAACTCAACCAATTAAGGTTTGGCTCATTGAATTGATCACTAGGTCAACAATCGATTGCACTTCAGCTAATTGCCTTTAAATCTTCAACCACTTAACCATAATCAACCCTAGACCTCCAAACGGTATTGGGTGACCCTCAAACGGTCTTGGGATCATTTGGATATCCTCCAAATGGTCTTGAGACCGTTTTACCATTATCGCATCAAAACCAAGTCATTCAACTAAGGTTTGAACCCCAGGTTTGGTCACCAAATCAGCAATCATTTATTCATCAACTTGATATCATTGGACCCTCAATTGGTCAACCCTACTTAACCCTAGACCTCCAAACGGTCTTGGGTTATCACCAAATGGTCTTGAGACCGTTTGGGTGATCCCCAAATGGTTTTGAAACCGTTTGGGCCACTCAACCCAAACTTCAACATAATTCAATTATTGAAATCAGCAATTGACCCGATTAGGGTTTAGATGGTTGATGGGCCCTCAATTGGTGATTCACTTGGAATTAATTGATGATTTTTGGTAGGTGATTAGTTTACATTATTTACAACAGACCTCCAAACTGTCAACGCCTGGTCAACTCTTCCAAACGGTCTTGGACCGTTTGCTTCTATATGGTTTGGTTGAAACTGTTTGCATTCAAACGGTTTGAAATCGTTTGCTCCCAAACGGTTAGGAAACCGTTTGAGCAAGGGTTGGAGATAGTTTTCTAAAGTAAATTTTTGGATAAACATAGGAATAAATGTCTTCATATTCTACCTCAGGAACATAGGTTGTTCTTCACGGAATTTCTAGCAAGAACACAAGAGTAGTAAAGGAAGAAGAATAACTAACGATTTTCCATGGAGATGAAGATGCATAAACAAGCTCAAGGTTTAGAGTTATAAAACCCACCTCTAGGACTGATCCAGAGCTCCAAGCTTCGTATCTTTAATGGTGTCTTGAGATCCAATAGTTGCCCAAGGTCCGTTCTTCAAGTTTTGGATGGAGAAGATGGCTAGAAAGAAGAATCGTGTAAGGAAAACCAATAAACCAACCTTGTTTTAGGGTTTCCACCATGAATTCGTGGTAGATGATGACCAATACTTACCAAGTCAGCTTGGTCATCCTTCCTCTGGTCCAAAGCTTTTCCTTGGTCGGCCAAAGCATGAAGATAAGAAGAAAAGAACTAAGGAACGATCATTTGCTTTGTTGTTAAGGACTCCTTTATATATTTTTGGATATTTTCAAGGAAAAAGGGAAGAGATAGATATTTGCTTTTATTTCCCAAACATATCCACTAAGTTTTCCTCCATACTTGGCCACATTTCCTCCTTCTATTCTTATGCAAAGATCCTCCATTATCCAAGGTTAAATGGGAAAAGAACTAAACACCTTTTAAGAGAGATATATCAATATCCACCCTTATTGGATATTATTTAATATATTATTAGTGTGAGTAATTTCCACTCCTACCATGATCTTTCAAATGAGGTGCCCCTCTCATTTTATTTGCTTTACTTGATGCCAAGACACATGAGATATCCTTTAGAGGTATATTTTACATGTTGGACTCTAGGTTTTGGGTAAATTTCACTTTACACCAAAACTAGGTTTTAAAGCACAAGGATTGCTCTACAAGCTACATCTTGGTGCTCAAGCTTGTGGAATCCATAGAACCACATCATATTCATTATTATGAGGTCTCAATATCAGAGGAACATCTTAACATGTGAAATTTGCAAGTTAACCCCTCTAATTGGGTAATTTGCACATTAGTCCATTATTAACAAAACAATGTTTCAACATTATGCAAAAAGGACTAAAATAGAAATATAAGTTCCTCAAAAGATTTAATTACATTTCAAAGGATAAACACAAGCATCTAATCACTTAATTATGCAAAACACCTAGGGTTAGTACATAACCCAGGTCAGGGATGTTACAAATTATCCACCCCTTACAAGGATTTCATCCCCAAAATCAACAAAGACATATTAAGAGAAAAGAGCAGGGTATTTCCCTCTCATCTCTTCTTCTAGTTCCCACATAGCTTCTTCAATGCCACGGTGATTCCAAAGAAATTTTACAAGACTTATGTCTTTCTTTTTCTGCTTCTTAATTCTTTTATCAAGGATTGATACAGGTCCTTCTTCATAACATACATCATCATTCAATTCTACTTCCATAGGTTGCAGAACTGATTCTGCATCAATATGACATTTCCTAAGCATGGAAATGTGGAACACATGGTGTAACTTTTGTAACTCTAGTGGTAACTCTAGCTTGTAGGCTACTTTTCCAATCCGTTCAATGGTTGGATAAGGCCCCATAAACCTAGGAGCTAACTTTCCTTTCCTTCCAAATCTAAGAACTCCTTTCCAAGGTGAGACCTTGAGGTACACTCTGTCTCCAACTAGGAATTCTAAAGGTCTATGACGCTTATCGGCGTAAGATTTTTGCCTATCATGTGTAGTCTTTATCTGTTGTTGTATTACTTTAATCTTCTCGGTGGTCTGTTGTACAAGATCAGGACCTAAAAGTTGATATTCACCAGTTTCATACCAACATATAGGAGATCTACGACGTCCACCATACAAAGCTTCATAAGGTGCCATGTCAATGCTATGTTGATAGTTGTTGTTGTAGGCAAACTCTATCAAGCTTAGGTGTAAATCCCAACTTCCTGTAAAATGAAGAACACATGCTCTAAGCAAGTCCTCCAAAGTCTGTATAGTTCTTTCTGATTGTCCATCTGTCTGAGGATGGAAGGTTGTACTAAACCTTAACTGTGTGCCTAAAGCTTTATGAAGTTGCTCCCAAAAACGACTCATAAATTGGGGACCTCTATCAGAAACAATGGTAACTGGAATCCCATGCAGCCGCACTATCTCATCGACATATAACTATGCCAGCTTCTCAGCAGAATAGGTTCTTTTGATAGGTAATAAATGGGCTGTCTTTGTCAACCTATCAACTATTACCCAGATGGAATCATGTCCTTTGGCTATCCTAGGTAGACCAACCACAAAGTCCATGGTTACATGATCCCACTTCCACTGTGGTATGGGCAAAGGTTGCATTGTTCCTGCAGGCTTCTGGTGTTCAGCCTTAACTTGCTGACACACAGGACACCACATAACAAACTCAGCAACGTCTTTCTTCAAACTAGGCCACCAATACATATCTTTCAAGTTTCGATACATCTTGGTGCTTCCTGGATGCATAGCATACATTGAAGAATGAGCTTCTTCCAGGACTAACTTCCTTAAGTTATCCACATCTGGTACTATCATTCTACCTTGATAACAAGCTACTTGATCATCTGAGTCATGGAAACCTTCTCGTTTCTCATTACCATACTCTGATCTAGTTTGTTGAACCGCAACATCAACTTCTTGTGCTTGTTTAATCTGTTGTCTCAGAGTAGGTTTTATGTGCATCTCTGCTAGCAATCCAGATAACAATGATACTTTTAATTATATATTGTTTTGCCTTAAAGAGATAAGCATATCCCTCCTAGAGCACACCAAAGAATTTAACTGTACTCTATCTAAGGCTGGTGTTGTTGATTTCCTACTCAAATCATCAGCAACTACAATGGCCTTCCCTGGATGATAATCAATTATACAATCATAGTCCTTGATTAACTCCATTAGCGGAGTTGCCTCATGTTAAGCTCATGCTGAGAAAAGATATACTTAAGGTTCTTATGGTCTGTGAAAATCTGGAATGTCTTTCCATAAAGATAATGTCTCCAGATCTTCAAAGCATGAACTACATCAACTAGTTCTAGATCGTGTGTCAGATAATTCTCCTCGTGTTTCTTAAGTTGTCGAGAAGCAAAAGAAATCACTTGTTTATCCTGCATCAACACACATCCAAGTCCATTTTTTAGAGGCATCACAGAAGACGATATATCCTTTCCCTTGTTCAGGTAACACAAGCACAGGTGCACTTGTCAGCCTCTCCTTCAACAACTGAAATGATTGTTGACACTTGTCACTCCAGGTGAAAGGAACATCCTTCCTGGTCAACTTAGTCAAAGTTAAAGCTATAGAACTAAAGTTCTTAATGAACCTCTGGTAATATCCTGCTAACCCTAAGAAACTACGGATCTCCATCGGTGTCTTCGACTGCTCCCATAGAAGAACAGATTCTACCTTTTTAGGGTCAGCACGTATACCTGAAGCAGATATTACATGTCCAAGAAAAGAAACTTCTGGTAACCAGAACTCACACTTGCTAAACTTAGCATATAGCTTATGTTCTCTTAGCAAAGTTAGAGTCTGACGAAGATGTTGTTCGTGCTGCTGAGCATCTCTACTATAGATCATAATGTCATCTATGAAGATAACAACACACTGATCGAGAAAAGGTCATAAGATTCTATTCATGAGTTCCATAAATGCAGCTGGTGCATTAGTTAGTCCAAACAAAATAACTGTGAACTCATGGTGACCATACCTTGTCCTAAAGGTAGACTTTGGTATGTCACCATCCTTAATAGGTAGTTGGTGATATCCCGACCTCAAATCTATTTTTGAGAAGATGGTTGCACCTCACAACTGGTCAAAGAGATCATCAATCCTCGGTAGAGGATACTTATTCTTTATTGTTACTTTATTTAACTGCATGTAATCAATGCACAATCGCATTAACCCATCCTTCTTTTTAACAAAGAGGACCGGAACACCCCAAGGCGAAGTACTCGGTCGGATGAAACCCTTCTCAAGCAACTCTTACAGTTGTCTCTTGAGTTCTGCCATCTCAGCAGGCGCCATCCTATATGGTGTTTTTGCTATTGGTTGTGTACCCGGGGTGAGATTAATCTCAAAATCAATCTCTCGGGGCAGAGGAACACCTAGAAGTTCTTCAAGAAATATATCTTCAAATTCCCTGACTACCGGAACTTCGGTAGGGTTAGGACTAACCATGGTAGTATCTACCACATGGGCCAAGAATGCATAACATCCTTGCCTCATCAGCTTCTCAGCAACCATAGTCGACACAAGACAAGTTGGAAAAATCTTTCTATCTCCTTGAAAGATCCATGTGTCACTATCATCAGTGAACACAGCTTGCTTGGACTCAGAATCCAAGACAACCTTATACCTTTCTAAGGTATCCATCCCAAGGATTACATCGAATCCATGCATCTCAAGTGGTATAAGATCCACTTGAATGAGATGATCAGAAAAGAAGAGAATGTAGGGAGAACATATCTCCTACAACACAGCAGATCCCATCAAAGGAGTTTCTAACAACAGACTATCTTCTCTATGACTTGTAGTCATGTTGTAGTCAAGAATCACTCTTCGAGTGATAAAGGAGTGTGTAGCACCTGGATCAATTAAAACAGATACATCGCAAGGTGTAAACATATCAGAATATAACAATTCCATCTGACCTGCCACAACCCAAGGGTTGATCACTCCATCAGGTGGATTCATCGCGTAAAACCTTGTCGTCGCCTGTGGTTGATTCAGTGCTCGATGACTGGGTGATGATGATCCAACTTGGGACACTTGTCCACGTCCTCTAGCGTTACCTGGAAACTATCACCTTTGAGATCCTTGTTGACTCTGCCTTTGAGGTTGAGTTACACTCACTTCTCTGGCTCTACAATCCTTCATCAGGTGTCCCATCTTTCCACATATGTAACAGCTTCTGTTCAGTTGTTGTGGTCTGGGTGATCCTGTAACCAACATAGATGCTGAGCTACGAGCTCCTTCTACAGGTAAGCTTCGTCCTCTACCCCTATTTGACGTCCACTGCGTCTGGGTACTGAATCTAGGTGGTGGTGTAGGCACAGAAAACCTAGGTTTCTTGAATCCTTTAGATGAGGATCCTTGGAACTGGGATAACATATTCTTGTTCTTAGTCTGTCTCTTTTCTTCCACAGACCTTTCTACTCTTCGGACAGACTCCACAAAGGTAGCAAACCTTTCCCTGTTCTTCAGAGCAGACACAAGAGTAGTCAACTCAGCGTTTAATCCTTTCTCAAAATGCCTAATCCTCTTCTCATATGTGGTCGCCATGTGCGGACATAACCGCAAAGGTTCTATGAATTTAGCTCTGTACTCGCTAATGTTCATTAGACCTTGTCTTAACCTCTCAAACTGAGAGATTTTCTCGTCCAAAAACGTCTTAGGGAAGTATCTATTGATAAATTCCTGTCGAAAATCTTCCCATGCAATCTCCACACCTGGCCTCTTCTGTTCTTCCATGGTCCACCAATGACCAGCACTTCCCTTGAGAAGATACAAAACATGTATAACCTTCTTAGCTTCTGGGATGTTCAGGATTCTAAAGGCCTTCTCTAGTTCAGTTAACCACAAGTCAACATCTGCTGGGTCGACTGTCCCAGCATACTCCATGGCTCCAACCCAGCGTAGTTGTTCAAACGTCTTGCCGGCTTCTTGTCCTTCAGGATGGGTAGGTGCCCTAGGTGCAGGTATAGGCATCCTATCAGTCATATGTGTCATGGCAGTCATGAACTGCCCAAACATGGCTTGGACAGCTGGGTTCCCCATGTCAGTTGGATTGAACTGGGGTGGTTGAGGCACAGGTTCTTCTCTTTCTTAGTTTCTTGTACCTCCTCTGGGTGCAGTGACACTACTTTCTGCAACGTGTTCCTCGTGTGATCCAGACATCTTTAGTTTTATCTTCTCCTCCTAAATGAGCAGAAGACACTATCAGATATACAGTAAGGCACTAGAACAGACTCAACAACTAACTCCTATGTCTCTATAGACTCAGCGAACCTAGAGCTCTAATACCACTAAATTGTGATGTCTGTCTCGCAAAGATGAGATCAACGAAAGCGAAAGCGATTAATTAACACAAATTATTAAAAATCACTAAAAATTAAATTTTTTTTGTAAATAGATTCTCAAATGGTAAAACTCTTTCATAAAGGACAAGTTAAGTTACTTACAAACTGATATGTCATTACATCTCTGTAATACCACATCTCGAGGGTTACAAACATCAACTGCCCTGTCAACTGTACAAGGCAAGATAAAAAAATCTCGAGGCATTAAGCCAAAATCTCATATTTATATTAAACATCTACTGACTCCTAGGACCTGAGAGTACAGAGACGACACACAATACATTCTATCACAAGACCTAACAGACAGTGTTTCCACCAGAGGATCATTGTTGTCCCTGATATTGTTGTTGTTGTTGTTGCTACTGTTGCTCACCCACTGAAGGATTCCTTCGTCCTCAGCGTCTACCTAAAAAGTTGAATCCCACGGGGTGAGACAATTGAATAATTGTCCCAGTGAGAGCTATAACTCTCCTCCAGAAGCATTGTTATTGAAATTATTAATATAACAATGAGCAGTAGAACTATAATTATTCAACAACAGGAAATTCATTGCATAAGCTAAGTAGAACAGTATTCTCTATGCAATCATTTCAATTATAACTTGAATGAATGACAGGACATATAATCAATGAGGAATATGAAGAACATGTATACTAGTTATTCAACTAGAGCACTATAAACAATGTATCATCAATCATTGTTTCTCATAGTTCAATCTAAGCAGTTATGCTATATGGCTTATTACATTTTTCAAACATATTTATGCCCTGAGGAGATAAGTTACACCTCTCATATTCCAACCGACCATTACAAAATCGCAATCGATACCATACATAGGTCATCAGAAGAGTCGGATTCCTATGACCTCATCATCCTCAGTCAGTGTGAGGAACAACATGCAGGACATCTTGTGTGTCTTCCATAATAGCTTTCCAGGGTATTCTGGCAACTTCGCTATTAGAGTTACAGTGGTGTGATGCACTCTCTTCGCCTTCGAGGGATTTCTTATTTATCTCTCATCGATGCGTCATTAACAACATCATCGGGAGATTAGTGATACATCATCCCGGCATAAACATATAATCAAGGATTGAGAGATTAAATGTACATCTCACATCAATTCCCACATTAGGACGTAAGGATATTCACATCCATAACCCCCACATACTCAAAAGTATGCTATCCAAGAGTTCCCTTAGGAAAACCTATTTCACCATCATTTTAACTTCTGACAATGATGGATCTATGGACAGGGCTCTACATGATAACATTATACTTGATTATTTAAGTACATTATGGCATTCTTTTAGCATCAGGCATGTTTTCAAACATAAACCAATAAGACAATTGCTATAAAGAAAGAGTACTAATTGTATCAAGTTCATATCACATCTTGTTGACATTGGGATATCAATCCCTAACCATCTCATCATTATAATTTAGGAATATGGGTATTCAAACCTTTAGATCATCAAAACACTTGTTACCAAGTAACATATTGCCATCAAGTTATTTAACAGCATGTACATGATTGTGGCAATACAGGTATTTCTCATGGCTCATACAGCCTATCAATCTCATATGTTACCTCTTACTAGGCAACATAGCATATCATTACTTTCAATGAATATGGCATCATAACCCTTACCTGGCTATGCTCACCCCTTAATAAAGACATGCATGATTAATACAATTGATAACATCCACAATATATTTATATCAGCACATTATAATTTATTTCCAAGTTAAGTATATAACACCACTGTCGTACAGCCAAGAACGGTCATGCAAGGGGAAGCCACCACGGTTGTGCTATCTTGCACGGTCGTGCTACAGAAGGATACCACGACCGTGTTACATCACCACGGTTGGTTTCTAGGTTTAGGATTTCTTATTCAATTCAAATTAGGGTTATTCAACCCCTTAGCTTAAATGGGCATAGATTCCTTATTTCATAATTCAATCATAGAGTTTCATGCTTTAAAAGCATAACCCAGAATTAGGGTTTACTGTTCACATCATCACATTTCCCTAGATTAGGGTTATCATCTATATTTCACCATTAGGGTTTACTATTCACCCTAATTAGAAATGATCAACAAGGTACCTTTAATTTAAGGATTACCATGTCATCATGCATTAGAAATACTTCCATTATTACCCTCAATATAGGGTTATAATTCATTAACCATCATAATTAGGGTTTCATGATCTCACTAACATGGATCATACCCTAGTTAGGTATTGATTCGTGTTGGATGTCTATTGCTTGATTAATCAGTCATATAAAAAGTCTTCCCTCTCTTCTTTCTATAAGATGATGTTTACATCACCTTGATTGAGCTAAGTCAATTCAACATTGACATCATGGGTTATGTCATTACTTATTGTGATCATTAGGTCTTACTCATCCAAAAAGTACTAAACACTTTATCCCATCAAAGGTACCTTTGTTATAGTCACCTTTGGTTACATCATGTCTTAATCAACTAATTACTTGGTCCTTTAATCACTTTAGGTATCTATGAGGTTTAGGTTAATCAATCACTAAACCATCTTGACCACTAAGGCATCAAACGATCTTGACCTTTTTAGACCTCAAACGGTCTTGCACACTAAACCCCCAAACGGTCTTGGACAGACCTTGAAACCGTTTGGTGTTGAAGATCGTTTGGTCTTGTTGACTTTTGAAACCGTTTGGTAAAGTGCACACTCAAGACCGTTTGCCCAAGATGGGGTGAAGACCGTTTGGTCATGAAGTCCGTTTGGTCAAGTTTGACTTTGAAACTGCATGGACATAACCGATTTTGAAACCGCATGAGATCAAACGGTTTGGGATTGTTTCGTCTCAAATGTTCTTGAGACCGTTTGGTCCCAAACGGTCTTGATACCATTTGGTCCAAACCACCTCAAAACTGCATGGACCAAAAAAAGTGTCTCAACCACTTCAATTGAGTTAGGGTTTCCAATGTTGAACCCCTCAATCGATCATATACTTGTTAGCCACTCATCAATTGAGTCTATTAGGTCAACCCTCAACTGATTTGACACTCAAATGACCCTCAATTGATCATCAATTAGGGCTTGGATCAATTGGATTAGGATTTAGAAATCGATGACCCCTTCAACACTCTTTAATGTGAGTCTAATTTATTGGAAATGATTGAACCATTATTCAATTTGATCATGACCTGATCCCAAACGGTCTTGGGATCATTTGGATGACCTCCAAATGGTCTTGAGACCATTTTATCAAGTCAAAAATCTAAAACCAACTCAACCAATTAAGGTTTGGCTCATTGAATTGATCACTAGGTCAACAACCGATTGCACTTCAGTAATAGCCTTTAAATCTTCAACCGCTTAACCATAATCAACCCTAGACCTCCAAACGGTCTTGGGTGACCCCCAAACGGTCTTGGGGTCATTTGGATATCCTCCAAACGGTATTGAGACCGTTTGCCCATTATCTCATCAAAAACCAAGTCATTCAACTAAGGTTTGAACCCTAGGTTTGGTCACTGAATCACCAATCATTTATTCATCAACTTGATATCATTGGACCCTCAATTGGTCAACCCTACTTAACCCTAGACCTCAAAATGGTCTTGGGTTATCACCAAACGGTCTTGAGACTGTTTGGGTGATCCCCAAATGGTTTTGAAACCGTTTGGGCCACTCAACCCAAACTTCAACATAATTCAATTATTGAAATCAGCAATTGACCCGATTAGGGTTTAGATGGTTGATGGGTCCTCAATTGGTGATTCACTTGGAATTAATTGATGATTTTGGGTAGGTGATTAGTTTACATTATTTACAACATACCTCCAAATGGTCAATGCCTGGTCAACTCTTCCAAATGGTCTTGGACCGTTTGCTTCTATGCGGTTGGGTTGAAACCGTTTGGATTCAAACGGTTTGAAACCGTTTGCTCCCAAATGGTTTGGAAACCGTTTGAGCAAGGGTTGGAGACCATTTGCTAAATTAAATTTTTGGATAAACATTGGAATTAACGTCTTCATCTTCTACCTCAAGAACAGAGGTTGTTATTCACGGAATTTCTAGAAAGAACACAAGAGTAGTAAAGGAAGAAGAATAACTAACGATTTTCCATGGAGATGAAGATGCATAAACAAGCTCAAGGTTTAGAGTTATAAAACCCACCTCTAGGACTGATCCAGAGATCCAAGCTTTGTAGCTTTAATGGTGGCTTGAGCTCTAGTAGTTTCCCAAGGTCCGTTCTTCAATTTTTGGATGGAGAAGATGGCTAGAAAGAAGAATCGTGTAAGGAAAACCAATAAACCAACCTTGTTTTAGGGTTTCCACCATGAATTCGTGGTAGATGATGACCAATACTTACCAAGTCAGCTTGTTCGTCCTTCCTCTGGTCCAGAGCTTTTCCTTGGTTGGCCAACGCAAGAAGATAAGAAGAAAAGAACTAAGGAACGATCCTTTACTTTGTTGTTAAGGATTCCTTTATATATTTTTGGATATTTTCAAGGAAAAAGGGAAGAGATAGATATTTGCTTTTATTTCCCAAACATATCCACTAAGGTTTCCTCCATCCTTGGCCACGTTTCCTACTTCTATTCTTATGCAAAGCTCCTCCATTATCCAAGGTTAAATGGGAAAAGAACTAAACACCTTTTAAGAGAGATATATCAATATCCACCCTTATTGGATATTATTTAATATATTATTAGTGTGAGTAATTTCCACTCCTACCATGATCTTTCAAATGAGGCGCCCCTCTCATTTTCTTTGCTCTACTTGATGACAAGACACATGAGACATCCTTTAGAGGTATATTTTACATGTTGGACTCTAGGTTTTGGGTAAATTGCACTTTACACCAAAACTAGGTTTTAAAGCACAAGGATTTCTCTACAAGCTACATCTTGGTGCTCAAGCTTGTGGAATCCATAGAACCACATAATATTCATTCTTATGAGGTCTCAAAATTAGAGGAACATCTTAACATGTAAAATTTGCAAGTTAACTCCTCTAATTGGGTAAGTTGCAGTTTAGTCCATTATTAACAAAACAATGTTTCAACATTATGCAAAAAGGACTAAAATAGAAATATAAGTTCCTTAAAAGCTTTAATTACATTTCAAAGGATAAACACAAGCATCTAATCACTTAATTAAACAAAACACCTAGGGTTAGTACATAACCCAGGTCAGGGATGTTACAAATTATCCACCCCTTACAAGGATTCCGTCCCCGAAATCAACAAAGACATATTAAGAGAAAAGAGCAGGGTATTTCCTTCTCATCTCTTCTTCTAGTTCCCACGTAGCTTCTTCAATGCCACGGTGATTCCAAAGAACTTTTACAAGACTTATGTCTTTCTTTTTTAGCTTCTTAATTCTTTTATCAAGGATCGATACAGGTCCTTCTTCATAACATACATCATCATTCAATTCTACTTCCATAGGTTGCAGAATTGATTCTGCATCAAGATGACATTTCCTAAGCATGGAAATGTGGAACACAGGGTGTAACTTTTGTAACTCTAGTGGTAACTCTAGCTTATAGGCTACTTTTCCAATCAGTTCAATGATTGGATAAGGCCCCATAAACCTAGGAGCTAACTTTCCCTTCCTTCAAAATCTAAGAACTCCTTTCCAAGGTGAGACCTTGAGGTACACTCTGTCTCCAACCAAGAATTCTGAAGGTCTATGATGTTTATCGGGGTAAGATTTTTGCCTATCTTGTGCAGTCTTTATCTGTTGTTGTATTACTTTAATCTTCTCGGTGGTCTGTTGCACAAGATCAGGACCTAAAAGTTGATATTCACTAGTTTCATACCAACATATAGGAGATCTACAACGTCCACCATACAAAGCTTCATAAGGTGCCATGTCAATGCTATGTTGATAGCTGTTGTTGTAGGCAAACTCTATCAAGCTTAGGTGCAAATCCCAACTTCCTGTAAACTGAAGAACACATGCTCTAAGCAAGTCCTCCAAAGTCTATATAGTTCTTTCTGATTGTCCATCTGTCTGAGGATGGAAGGTTGTACTAAACCTTAACTGTGTGCCTAAAGATTTATGAAGTTGCTCGAAAAAACGACTCATAAACTGGGGACCTCTATCAGAAACAATGGTAACTGGAATCCCATGTAGCCGCACTATCTCATCGACATATAACTGTGCCAGCTTCTCAGCAGAATAGGTTGTTTTGATAGGTAAGAAATGGGATGTCTTTGTCAACCTATCAACTATTACCCAGATGGAATCATGTCCTTTGGCTGTCCTGGGTAGACCAACCACAAAGTCCATGGTTACATGATCCCACTTCCACTGTGGTATGGGCAAAGGTTGCATTGTTCCTGTAGGCTTTTGGTGTTCAGCCTTAACTTGCTGACACACAGGACACCACATAACAAACTCAACAACGTCTTTCTTCAAACCAGGCCACCAATACATATCTTTCAAGTTTCGATACATCTTGGTGCTTCCTGGATGCATAGCATACATTGAAGAATGAGCTTCTTCCAGGACTAACTTCCTTATGTTATCCACATCCGGTACTATCATTCTACCTTGATAACAAGCTACTTGACCATCTGAGTCATGGAAACCTTCTCGTTTCTAATTACCATACTCTGATCTAGTTTGTTGAACCGCAACATCAACTTCTTGTGCCTCTTTAATCTGTTGTCTTACAGTAGGTTTTATGTGCATCTCAGCTAGCAATCCAGATAACAATGATACTTTTAATTGTACATTGTTTTGCCTTAAAGAGATAAGCATATCCCTCCTAGAGCACACCAAAGAATTTAACTGTACTCTATCTAAGGCTGGTGTTGCTGATTTCCTACTCAAATCATCAGCAACTACATTGGCCTTCCCTGGATGATAATCAATTGTACAATCATAGTCCTTGATTAACTCCATCCAGCGGTGTTGCCTCATGTTAAGCTCATGCTGAGAAAAGATATACTTAAGGTTCTTATGGTCTGTGACAATCTGGAATGTCTCTCCATAAAGATAATGTCTCCAGATCTTCAGAGCATGAACTACATCAACTAGTTCTAGATCGTGTGTCAGATAATTCTCCTCGTGTTTCTTAAGTTGTCGAGAAGCAAAAGAAATCACTTGTTTATCCTGCATCAACACACATCCAAGTCCATTTTTTAGAGGCATCACAGAAGACTATATATCCTTTCCCTTGCTCAGGTAACACAAGCACAGGTGCACTTGTCAACCTCTCCTTCAACAGCTGAAATGATTGTTGACACTTGTCACTCCAGGTGAAAGGAACATCCTTCGTGGTCAACTTAGTCAAAGGTAAAGCTATAGAACTAAAGTTCTTAATGAACCTTGTTGTGTGAATTATATATCATCTTTTCACATGTTATCACACACAAATTTGGTTCATTCTGATATAATTCAGTCTCTTTTCGTATTACTTTTGCCATCTTTTTGTTATTCTACTTATTCCAAAACTTGCATTGTAGATTTACCACAAAAAGAACTGAATTCGGATGTTATTTCTGCTGAAACAGCAGAATGCACAGTGTGCAAGTCAAAATGCACGGCATGCACCTTTCCAGAGAAAAACCGATTCGTTCAGCCAAAAGCATGCACGACGTGCACGGAGAAAATGCACGGCGTGCGAGTTTCCAGAAGTGCATAGAAGGACGAACGCACGACATGCACACCGGTGCACGGCGTGCACCTGGAACACAAGCTGCAAAAGAAATGTTCTGGAAAGTCGCACGGCATGCAAATCCTCAGCGCACGCCGTGCACGGATCAACCCGATGCAAACTGCACTGCAGGTGCACGGTGTGCACCCAAAATGCACGGCGTGCACCTGGCAGTTTCAAAAATTCGAAAATTCAGAATATGACTTTAAAACAAAGAGGGAAGGCAAGGGATAGTTATGTTCGGTCATTTGAAGAGTTTCTCTTGTCCCAGAGCCAGAGGAGAGTAGAGGATGGCGAATTTGGAGAGATCCAAGGTGGTTTCTTACATAAGGAGACCATTTCTTCTTCTCCACTTCTCCATTATCTTCTTCAAGGTGCAGCCAGGCTTCCCCAACTCTGAGCAGCTTCTTGGGAGAGGATTTAGTTCATCTTGGAGTAGCTAAAGAAGGGGAATTTCATCCTCAAGCCAGAATTCTTACTTCTTGTGGTTACATCTTCAGTTCTCTCTATCTTTTCCTTTCTAAACCATGTCTAGAACTAAAATTTCTGTAGAAAATCTGTTGTACATCATTATGGACGAGTAGACTCCTTTTTCTTGGGCATGGGAGAGTAGCTCCCATGTAATAGTACGTATGGAACAAGTAATTTCGTACTAAATACATTTGTTTCTTGTTTCCTAACCATGAAAGTGTCGGCTTACTCTTTTTCTTGCATGTATTGTTGGCCACCTTATGTGCATATTTTATGCCTTCTTGCTTGATCTGAGAAGATAAGTAGGAATGTATGGAGGTGCTTTTCTTGGCAACTCTTCCTCTTCTATGAGAGTAGAGAGGAATGAGTTGAGGAACTGTTTGTGATCAAAAACGAAATTCATACACGAGAGTGTTGTTTTGAGTTATGATCGTTGCATTTGCACCGGGAGGTGAAATGTAACACAACTTTTCCTTGAAACATGACCTTATGTATGTTTAAATTATTGTGTTCCCTTAATTTCTATGATATGTGAATGAAATCCTAATGTCCAAGATTTCTAATCTTTCTGAAATCGAACTCCTTTTTGTGGTTCTTGCTAGCTAGTTAGAATCTGAGTTTCCTGTAGTTAAAATCTGAATTTTATGCTTTTAGACAAATCTTCTCTACTCTTTAATATCGATCTAGATTGTTGAACTTTAGTACTGTTGCACTCAATTAAGTTATCTAAGCTCCTTGTGTTCGACCTTGACTATACTACCTCTGTATACTTGCGGAGTTTGGTTAAGTTGAGTAAACTATCCCTTACTTGGATTGAAACTCGTTAGTGTAAACAACCAACAAGTTTTTGGCACCGTTGCCGGGGAGCTACGGTAATTTAATTGGAGTAATAAGTATTGATTAGTATTCGAGACTAGATCATCACTCATAATTTTCAAATTTCCATATACCTTTAATTGTGTTCTTAATTTCTCTTGTTATTTTATAGGTTGTATGTGTCGCTCACAACGAGGTCTTCAAACATCCACTTTGTTAGACCTTGAAATAGAGTGAACTCTTTCAAGTTTGAGAAGAACAAGAAGAGTGGAACAATCACTATTTGGAGGTACTTCACCATCACCACCGCCATCATCACCACCACCGTCTTCTTCATCTTCTGCAGTAGCTACACCAAGCATTTCAGCCATGGAGGATGATCGTCCTTTAAAAGACTTCGCGATGTCAGTTGCCACAAACATTTTTGGAGCCATTGACTTACCTGCTGTAGAAGCAAATAACTTTTCAATTGCCCCTTCTATGATGCAAATGATACAGCGAAATCATTTTGGGGGTACGGCCAATGAAGACCCAAGTCTTCATGTTGCAGAATTCCTGGAATATTTGAATACTTTCAAGATTAATGGAGTGTCTGTTGATGGGATTAGACTTATGTTATTTCCTTTCACCTTAATAGATAGAGCCAAGGCGTGGCTTTTGTCTCTTCCCAAGAAGTCCATTAAAATTTGGGATCAACTCCTTAATGCTTTCCTTGTAAAGTACTTTCCACCAAGCAAGACAGCCCACTTGAGGAACTAGCTCACAAATTTCTCCCAGAGTGAAGGAGAAACTCTATATGACACATGGGAACGGTTCAAGGATCTTCAACGCCTTTGCCTGTGCCATGGTTTGACAAACTGGCTCCTGCTGCAAACTTTCTATAATGGACTATTTTACAATACCCGGTTGACTCTAGATGTCGTAGCTAGTGGGCATTAATGACTGAGTCTTATAGAGAGGCTTATGATATCATTGAAGATATATCACTCAATCACTGCCAATGGGGAGGAGATAGAGGAACAAAATCAACCTCTACTGCAAGCTCTTCAACTGGAAAACAAGGAGGAAAACACACCATAGATGTTGTTGATCTTATTGCTGCAAAACTAGATGTCCTTACACAAAAATTTGAGAAGATGACTACTTTGCCCATTCAATCCGCTGAAGCAACATGTGAAGCTTGTGGTAATGTAAGACATACTTCTTCTTCTTGTTTTGCCCCTAATGCAATGGAAGGAAATTTTGAACAGGTCAATGCAGTTGGGATGCAAGGAAATAAACAACACAATCCTTATTCCAACCAATACAATCCCGGATGGAGAGATCATCCTAATTTCTCTTACTGGAATGCAAGCAACACTCAAAACTTCCAGCAGGGATAGAAACAACAGCAACATGCAAACCGTCAAGGAAATCCACTGGGTTTCAACAATAGGGGTTATCAACAGCCACAACAACCCCAAGGTTCTTCTCTGGAAGCTATGATGGAGAAATTCATATCAACACAAATGCAACAGAATGAGGAACTCCGGGGAAATGACAAGCATTTAAAAGATGCTATTGTGCAACTTTTTGCAAAAGTGGATGGAATTTCTACCCACACCAAGATGTTGGAAAACTAAATAGCACAACAAGCTCTAAATCAACAAAGGACTCCACAATCCAGTTCTCTTCCAAGCCAACCAGAAGTGAACCTAAGGCAGCAAGCTCATGCAATTATCCTAAGAAGTGGACCTGAGATTGAAAGATCTTCTCCATCCGAGGAGAAGAACATGAAGCAAACTATTGAAGAAGAGGCCAACACCCCAAATTGCAGCAAGGAGAAAGGTAAAGCTGAAATACCACCTTCTTTCAAATCCACTGCACCCTTTCCTCAAAGATTAGCCAATAAGAAGGAAGACCAGAAATTCAGGAAATTTATGGACATAATCAATAAATTGCATGTAAATCTTCCTTTTGCTGAAGTTATTGCTGAAATGCCTTCTTATGATAAATTCCTTAAGGATATTTTTACTAAAAGAAGAAAAGTTGATCAAGTAGAAACTTTAATGCTTTCTGAATGAGTGAGTTCTATTATTCAAAATCGTCTTCCACAAAAGCTTGATGATTTGGGAGTGTTTACACTGCCTTACAAGATTAATGAAACCACTTTTGATAAATGTTTAGTAGATCTCGGTGTGAGTATTAGTCTCATTCCATTTACCTTATGGCAAGAACTTGATCTTGGAGATTTGAAGCCCACAAGAATGGCTATTGAATTAGTTGATCACTCTATTAAATATCCAAAAGGTATGGTGGAAGATGTACTTGTACAAATTGGAAAATTCTATATACCATGTGATTTTGTTGTTCTTGACATGGTGAAAGTTCCTTCCAATCATGTTCTTTTTGGGAGGCCATTCTTTAGGACTGAAGGATGTCTTGTTGATGTTTGAGAAGGAAAGATCACTCTACGTGTTGGGGAAGAGGCTATGGAATTCTCTATTTTTGAAGCTATGAAAGCACCCGCACGTGTTGAAGAAATATGCTTCCTTGATATTATTGATTCTATTGAGAATGATAATGAAGATGATGCTGATTTGATGGTTAATCTTTATGATGATGATGCAACTGAAATCAACAATTCTGAAATTTATGGAGCACTTTCTATTTCTAAAGCAGCAGCTATCAATGAAGATGCTCCACTTGTTGAAGATAAAGCTGATGAAAGTACAACTGGAAAAAAGGTAGAACTAAAAGCCCTTCCACCTGGGCTAAGGTATGCATTTCTTGACCCAAATTCTACATCTCCTGTCATAATAAATAATGAGTTAACTAATGATCAAGAAAATAAATTGCTTGCCGAATTGCGTTTGTATAAAGATGTCATTGGTTATTCAATAGAAGATTTAAAAGGCATTCATCCTTCAATTTGTATGCATGGAATAAATATGGAAGATGATGATAAACCAACTGTTGAACCACCTAGACATCTAAATCAAAATATGCTTGAGGTGGTAAAGAAAGAAATTTTCAAGTTAATTGACGTTGGAATCATCTATCCAATAAGTGACAGCCCCTGGGTTAGTGCCATTCACGTGGTACCTAAAAGGGGGGTGCAACTGTCATTAAAGGAGACAATGATGAGTTAATACAAACATGCATGGTTACCGGCTGGCATGTGTGTATTGACTATAGGCGTTTGAATAAGGCAACCTGCAAAGATCATTTTCCGTTGCCTTTCATTGATTTGATGCTTGAACGTCTTGCCAAACATTCCTATTTTTGTTACTTGGACGAGTATTTTGGATTTTTTCAGATTCCCATCTATCCTCCCGGCCAAGAGAAGACCACTTTCACTTGTACTTATGGAACATATGCTTATCGCCGTATGTCGTTTGGTCTTTGTAACGCTCCTGCTACTTTTCAGCAGTGTATGATGGTCATATTCTCTGACTTTATTGAAAATATAATGGAGATTTTTATGGACAATTTTAGCGTGTACGGTGACTCTTTTGATCAATGTTTACTGAACCTGTCTCTAGTCTTAGCCCGCTGTAAAAAGGTTAACCTAGTGCTAAATTGGGAGAAGTGTCGTTTTATGGTACAATCCGGTGTAGTACTAGGACATGTTGTATCTAACAAGGGTATTGAAGTGGACAGGGCAAAGGTCGAAGCAATTGAGAAAATGTCTACTCCATCTTCAGTTAAAGACATTCGCAGTTTTTTAGGACATGTAGGTTTTACAGAAGATTCATTAAAGATTTCTCAAAAATTGCAAAGCCGTTGTGTTCTCTACTTGCAAAGGATACAGAATTTGTGTTTGATGACGATTGCCAAGCAGCATTTTCCAAACTCAAAGAGGCTCTCATTTCAGCCCCAATTATTTAACCTCCGGACTGGGATTCTCCTTTTGAACTAATGTGTGATGCAAGCGATTATGCAGTGGGAGTTGTTTTGGGACAGCGGAGATACAAGAAACCCCATGCCATCTATTATGCCAGCAAAACTCTTGATGAAGCACAAATCAACTATACAACCACGGAGAAAGAAATGCTTGCAATTGTATATGCATTTGACAAGTTTCGACAGTATTTGGTAGGGTCAAAAGTGATTGTATATACTGATCATGCTGCCATTAAGTATTTGCTGAATAAAAAAGATGCCAAACCATGCCTTATTCGCTGGATACTACTCCTACAAGAGTTTGATCTTGAAATCCGAGACAAGAAAGGTACCGAAAATAGTGTTGTCGATCACCTCTCTAGATTGACCACAGAGGCTGAAGACCTATTGCCAATTGAGGATCATTTGCCTATTGAAAAACTCTACGCATTGTCATCCACTCCAGTACCATGGTTTGCAGACATCGCTAATTTTCTTGCTACTGGACAGCTGCCACCTGATTTGACATATCAACAAAACAAGAAATTCTTTCATGATGTAAAATTCTATTATTGGGATGACTCATTGCTATTAAAGCATGGAAGTGATGGGCTAATCCAGAGGTGTGTTGTTGAAGAGGAAGTGCCAAACATCATTGTTGAATGCCATGCCTCTCCTTATGGAGGACATTTTGGAGGAGAGAAGACTGCTGCAAAAATACTTCAAGCTGGTTTCTATTGGCCCACATTATTCAAAGATGTCAATCTACTCGTCAAATCTTGTGATAGGTGCCAAAGGATAGGAGGCATATCCCGTCGCGATGACATGCCACTCAACTCTATCTTAGAGGTTGAGGTGTTCGATGTATGGGGAGTGGACTACATGGGACCATTCCCATCTTCCTGCGGGTATCAATACATCCTTGTTGCTTGTGAATATGTATCTAAGTGGGTTGAAGCCATTCCAACCCAAGCACCGGATGCCAAATAAGTAATTAATCTTTTTCAAAAGATTATATTCCCTCGATTTGGAGTCCCACATGTCGTTATTTCTGATGGAGGCACACATTTTACTGAAAAACAATTCAATAATCTTATCTCAAAGTATGGTGTGACTCATAAGATCTCTACGCCCTATCACCCTCAAACATCCGGGCAAGTAGAGATTTCAAATAGGCAACTAAAGAACATTCTTGAAAAGACTGTCTCTAGTTCAAGGAAAGATTGGGCATTAAAGATAGATGACGCACTATGGGCATATCGCACAGCCTACAAAACCATCATTGGGACTACTCCATTCAAGCTTATCTATGGCAAATCATGTCACCTTCTGCTCGAATTGGAGCACCGTGCTTTGTGGGCAATTAAGTTCTTGAATTTCAATATGAAGAGGGCAGGAGAAAAACGTCTTTTGCAACTGCAAGAGCTTGAAGAACTTCGTCTTGATGCCTATGAGAATGCAAAGTTGTACAAAGAAAGAACAAAAGCTTGGAATGATAAGAGAACTCGTAGGAAAGACTTCCAAGAAGGAGATAGAGTATTGCTATTCAACTCTAGATTAAAGCTTTTTCTAGGAAAGTTGAAATCCAAGTGGTCCGGTCCGTTCCTAGTGTTAAATATTTTTCCATATGGAGCAGTAGAACTCCAAGGCAAAGATGGGACCTTCAAAGTCAATGGACAACGTTGCAAATGCTACTCTTGCGGAGAAGAAGTGGAGAAAGGAGCTTCTTGCTCCCTCCAAGATTCCTGAAGTTTTAGAAGAAGTCTTACTCTGGATTCTAAATGGAAGACCTCGTGGGAGTTGACCCCACATTAGGATAGATTTCTTTTAAGTTTTTCGAGTCAAAACACTTTTAATTTCGTTAATAATCCTGTCATGGATGAATGTAATAATCTAGACTTGATTTCTACTCCATCCATCATAATTTACTGCTGACTAACTGCAATTTTCTACAGAAATCACAAAGTGCACGACGTGTCTTTTGAAGACATAGCGTGCACTTCAATACAAAATACAACAGAAAGATGTTCTGAAAACTGACACAGCATGCATACTCACTTTGCACGTTGTGCACCTGGTATGCGAGATCTGCAGAAAAGTTTCTAGAAACTCACACGGCGTGCATTTTTTATATGCACGCTGTGCAGCTGGAGACTTGAAGACCCAGAAATTTTCAGGAAATTGACACACCGTGCGTTGTCAAAATGCACGGCGTGCACCTGGAAAATAAAATCTTGACAACTTTCTGGAAATGTGCACGGCATGTATTTCCAAGACGCACGCCATGTATATGGTCTTCAACAATTTCTCAAAATCTTTTGGAAACTCGCACGGTGTGCACATACAAAACGCACGTCGTGCACCTGGGCGATGGAATTTTGTGAACTTTCTGGAAACTTACACGGCATGCATTTCCAAAACGCACGTCGTGTACTTACTCGTAAAATTCAGACAAAAAGGGTCAGAGTGCACGACCTAATCACTCCAACCCTAGCAGTCGTGCACCCCGACCCTCAGAGCCGTGCGAGCCGCCGCCCACCAGAGCAAAAGCAGACGCACGCCATTCCAGCAGCCATGCACCAGCAATAGCAACCGTGCATGCCTCCGTCTTCTTCCTCTAGCTCCAAACCACCACCGATTTTCCTCTCCATCTCGGCTCTCCGCAGGCATCTTGCTAGCCGCCTCCTTCTTTCTTTCGCTCCTTAACAGCAGTGCGGCCACCTTCTCTCCATCTCGGCGCTCCGTAGGCATCTTGCTAGCTACCTCCATCAACCACAACAGCAATCTAGCAGCCGCCGGTTCTCTCCGTCCGTGCTAGAAAGCCGCCAGAAGCAACACCGACATACACGCCAGCCATCTCGCCGCAGCTCTTCTTCTCAGATGCAGCTAGCAGCAGTAACAGCCGTGCAGCCACCTCGCCGTCGTGAAGCTAGCCGCCAGCCGCCGGCGCCACCCTAACATCTGCCATTTCACCTTCGTCGACCAAGCAACAGCAAGAAGCAACCGAATCGCCGAAATCTCAAGCCCGCTCAGCATCCACCTTGGTCTGCTTACAGTCGTCTATGCAGATTTTCGGTTTGCCCCAAATCTGTAGGTGCACGTTGTGCACTCATTTTGCATGTCCTGCGTTTAGCTGTCTGAAGAAGACGAATAGTATAGTTGCACACCATGCATCATCAAGACACACCGTGCACCTTTGTAGATAGAATGGCACCGATCAAGCAGAAGTCAAGCCGACGATATGGAATTTATTCCTCATCTGCTGCACCTCCCGCAACTGAAGCAGGATCTTCTGCACCAGCACCTGCAACGTTCATACCATCAACTCAATTCAGGGTCAAGCCCGAGGAAGACGCCGACTACCAGTTCCTCATCACAAGGCGTGTTTTACCCTCCCGCTACATGTGCGATGAAGCCCTTACCAAATTGGGTTTCAAAATTGAGGTAGTAGATCACTTAACATTTTTGGGTTTACACTACCTCTTCACCCGAGTTGTTAAGACCTATCCCTGCCTTGTCTATGAGTTTCTCACCACTTTCAAGGCTGAGAATGACTCACATCACCGCAACACACCTTATCAGAAAATCAGTTTTCGCCTTTTGGACAAACCGTTTAATATGGATCTTCAGCGGTTTTTTCTTTTGCTCAAATGCAATTTCGGCGGTTACACTGATTACCCTCCCACTTTCAATAGTGATTTGTTCTGGTCTGAGATCACATCTGAAACAGTGCATAGAGCAAGGAATGCTCGAGCTTCTAGTATCCACAATCTAGTTTTTCGAGTTATTCATCGTCTTCTTAGCACAGGACCCTTTGCCAAGAATGAAACTCAAGGTGTAGTGGGAAAGGATGATCTATTCTTCTTATGGTGCTTGGTGCAAAATGAGCAAATAAGTTCTGGCTACTACATTGTCAACAAGCTTCTTGACACAAAAAAGCAAAAGAAAAGAGAAGTAGGTGACATTATGTGTGGCGGGCTAATAAGCATCCTTGCTATGCAGCTGGGTTTAAATTTGGGTTCCCTAGAACCTGCACCGGGGAAGAACCTTGTTGATATCAACTATCTCATCTCTTGTGGTTTGATCTCTAGACAAGGCAACAACACATCCAAGTTCAAGGTTTTTATCACAAAGAAATAGTTAATCACCATCCCCGATGTAGGTCGGAATGACATCAAGAACAAGGCTACCTGGAAGGTAGAGCTACAGCCAGAGACTGACGAGGAGACACCCACCCGGGGTGCCAGCAGCTCTACACCAGGGCCTACACTAGGAGCCCCTACTCCTCTGCCACCGTCCACTGGTACTCAGACAGAGTACAGCTGGACAATGTCGGACATGCAGCACCTTATGGCTATGTGCAGTAGAGATTTGATCACCTAGACACCCGCCTTGACCAGATGGGCCTGCAGTACGACACCTGGTTTGACCATTTGAGTGCACAGTACACTACTATGTACGACATGGTCAACAGGATGGATGCGTGGCACATCTCGCAAGACCACTACCCTGCACCGCAGTCTTTCCAGACTCCTCCCTGCAAGGAGACCACAGTTCCAGAAGCTCCATAATTCCCCCAGCAATAGCCACAGCAGGTCCAGCAGCAGCAGCCAGATTCATCTACAATGTCGATGGACATCCCTGACATCATCAGTCAGTTCTTCCCTGAGCAGGGAGGCGGCGGATCTTTTTTTTTATTTCTTCATGACAGGTATCCAGTTGTGAACTCTATAAGTTCGATTGAAGCAGTGAGGACATTGTTGATTTCAAGCTTAGGGGGGGCACAACCGACCAGTAGTGGTAGTCATTCATCATTTTTCTTTTTTGAGTCAGTAGTTTCAGTTGTTTTTCCATTTCTTCCATTTTATTCCATGCTCTTTTCCATGATGGCAATATCTATATGATTTGAGACTATCTTATCAAGAATGACCCCCTCTAGCATGCTGAATTTTTTCTGTCCTCTATATGTTTTGGCTATATTTAAGACAGAAAAATTAAGAGCATGTTTGAATGAAATGGAAGTTGAATATTCCCATGTGCTTTGATGTGATTTGTGTTTGTAGTTTGATATCTCAAATTTTTACATTTTGGACTACTCAATACATGTAATGGTTTCAAATTCTTGCAGAATAATTAACTTGCAACACTTTTTAGAATATGGGATATTCTTGCCAAACTTTTAGTCCATGTGCAAATCATTTTTTTCAGTGAATTTTTTTCAAAAGAATGATCAAAATCTTGCTAACTTTAACTTTCTTGTTGACTCTTTGGTGTTGCACAATCAATAGTTTATCTTCACCCAATAAAAGATGGTATATGGCCCACATATTATGCTAGCCTAGTGTGAGTCAGATCTAGCAACGATGGTTAGGAAATCTGAAAAATCAAAAGAGGGTAAAAACAACACCCCAACCGACATTCCTCGTGAGCATAAGCCTAAATTAGCATCCGAATGTCGGAAACCCAAAAATCTCATCATCATATCCATATGAAAAAGAGTGCAGCTAAGTTTTGTTAATGTTAACATCATTTTGATCATCTTATATCCATACTAGCTGAAAGTTTGTAATGTACATGCACTGACTTTTTGGCTTGTTTATCCAAACTCTACTTGGTGTTGTCTTGTTGAACTTTTCGTTTGATTTGAAACCAACTATGCTGAACTTAATATTCTATCTAAGATGTTGAAAAATTTGAGATGATAACGATGAACACAAGCATAAGGTACATAGTTGACTGAGCTGAATGCATATTCTCTTTTTGTTTCATTCATGCATGAACAAATTTTTCCTACTTAAATATAGCCATGTTCCTTTTTGCTCGAGGACAAGCAATAGTTCAAGCTTAGGGGGATTTGTTGTGTGAATTATATATCATCTTTTCACAAGTTATCACACACAAATTTGGTTCATTCTGATATAATTCAGTCTCTTTTCATATTACTTTTGCCATCTTTTTGTTATTCTACTTATTCCATAACTTGCATTGCAGATTTACCACAAAAAGAACTGAATTCGGATGTTATTTCTGCTGAAATAGCAGAATGCACGGCGTGCACCATTATAGAGAAAGACTGGTTTGCACAAACAACAGAATGCATGGCGTGCAAGTCAAAATGCACGATGTGCACCTTTCCAGAAAAAAAAAAAACCGATTCGTTCAGCCAAAAGCATGCACGGCGTGCACGGAGAAAACGCACAGCATGCGAGTTTCCAGAAGCGCATAGAAGGACGAACGCACGACGTGCACACCGGTGCACAGCGTGCACCTGGAATGCAAGCTGCAAAAGAAATGTTCTGGAAAGTCGCACGGTGTGCAAATCCACAGCGCACACCATGCACGGATCAACCCCATGCAAACTGCACTGCAGGTGCACGACGTGCACCCAAAATGCACGGCGTGCACCTGGCAGTTTCATAAATTCGAAAATTCAGAATACGATTTTAAAACAAAGAGGGAAGGCAAGGGACAGTTACGTTCGGTCATTTGAAGAATTTCTCTTGTCCCAGAGCCAGAGGAGAGCAGAGGAAGGCGAATTTGGAGAGATCCAAGGTGGTTTCTTGCATAAGGAGAACATTTCTTCTTCTCCACTTCTCCATTGTCTTCTTCAAGGTGCATCCAGGCTTCCCCAACTCCGAGCAGCTTCTTGGGAGAGGAGTTAGTTCGTCTTAGAGAAGCTAAAGAAGGGAAATTTCGTCCTCAAGCCAGAATTCTTACTTCTTGTGGTTACATCTTCAGTTCTCTCTGTCGTTTCCTTTCTAAACCATGTCTAGAACTGAAATTTCTGTAGCAAATCTATTGTACATCATTATGGATGAGTAGACTCCTTTTTCTTGGGCATGGGAGAGTAGCTCCCATGTCATAGTATGTATGGAACAAGTAATTTCGTACTAAATACATTTGTTTCTTGTTTCCTAACCATGAAAGTGTCGGCTTACTCTTTTTCTTGCATGTATTGTTGGCCACCTTATGTGCATATTTTTTGCCTTCTTGCTTGATCTGAGAAAATAAGTAGGAATGTATGGAGGTGCTTTTCTTGGCAACTCTTCCATTTCTACGAGAGTAGAGAGGAATGAGTTGAGGAACTATTTGTGATAAAAAATGAAATTCATACACGAGAGTGTTGTTTTGAGTTATGATCGTTGCATTTGCACCGGGAGGTGAAATGTAACACAACTTTTCCTTGAAACATGACCTTATGTATGTTTAAATTATTGTGTTCCCTTAATTGCTATGATATGTGAATGAAATCCTAATGTCCAAGATTTCTAATCTTTCTAAAATCGAACTCCTTTTTGTGGTTCTTGCTAGCTAGTTAGAATCTGAGTTTCCTATAGTTAAAATCTGAATTTTATGCTTTCAGACAAATCTTCTCTACTCTTTAATATCGATCTAGATTGTTGAACTTTAGTACTGTTGCGCTCAATTAAGTTATCTAAGCTCCTTGTGTTGGACCTTGACTATACGACCTCCGTATACTTGTGGAGTTTGGTTAAGTTGAGTAAACTATCCCTTACTTGGATTGAAACTCGTTAGTGTAAACAACCAACAAACCTCCGGTAATAGCCTGCTAACCCTAAGAAACTATGGATCTCAGTCGGTGTCTTCGGCTGCTCCCATAGCGGAATAGATTCTACCTTTTTAGGTTCAACACGTATACCTGAAGCATATATTATGTGTCCAAGGAAAGAAACTTCTGGTAACCAGAACTCACACTTGCTAAACTTAGCATATAGCTTATGTTCTCTTAGCAAAGTTAGAGTGTGATGAAGATGTTGTTCATGCTGCTGAGCATCTCTACTATAGATCAGAATGTCATCTATGAAGACAACAACACATTGATCGAGAAAAGGTTGGAAGATTCTATTCATGAGTTCCATAAATGTAGCTGGTGCATTAGTTAGTCCAAACGACATAACTGTGAACTCATAGTGACCATACCTTGTCCTAAAGACAGACTTTGGTATGTCACCATCCTTAATACGCAGTTGGTGATATCCCGACCTCAAATCTATTTTTGAAAAGACGGTTGCACCACGCAACTGGTCAAAGAGATCATCAATCCTCAGTAGAGGATACTTATTCTTTATTGTTACTTTATTTAACTGCCTATAATCAATGCACAATTGCATTGACCCATCCTTCTTTTTAACAAAGAGGACCAAAGCACCCCAAGGTGAAGTACTCGGTCGGATGAAACCCTTCTCAAGCAACTCTTGTAGTTGTCTCTTGAGTTCTTCCATCTCAGCAGGCGCCATCCTATATGGTGTTTGTGCTATTGGTTGTGTACCCGGGGTGAGATTAATCTCAAAATCAATTTCTCGGGGCAGAGGAACACTTGGAAGTTCTTCAGGAAATACATCTTCAAATTCCCTGACTACCGGAACTTTGGCAAGGTTAGGACTAACCATGGTAGTATCTACCACATGGGCCAAGAATGCATAATATCCTTGCCTCATCAGCTTCTCAGCAACCATAGTCGACACAAGACAGGTTGGAAGAATCTTTCTATCTCCTTGAAAGATCCATGTGTTACTATCATCGGCGAACACAGCTTGCTTGGACTCACAATCCAAGACAACCTTATACCTTTCTAAGGTATTCATCCCAAGGATTACATCGAATCCATGCATCTCAAGTGGTATAAGATCCACTTGAATGCGATGATCAGAAAAGAAGAGAATGTAGGGAGAACATATCTCCAGCGACACAGCAGATCCCATCAAAGGAGTTTCTAACAACAGACTATCTGCTCTATGACTTGTAGTCATGTTGCAGTCAAGAATCACTCTTTGAGTGATAAAGGAAAACGGATACATCGCAAGGTGTAAACATATAAGAATATAACAATTCCATCTGACCTGCCACAACCTGAGGGTTGATCACTGCATCAGGTGGATTCATCGCGTAAAACCTTGTCGTCGCCTATGGTTGATTCGGTGCTCGATGACTGGGTGTTGATGATCCATCTTGGGACGCTTGTCCACGTCCTCTAGTGTTACCTAGAAACTATCGCCTTTGAGATCCTTACTGACTCTGCCTTTGAGGTTGAGTTACACTCACTTCTCTGGCTCTACAATCCTTCATCAGGTGTCCCATCTTTCCACATATGTAACAGCTTCTGTCCAATTGTTGTGGTCTGGGTGGTCCTGTAACCGACATAGATGATGAGCTACGAGCTCCTTCTATAGGTAAGCTTCATCCTCTACCCCTATTTGATTTCCACTGTGTCTGCGTACTGAATCTAGGTGGTGGTGTAGGCACAGAAAACCTAGGTTTCTTGAAACCTTTAGATGAGGATCCTTGGAACTAGGAAAACATATTCTTGTTCTTAGTCTGTCTCTTTTCTTCCACAGACCTTTCTACTCTTCGGACATACTCCACAAAGGTAGCAAACCTTTCCCTATTCTCCAGAGCAGACACAGGATTAGTCAACTCAGCGTTTAATCCTTTCTCAAAACGCCTAATCCTCTCTTCATCTGTGGTCGCCATGTGCGGACAGAACCACAAAAGTTCCATGAATTTAGCTTCGTACTCGCTAATGTTCATTAGACCTTGTCTTAACCTCTCAAACTGAGAGATTTTCTCATCCAGAAATGTCTTAGGGAAGTATATGTTGATAAATTCCCATCAAAAAACTTCCCATGCAATCTCCACACCTGGCCTCTTCTGTTCTTCCATGGTCCACCAATGACCAGCACTTCCCTTGAGAAGATACACAGCATGTCTAACCTTCTCAGCTTCTGGGATGTTCAGGATTCTAAAGGCCTTCTCTAGTTCAGTTAACCATAAGTCAGCATATGTTGGGTCGGTTGTCCCAGCATACTCCATGGCTCCAACCCGGCGTAGTCGTTCAAACGTCTTGCTGGCTCCTTGTCCTTCAGGATGGGTAGGTGCCCTAGGTGCAATTATATGCATCCTATCATTCATATGTGTCATGGCAGTCATGAACTGCCCAAACATGGCTTGGAAAGTTGGGTTCCCCATGTCCGTTGGATTGAACTGGGGTGGTTCAGGCACAAGTTATTCTCTTTCTTGGTTTCTTGCACCTCCTCTGGGTGCAGCGACACTACTTTCTGCAATGTGTTCCTCGTGTGATCCAGACATCTTTAGTTTTATCTTCTCCTCCTAAATGAGCAGAAGACACTATCGGATATATTGGAAGGCACTAGAACAGACTCAACAACCTAAGTCCTATGTCTCTGTAGACTCAGCGAACCTAGAGCTCTGATACCACTAAACTGTGATGTCTGTCTCGCGAAGACAAGATCAACGAAAGCGGAAGCGATTAATTAGCAGCAAAATTACTGAAAATCACTAAAAATTTAAACTTTTTGTAATGAGATTATCAAACGGTAAAACTCTTACATAAAGGAAAAGTTAAGTTACTTACAAACTGATCTGTCATTACATCTCTGTAATACCACATCTCGACGGTTACAAACAACAACTGCCCTGTCAACCGTACAAGGCAAGATACAAAAATCTCGAGGCATTAAGACAAAATCTCAGATTTATATTAAACATCTACTGACTCCTAGGACCTGAGAGTACAGAGACGACACATAGTACATTCTATACTCAAGACCTAACAGACAGTGTTTCCACCTGAGGATCACTGTTGTCCCTGATATTGCTGCTGCTGCTGTTGTTGCTCACCCACAGAAGGATTCCTTCGTCCTCGGCGTCTACCTAAAAAGTTGAATCCCACGGGGTGAGACAATTGAATAATTGTCCCAGCGAGAGTTATAACTCTCTACCAGAAGCATTTTTATTGCAATTATTAATATAACAATGAGCAGTAGAACTATAATTATTCAACAGCAGGCAATTCATTGCATAAGCTAAGTAGAACAATATTCTCTATGCAATCATTTCAATTATAACTTGAAAGAATGACTGGACATATAATCAATGAGGAATATGAAGAACATGTATACTAGTTATTTAACTAGAGCACTATAAACAATGTACCATCAATCATTGTTTCTCATAGTTCAACCTAAGCAGTTATGCTATACGGCTGATTACATTTTTCAAACATATTTATGTCCTGAGGAGATGAGTTACACCTCTCATACTCCAACTAACCATTACAAAATCGCAATCGGTACCATACATAGGTCATCAGAAGAGTTGGATTCCTATGCCCTCATCATCCTCAGTCAGTGTGAGGAACAACATGCAAGACATCTTGTGTCTCTTCCATAATAGCTTTCCAGGGTATTCTGGCAACTTCGCTATTAGAGTTACAGTGGCATGTTGTACTCTCTTCTCCATCGAGGGATTTCTTGTTTATCTCTCATCGATACGGAATTAACAACATCATCGGGAGATTAGCGATACATCATCCCGGCATAAACATATAATGAAGGATTGAGAGATTAAATGTACATCTCACATCAATTCCCACATTAGGACGTAAGGATATTCGCGTCCATAACCTCCACATACTCAAAAGTATGCTCTCCAGGAGTTCCCTTAGGAAAACCTATTTCACCATCATTTTAACTTCTGATAATGATGGATCTATGGTCAGGGCTCTACATGATATCATTATACTTGATTATTTAAGTACATTATGGCATTCTTTTAGCATCATGCATGTTTTCAAACATAAACCAATAAGACAATTGCTATAAAGAAAGAGTACTAATTGTATCAAGTTCATATCACATCTTGTTGACATTGGGATATCAATCCCTAACCATCTCATCATTATGATTTAGGAATATGGGTATTCAAACCTTTAGATCATCAAAACACTTGTTACCAAGTAACATATTGCCATCAAGTTATTTAACAGCATGTACATGATTGTGACAATACAGATATTTCTCACGACTCATACAGCCTATCAATCTCATATGTTACCTCTTACTAGGCAACATAGCATATCATTACTTTCAATGAATATGGCATCATAACCCTTACCTGGCTATGCTCACCCCTTATTAAAGACATGCATGATTAATACAATTGATAACATGCACATTATATTTATATCAGCACATTACAATTTATTTCCAAGTCAAGTATATAACACCACGGTCGTGCAGCCAAGAACGGTTGTCCAAGGGGAAGCCACCACGGCCGTGCTATCTTGCACGGTCGTGCTACAGAAGGATACAACGACCGTGTTACATCACCATGGTTGGTTTCTAGGTTTAGGATTTCTTATTCAATTCAAATTAGGGTTATTCAACCCCTTAGCTTAAATGGGCATAGATTCCTTATTTAATAATTCAATCATAGAGTTTCATGCTTTAAAAGCATAACCCAAAATTAGGGTTTATTGTTCACATCATCACATTTCCCTAGATTAGGGTTATCATCAATATTTCACCATTAGGGTTTACTATTCACCCTAATTAGAAATGATAAACAAGGTACCTTTAATTTAAGGATTACCATGTCATCATGCATTAGAAATACTTCCATTATTACCCTCAATATAGGGTTATAATTCATTAACCATCATAATTAGGGTTTCATGATCTCACTAACATGGATCATACCCTAGTTAGGTATTCATTCATGTTGGATGTCTATTGCTTGATTAATCATTCATATAAAAAGTCTTCCCTCTCCTCTTTCTATAAGATGATGTTTACATCACCTTGATTGAGCTAAGTCAATTCAACATTGACATCATGGGTTATGTCATTACTTATTGTGATCATTAGGTCTTACTCATCCAAAAAGTACTAAACACTTTATCCCATCAAAGGTACCTTTGTTATAGTCACCTTTGATTACATCATGTCTTAATCAACTAATTACTTAGTCCTTTAATCACTTTAGGTATCTATGAGGTTAAGGTTAATCAATCACTAAACCATCTTGGTCACTAAGGCATCAAACGATCTTGACCATTTAAGACCTGAAACGGTCTTGCACACTAAACCCCCAAACGGTCTTGGACAGACCTTGAAACCGTTTGGTGTTGAAGACTGTTTGGTCTTGTTGACTTTTGAAACCATTTGGTAAAGTGCACACTCAAGACCATTTTCCCAAGATGGGGTGAAGACCGTTTGGTCATGAAGACCGTTTGGTCAAGTTTGACTTTGAAACCGCATGGACATAACTGATTTTGAAACTGCATGAGATCAAACGGTTTGGGATCGTTTGGTCCCAAACGGTCTTGAGACTGTTTGTTCCTAAATGATCTTGAGACCGATTGGACTCAAACGGTCTTGAGACTGTTTGGTCCAAACCACCTCAAAACTGCATGGACCAAAAAAAGTGTCTCAACCACTTCAATTGAGTTAGGGTTTCCAATGTTGAACCCCTCAATCGATCATATACTTGTTAGCCACTCATCAATTGAGTCTATTAGGTCAACCCTCAACTGATTTGACACTCAAATGACCCTCAATTGATCATCAATTAGGGCTTGGATCAATTGGATTAGGGTTTGGAAATCGATGACCCCTTCAACACTCTTCAATATGAGTCTAATTGATTGCAAAATGATTGAACCATTATTCAATTTTATCATGACCTGACCCCAAATGGTCTTGGGATCACTTGGATGACCTCCAAATGGTCTTGACACCATTTTCTCAAGTCAAAAATCTAAAACCAACTCAACCAATTAAGGTTTGGCTCATTGAATTGATCACTAGGTCAACAACCGATTGCACTTCAACTAATTGCCTTTAAATCTTCAACCACTTAACCATAATCAACCCTAGACCTCCAAACGGTCTTGGGTGACCCCCAAATGGTCTTGGGATTGTTTGGATATCCTCCAAATGGTCTTGATACCGTTTTCCCATTATCTCATCAAAAACCAAGTCATTCAACTAAGGTTTGAACCCTAGGTTTGGTCACCAAATCAGCAATCATTTATTCATCAACTTGATATCATTGGACCCTCATTTGGTCAACCCTACTTAACCCTAGACCTCCAAATGGTCTTGGGTTATCACCAAACGGTCTTGAGACCGTTTGGGTGATCCCCAAATGGTTTTGAAACCGTTTGGGCCACTCAACCCAAACTTCAACATAATTCAATTATTGAAATCAGTAATTGACCCGATTAGGGTTTAGATGGTTGATGGAACCTCAATTGGTGATTCACTTGGAATTAATTGATGATTTTTGGTAGGTGATTAGTTTACATTATTTACAACAGACCTCCAAATGGTCAACGCTTGGTCAACTCTTCCAAACGGTCTTGGACCGTTTGCTTCTATGTGGTTTGGTTGAAACCGTTTGAGCAAGGGTTGGAGACCGTTTGCTAAAGTAAATTTTTGGATAAACATAGGAATTAACGTATTCATCTTTTTCCTCAGGAACAGAGGTTGTTCTACACAGAATTGATAGCAAGAACACAAGAGTAGTAAAGGAAGAAGAATAACTAACGATTTTCCATGGAGATGAAGATGCATAAACAAGCTCAAGGTTTAGAGTTATAAAACCCGCCTCTAGGACTGATCCAGAGCTCCTAGCTTTGTAGCTTTAATGGTGGCTTGAGATCCAATAGTTTCCCAAGGTCCATTCTTCAAGTTTTGGATGTAGAATATGGCTAGAAAGAAGAATCGTGTAAGGAAAACCAATAAACCAACCTTGTTTTAGGGTTTCCACCATGAATTCGTGGTAGATGATGACCAATACTTACCAAGTCAGCTTGGTCGTCCTTCCTCTGGTCTAGAGTTTTTCCTTGGTCGGAAAAAGCAAGAAGAAAAGAACTAAGGAACGATCCTTTGCTTTGTTGTTAAGGACTCCTTTATATATATTTGGATATTTTCATGGAAAATGGGAAGAGATAGATATTTGCTTTTATTTCCCAAACATATCCACTAAGGTTTCCTCCATCCTTGGCCACGTTTCCTCCTTCTATTCTTATGCAAATCTCCTCCATTATCCAAGGTTAAATGGGAAAATAACTAAACACATTTTAAGAGAGATATATCAATATCCACCCTTATTGAATATTATTTAATATATTATTAGTGTGAGTAATTTCCACTCCTACCATGATCTTTCAAATGAGGGCCCCCTCTCATTTTCTTTTCTCTACTTGATTCCAAGACACATGAGAGATCCTTTAGAGGTATATTTTACATGTTGGACTCTAGGTTTTGGGTAAATTGCACTTTACACCAAAACTAGGTTTTAAAGCACAAGGATTGCTCTACAAGCTACATCTTGGTGCTCAAGCTTGTGGAATCCATAGCACCACATCATATTCATTCTTATGAGGTCTCAACATTAGAGGAACATCTTAACATGTGAAATTTGCAAGTTAACCCCTCTAATTGGGTAATTTTCACTTTAGTTCATTATTAACAAAACAATGTTTCAACATTATGCAAAAAGGACTAAAATATAAATATAAGTTCCTCAAAAGCTTTAATTACATTTCAAAGGATAAACACAAGCATCTAATCACTTAATTAAGAAAAACACCTAGGGTTAGTACATAACCCAGGTCAGGGATGTTACAATCTAAGGGTTTGAACACCCATATTCTTGATTCATGATGATGAGATGATGAGGGACTGAGATCCCAATGTTAATAAAGCTGTGAAATGAACTTGATAGAAATAGTACTCATTCTTTATAGCAATTGTTATAATGGTTTTTGTTTGAAAACATGCCTGATGCTAAAAGAATATTGTAATGTACTTAAATAAACAAGTGAAATGATA
The DNA here is from genome assembly GCA_963693085.1 of Alisma plantago-aquatica. Lineage (NCBI taxonomy): Eukaryota > Viridiplantae > Streptophyta > Magnoliopsida > Alismatales > Alismataceae > Alisma > Alisma plantago-aquatica. The sequence continues at coordinate 884,194,367 of OY856411.1, forward strand.
TCATGTAGAGCCTTGACCATAGATCCATCATCGTCAGTAGTTTGGTGACGGTGAAATAGGTTTTTCCTAAGGGAACTCCTGGAGGGCATACTTTTGAGTATGTGGGGGTTATGGGTGTGAATATCCTTACGCCCTAATGGAGGAATTGATGTGAGATAAACATTAAATCTCTCAATCCTTCATTATATGTATATGCTGGGATGGATGTATCACTAATCTTCCGATGATAATGTTAATGCTGAATCGATGTGAGATAAACATGAAATCTCTCGATTGCGAAGAGAGTACAGCATGTCACTGTAACTTTAATAGTGAAGTTGCCGTTATACCTTGGAAAGCTATTTGGCATAGACACGAGATGTCCTGCAACTTGTTCCTCACACTAACTGAGGAGGATGAGTTCATAGAAATCCAGCTCTTCTATTGACCCATGTATGGTACCGATTTCGATTTCACAATGGTCAGTTGGAGTATGAGCGGTATACCTCATCTCCTCAGGGCATAAGTATGTTTGAAAAATGTAATCAACTGTGTAGCATATTTTCTTAGGGTTGAATGAAAAGAATCAATGATTGATGATACATTGTCTATTATATCCTAGTTGGATAAATGCTATACATGTTCTTCATATTCCTTATTGAGTAAATAACTTGTTACTTAATCAAGTATAACTGGAATGAACTGTATAGAGAATATTTTTCTACATAGTTGAATCAATGATTTACCTGTTGTTGAATATTTATACTTCTATTGCTCAGTGTTATTCTATCATCTGCAATAATAATGTTTCTGACGGAGAGTTATATCTCTCGCTGGGACAATTTTCAATTGTCTCACCTCCGTGGGATTAATTTTTTTTTAGGTAGACATTGAGGAAAAGGTAGAAACCCCACAGTGAGTGAGCAGCAGCAACAACAACAACAAGGACAACAGTTATCCTTAGGTGGAGACACTGTCTGTCAAGTCCTGTATATAGAGAGTCCTATGTGTCGTCTCTGTACTCTCAGGTCCTAGGAGTCGGTAGATGGTTTAATATTGATCTGAGAATTTTGGCTTGATGCCTCGAGATTTTTGTATACTGCTTATGTATAGTTTAACAAGGCAGTTAATGCTTGTGACTCTCGAGATGAGATGATACCGTGATGTATAGATGAATTAGAATGTAAATAACTTATTTTGGTTCTTTATGAATGAGTTTTATAGTTTGTGGATCTCTTTGCAAAAAGTTTTAATTTTTAGTGATTTTCAGTAATTCCGCTGCTAACGATACGCTTCTTCATTAGTTAATCTCATTTTGTGAGTCATACGTCACAATAAACCTAGAGAGAACATCAAATCCCTAGGGTTTTTGGTGCATATTAGGACTTCCATTGGAAGAGTAATCTTTTGGTGTAAGTTCTAGCTCCATCAAAAAATGGTGTCATTGTCGGGGACAGCGGTGTAAGAATCGTCTTTTTTGAATTCTGTGTCGATTTAGGTTTCTCTAGGGTTTTTCATTTTCTTTTCAAAAACCTAAAAAAGTGAAGGACTTAATCTTGCATATACTCTTGGATTTGAAGTGGTTGGTTAAACTTGATAAACTCGTTCTTTGATTTCAAGTACCAACTCTCTTCAAAATGAAGCAGTCAACACCGCCAAATGTTAGATGTCAACTATGTGGTGACTATTCTCATGCATCGATTTACTACTTCAATGTCCCTCCTCACTATGTGATGGCTCTACATCAAGTAATCACGAATCGTATATTTGGGAAACTCAAAGTAGCTTCTTCATACAACTATGGATATAACGCAAGTTATAATCCATATCACCCTGGAGGCTACTATGAAAAACCTAACTATGGTGGATTTCAAGGCGTAGACTGCAATGTAGGAGGGAACCTAGAAAACAATGTAGATCAATACTATGATGAGGAGAGCTATTATCAATATCAACCCAACGGGTGCAGTGAAGGGCCTTTTCATGAAGATCGACACACATTGATGGAAGAACTATGAGCTTTACATATATTGGTGGGTCAACAACTAGCTGATCAGACAGTCGCGACCAAGAAGTTGATAGCCGATCTTGATCAACTTACGTGATTTGTCAACACTTCTGACCAACATGTAGAATAGCCACAAACTTCAACTAAGCACATCCCTAACCCACATGTTGATTATGACGATGATTATGAAATCATGTGGGATATGCCTTCTAATAATCTTCAAGCGTCAGTGCAAGGTAAGGAATCATCCTCAGAGCTAATAACTGAACTCAAAGATGATTTCCTCATAACGTCACAAGGGAAAGAATTATTTTTTGAGCCAAGGTCTGACTCAGATAATGATTCATGCACTATGCTCTTAGAGGAAAGGTTCAGTAGCCAATATGGGGATTCTCTACAGTCAGGAGATCAATTGGAGATAAACTTGAACACTCACCTACCTTCTGACTTCATAGACCCAGATCCAACTATTGAGGAGAAATTAGTAATGATCGAATCCCTCAATGACAAAATCTCTTCAACTTCAGCTATCTCATCAATGAAATCCATAGAAGAAGGGTTTATGTCATAAGAACTCTACACTCCTTCACATTCAGACTCAGAGGAATACATGACTGATTCAAATGAGGCGATATCTTTTACGCAAGAGACTCAACTAACCCCATTACTGGAACATGATCTGATTTGTCCTTATGAAGAAATTTCTAATCATTCGGCTGATCCAGACACAAACTTTGAGGATGGAATTGATCAAAATCTTGACTCAGAAATGGATCATGCTACTCTCACTGACCATGATGATGAAAAATAATCATGGGAGGAGGATGGCTCTCATGATGAATCTATGACTGACCTTTTCCATGAGATGGTGTTACCAGAGCTACCACCTCTACAAGAAGTCCAGACGGAGCCAGTTCTCAAACAAGAGCATGATCTTTCTATTAAGTCTCCTCCTAGTCACTTGAACAAGTTGATAGTGCACTATGAAGAGAAACATGAACCATCTCTTGATTTTGGAATGGATTATGATATTTCCGTAGACCTTTGTAATGACAAAAAGGACATGTGGGAGGACACCGGGCCACAAACCTATCCTCTTATAGCAACTCATCCCTATGAAGAAGCTCCTCCTGAGTTACCACATATTCAAGAGAATGAGATACTTCAATTACCTACACAAGTTTTCAATCTTCCCGTAGTGACTCTTCCCGAGGGCTTAATAGAACTGGAGGAATACCATGAAGAAATACTGGAACAACAACCTAACTTAGAAATTGAATATTTTAATCCCTCCCCTGAAGAAACATCTTTGGAACCTCTACCCCAGAATCCCATGATTCCTTTACCCGAGCAAGAGTTCATTCTACCAGTCGAATCCTCTTCTAGTTACTTGGATGAAGTAAGGGTGTTCTATGAGGAAAGTTCTAAACAAAATCTTGAAAAGAAGAATGACGCTCTTATCAATTTCCACATAGATAAAGATGATCATACTTCTCAAAATAACTCCTCTGATGAAGAAACGTCATCCTGGCTACCACATCCTACACAAGAAAAGCCAGGTGATGAAATGAAGCTTGAACCGAATCTGCCACCCGATCTAGGACAGGAGGAAGTCCAAGTGGCCAACCCTCAGTCAACTGCTTTGGATTTTGAAGAAAGCAGTTTTACTTTGAACTTTGAGGGAGAACCACAACTAGAGGACACAAATAGGCAATACCTCGATTACTCGCCTAGTCCTCAAGTCTCTATTGCTTATATTCCACCTCCCCCGCTGATAGGGGAAGGTCTCTAGATTCTTCTGGATGGACAAAGAGGTGAAAGAAATGTTCTTCCAAGTCATCCAGAAAACCCATTTGAGTTGCCACAAGTTTTCTCTGCCACTTCCTTGCTCTCAGTTTTGACCCTCATGAAGCATCTTCGTGGGACCTTCTTCCAATTACGAGGACCGCCTGGTTAATACTATGCAACTCTCCCCCTCCATCTCGAACTTAGTGTTTGCTCAGAAACAAGAAAACTCATAAGTTCGAGGTGGAGGGTGGGTGGTATGTTTCTCACTCCACCCTCTATCTTTACTATTTTCTGTTTCTCCATTCTAGCTCCTTTTTCATAATTTTTTCCGCATTTTTGTAGCCTTCTTAAAATAAAGCCTTTACCTAGTCGGCTTTTGCTTTTCGAATCTGCGATCATCACCCCTTTTCGTTGCAAATCCTCAAGGAACCTATGCTTAAAACTAACCAATAAATGATTTCATCTTGTATAGTCTATGAACCTTAATGTCATATCCTCCATAAGAATGATAAGCCTCAATAAGTCTGAGATAGATCAAATGCATCGCGCCTCTAACTGAATAATGGATCTGTTGTATGGAATTCTCATTTGAAGTTCTATCTTGTCACTTTTTTAGCAGAGTGTGATGGAGAAAATGAACCCATCATATGGAATCCCTAAGCAAACTGCATTATGATCCGAACTCTCTTCTACACTTCTTCCTTCATTTTCATACCTTTCCACCCACTAATCATGCCAGGGCTTCCTTTCTAGTGAAAACTAGAACATCACCGAACTTTAAGTTCGGTGTGGTGAACCACACCTCTGCCAAACTCTAAGTTCGGTGTGGTAAACCACACCTCTATCGAACTCTAAGTTCGGTGTGGTACACCACACCTCTTTTTCCAGTACCCCTTCTTCCATACCCCTCAATACATAACAGGGGTGTATCACCTTCTCACTTTGATTCAAAGAGTATACCATGATGATTGTGCACATACCAAGGTTGATGAAAAATCTACCCTGATTCCAAAAAGAGGCATGGCAGCCCAAATTTACAAAAATCCAAAAATACCCTTGCTCCTAAGCCAAGTGAGAATGAATAAAAGCCAGAGTGTGAATAAAAACATGAGAGTTGTGCCCTGAATAAGGACAACCGATAAAGGTCTTGCCCGGCCGGTACATTAGATGCCCTCACAAAGGCAGATGTGCCGCGACCGGTAGTGAGATCCTAAGGATCCAAAAATGACCCCTTACCTCCTCTCGAAGAGGTAAAATAGCCAAAAGCCTTAAAGCCAACCTATACACACTTCTGAGTTACCTTTAGCAAAAAAATCGGGTGTAAGGCTAAGTCAACTAGAGTTGTGCACAAAACACTCAAAATATCTTGATGAGTCCACCGATAATAAGAGTCTTGAATAAATTAGAGGAGAGACTCTTATCTCTTGATCACACCCCTACTCTTTCCTTTTCTTAGAAACACCAGCAACGGATCATATACATGTTTGCTTGATTCTGCGGGTCTTTTCAAAGTCTCATAAAACTTCTAAACACGACTGATACAACAGAGAGTGAGAAGGAAACACTTCAGTAAAATGAACTCAGAAATGAGGATACCATAAGATTTATTTTGTGATCTAAGGAAGCCTTGATGCTATATCATTATGAGCCATGAACAAAATTATGATATGACATAAGGATGAGGCAACCACGAGATGAATAATTTCATTGGCGACTGCTTTAAGTTTTTAGTTCCTCGGGACGAGCAACACTTAAGTTCGGTGTGGTGGTGAATTCCCCAGATCTATCATCAGTCACCAATTCAAAGGTTTTCCGACGTTTTTGCCCTAATTTTGTTTTGCTTCATTTTTTTCAGTTTCATGAAAATTCTGACTTTTGCACAAATACGAGGTAATAACGAAAGGAACGAGCTTTTTGGCGACTGTCTTAGGATTTTCCGTTCCTCGGGACGAGAAACGCTTAAGTTCGGTGTGGTGATGAATCCTCCAGATTCATCCTCACAGTCGCCAGTTCTAGGGATTTTGTGCCTCATATCGACTGATCTACCCTTGTTTTGGTTTACTCCAAGTATCTTTGTAGTTTCATGCAAATAGTGCCAATTCTAGGTTTTTTTATGAATGCATGTTCATCAGGAATTTCAATCACAACATTGGGTCAAATTCGACTCAATGCATTCAATTTCATTTACTGAATATCAAAATTTGCAAAATTACCAAATTGGTCCAATTATCATGACTTTAACTGAAATCATGTTGAATTGATGCAGAAAGCTGAACAATCAGCTAGGGTCCACCTTCACTCACCCTTGGTTCTGACCAATCAATCTAACCAAGCGACTTCAGCCCATTCGGTTTCAAGACCGTTTGAACCCATTCGGTCTCAAGACCGTTTGAGCCCATTCGGTATCAAGACCGTTTGAGCCCATTCGGTCTTAAGACCGTTTGAGCCCATTCGATCTCAAGACCGAATGGACAGTTCCATTTCAAGATCATTTGCAGCAGCCTGTCTGCAAGACCGTTTGGACGACCGCACAAGTCTAAGACCTTGAAGCAGAGCCCCAGCCATGACCGTTTTGAATGACCACGGTCGCGGTCCACTGTCCTCACCACGATTGTATGGTGAGGCCACAACCGTGGTGAACCAACCTTAGCACCCGTCCCTTCTCACCCGCCACGTCCGTGCAAGGTGGCACGGTCATGGGAATGTAGCCTCACCATGACCGTGGTGTCACACCACGGCCGTGGCACAACGCCATCAGAGCCCAAGTTCTCACCCGCCACGCCCGTACAAGGCAGCACGTCCGTGGGACAGAAGCATCACCACGACCGTGGTGCCTCAACACGGTCGTGGCGCGTCGTCCCCTACCTCAGGATGCCACTAACCTACAGCTTCAAGCATTTCGCGACCTCTGGCGTTGTCATCCGCACACAGCGGCTTGCAACCAGTCGACGAGATAGGGCGGTCAGTGTGAGATAGTTTTGGAGGCCACAGACGCAAGATCGATCAAACGACGACTGTCTGGCCGAGGACTCAAGATCGCTTAGACGTAATCCAGCAGACCGATCGCGGCTAGTCCTAGACCGTTTGGGGGAAACGCACGGTCCCATACCATTTGAGAAGTGCTCACGCTCTCAGACCGTTCACAGCCACCACAGTAGACAGTTTGGAATCGTGATCATGCCAAACTGTTTGGCCGCGAGGGACCAAGCAGTGCAGAGACTAATTGAGGCAGATCGTTTGGGCCATCGTCGAAGACCATATAGTCACTTGTGTGAGGACCGAATGAGCAACGTTGACTGTTTGCTCTAACTCTGTCAAGATCGTGAGCGTCGGACCGTGCAGGAAAAATCGAGAAGCATCCAACCCAATCCGTTTAAGGCTGGAAACTGTATGGACCAAGATATTTGGGCAAATTGCAGATCTAACCCAATCCGTCCAAGACACATGCCAAGCCTATAAATAGAAGGGTAGAGGCATGGTCTTGGGGGATCTATCTCACCACGGCCCAAGGCTGCCGGACTGGGACCAGAGCCAGAAGTCCAAAAGGCTACTCCACTGCCAGCCCACTTCCGCCATTGCTCCGTCATAGTTCCACCTCATTCTACTCGTGTAATCCCGGAGGTAGACACGAGAATCAAGGCGGAGAGACGGACGTCATCGATCACGACGGAGCAGCCCCAGAGACTGCGACGATCTACACCGGGTTGTCACAGATCTACTCTTTTGCTCTGACGATGCTTTCTTTCTCTCTCTTCTCTTTCCTTGTTGCTCCCTCTTTGAGGAGTGAGTAGTTTCATCCACTAGGGTGCGGGGACTAGCCCCGCTGCCCATGTTTTGTAATCTGTACTAAAAGATGTTATCTTTCTGATTCAATACTAAATCATTTCATACATGCTTGAATGTTGGCCGCGTTCTTGTATGCATCTATTATCTTTTGTTGCGGTTTGTCTACGACTGCTCTTAGGACTCGAATACCGATTTCGTGTTGGTTTCTGGTGTGCGTATCCACCGCGCATCTATTTCGGTATCTAGGAATGCCTCCCGAGGGATGGAGTAAACTCACCTCCATCGTTGCACTTTCGCACTATGAAATGGAATCAGTTGACGTACGGAAGTGCAACCTTGATGGGTCGAGGAACACATTCTGCGGAGGGAGTGGTGCAAGGTATTTGACCATTCGTCTGGGAATGGTTGACATTGCAACACTCCCACGTTTCTCGTAGCTATTTCCTCAAAAGAGGGATAGTCTATAAGGATACTAATCGAATTGATGATTATCGCTCGCTTGTTAGTTTTCTGATGCACGTTTCACGAGGTTGAGTAAGGTTCTCTCTTCAGAGGCTACATCTCTTCATTGACACATAGACATGCACCAGATGAGAGTTACTCAACCTGTCAAGGATGTGTGCATTACTCTTGTCCTACAAGACATCGGTATTGTATAACATCCATGTATCTTGCTTGCAAGTCTTGCTATGATTGGTACATGTACAATACATGTGTAGTGGTGGTGAAAACCCGCATCACCCCAGTGATCCATCATCATTTGCTAATCTTAGATTTTAATCTTCAAACTAGTTTTTATTCTTGCCTTTGCTTTTGCATGTTTTAGGTTAAATAACTCAAATCAAACTCTTGGTCTTAGATGATTAACTTGGATCGATACGAAACGAGAAAAAGACACTCAGATTCTTAACGTTGTCCTTTGGGTTCGATCCTAAATCTGTACTATGATACGGCTTCCACACTCTTGTGGGGTTGGAGCATTTATCTAGCACTAGTTGTAGGTAAACCTAGAGAGAACATCAACTCCCTAGGGTTTTTGGTGCATATTAGGACTTCCATTGGAAGAGTAATCTTTTGGTGTAAGTTCTAGCTCCATCAGTTTTCTCATGTTCTGGTGAAGGTAAAGGAGGGTCATGCAAAATAAGGGTGGTGGATGGTGATTGGGAACGTGGAATTGTGCATCTAGGACATTGATGTGTATTTCTAAAATCAAAAGTATAGAGAGCAATGTGCAAGATTTTTCCTTTTTCAAAATGAAAGAAGATTAGCAAAAATACAATGCCTTATTGTAGTTCAATATAATACAAAGATGTATAGGAATTGAGAAATCAAATACAATGACTTAGAATGACCAATTTTAGCTTTTAGTGTGCTAGTATGTTCACCAACTCCCAGAAATCGAGCCAAAATCTTGACACACCAATTTTATGTGTGAAATAAGTGTACTTTCAGGTTATATAGGGTGTATGAGACTCAAGTTATTGAACCTTAGGGATTCGGTCCATCAGAAACTACTAATAACTAAATCGATGGGCTAGGACGAAGAAAAATTTTGATTTGAAATTTATAAATAATAATGATGAAGAAAAGTGAACTACTTATATAACATACCAAGATTTTTTATCCTGGTTGTATAAACCATGTTCCTAAGCATAAGATGTTAGCTTGCTTGGATCTTTAGGATCAACCAAACAAGGTTCAGAATATTTTGTGTTGAAAAAGGTTTAAGATGAAAAAAGTTAGGAGGTATAATTTTGTGTTTCTTGATCTCAGGTTTATGCTCTAATAGTGGTGGTTGTGAGAGTAGAGTGTAGTAGTCTCATTTTTTTTCTCTCTTTTAAGTCTTGTGACGGATGCCAAAAGCCATCCCTAGATAAAGGGATTACTGTATACAATTGTATGGCAACAGTTATTAGCCCATATATAAGTGATTCAGAGGTGAATCGTCACTCTAGTTTCTAACACAAAAAGGTATCAGAAGTAAATATGTTTACAAGACACTAAAATTTAAAATAATTACAAGGAGGTTATTTGTGGTAGACTAGCTCACTAAGTACCTAGCATTTTTTTAGGGTGAGTACCTAGCTAAATGTTAACCATCATCTATTCGGTCCACTATATAGAATATCCTATGGAATGATTCCATATTGTCATTTTCTAAGTGTATTGCATTAGGTAGCCGGATTAACTGGAATACTTCATACCACTTTAAAGAGCTTCAGATGATCTATATTTTGACTTGCTCATGAACAATTTCCACAGGCGGATCATTTAAATTTGGGATAAATCTGCATAGATTTGGGCACACATGAGAAACAGAAAATATTGACCTAACAATATGCCCCAAAACACACATTTTTACCATTAAACCTGACAAAAATGTTGGCCGGGGCAATACCGGTTTAAAACCATGTATGACATTATTGACGAGTCAAGAATTAATCTTCTGTGCTCTATAATTGGTTAGATTGAATGTCAATATTTGGGAGGGAAAAAAGGAACCGACACTGACATTGTTTAATAGAAATTGCGATCTAAACGTAAGTTTTGTGATATGTTACAGGATACAAACAATATCAAGGTCTCAACCCACGGGGCAACGACCATGCTACTCCAGCTCCTCATGTCCCAACTCAGTTGCACTAAATTGAAAATAAATGGGAAATGCTCCCAAAGAGACTAGGCGGTTCAAAGTGTTCTGGATTTTTTGTTTATTTAGTTCAAGCATCCTCCACCACTTAATGATCATTAAGATCAGTAAGTTGTCCATGAAATACCAACAAGTTTGATCTTTGATGGGAGTGGCATCTTCAAACATGCATTCATTCAAGGATCCCAAAGTGGAAGCACCAGACCACCAAGCTGCATCAAGGAGTCTTGGTTAGTCTTCTTATTCACAATGCATATCTTACTGACTTTGCTACTTGTCACCTACCCCTGCCCGCATAAAGGTTTCCTAACAACAGATCCGTCCAGTGTCCCTGGTTCTAATTTGGACAGATACTTAGCAGCAATTTCAGCAAGCTCGACATTCCCATGACTGACACAAGCACTAAGTAGAGATCCCCACAATGCATAGTTTGGTTCAAAAGGCATCTCCTTGAGCAGATTGTGAGCTTCTTCAAGCCGCCCTGCACGTCCAAGAACGTCTATAATGCAGGCATAGTGATCAGGACCTGGTTTTATGGTGCTGCTCTTGGTCATCGCCCTAAATAAGTGCAAACCTTCATCACCCAAGCTGGCAAGGTTGCAGGACTGCAATAACGATGTGTAAGTGACTTCATTAGGTTCCAGCCCTGACCCAACCATTTTGTATAGAAGCACAATAGCTGCCTTGGCATAGCCGTTCAACCCACAGGCAGAGATGATTGCAGTCCAAGCAAAAACATCTTTCTCCGGTAAACAATAGAAAAGCCTACAAGCAATATCAAGACAGCCAACCTTTGAATACAGGTCAATAAGCCCTGTGGCTATTTCCAGTTTGTAGCAAAAACCGGTCTTGATTAGGTAAGAGTGCAGATTCCTTGCCTGTGACAAATTAGCCATGTCAGAATAAGCCGGGAGAACAGTCATCATTGTAGCTATGTTGCGACGGATTTCTGTATCTGCGCCAAGCATGAGCCGGAAGATTCTCACCGTTTCACTTGTCAATCCAAGTCGGTTGTAGCACACCATGATTGCATTCCATGTCTGTGTTCTTCTCGAACTTGTCAAGAACAGCAACAGACTTAGCTTCATGCTGCCACATCTTCCGTACATATCGATCAATGCTGTTTCAGTAATAATATCACTAAAAAGCATCAGCCTTACTGTTAACCCATGTATCCGACTCCCGCACTTGAAATAAGGCAAACCGGTGCATGCTGACAGCATGGCTGCAATCGTCACAGCATTGGGTCTGATTCCTGACTGGAGCATTTCGCAGGAGATGACTAACGCCTCTGTAGAATTACCGTTCAGGGCATATCCACCAATCATAGCGGTCCACGAGATAACGTCTCTATCCCAGGTTTCCTCGTCAAACAGTCTCCTGGCCTCCTCCAACATCCCACACTTTGCGTACATGTCAATCAGTGCGTTCCTTACCTCCTTTCTCCAGATAAAGCCCTTCTCACAAGCTAATTGGTGTACCAATGTCCCACTGGCCACATCCTTCAACAGGCCACAAGCAGGCAGCACTTCCAAAATGGTTACAAAGTCAGGCATTGCCCCCTCATCCAACATTTCATCGAAAAACATTATCGCTGCTTCAGGACGCCCGTTTTCAACAAATCCCCCTATCATAGTGTTCCATGTCGCAAGGCTCCTGTGGCGGTTTCTATTAAACACCTTCTGTGCGCTTTGAGTATCCCCGCAGTTCACGTACATGGAAATCAATCCGTTCTGTACGTGCTCGTCATTCCCATGCCCCACTACGACCGCTCTGGCATGCAGCTGTGCCCCCGTCTCTCTCAGGGAGAGATCGGCACACGCCTTGAGAACGAAATTGAAGGTGTACTTATCTGGGCGACCATCCTCCTCAGCCATCTCCTCAAATAAGCGGAGAGCCTCGAGGGGCGACCCGTCTAGGGTATGAGCCCGGATGAGGTTGTTCCACAGGAAGGGCATTCTATTAGGAGCCTGGTCGAACACCTGCCGTGCCGAGACGACATCCCCGCACATGGCGTACACAGCCGTGAGGCGAGAGAATAGCTGGAAGTAGGACGTAGGCGGACGTGTCGCGGGTGGTTGAGGGGGGTGGCGACCGGAGATGATGATGTGTGCGTGAAGCTGCTTCGCCTGACGGAAGGATCTTGATTGGGCGAAGGCTTGCAGGAGGGAGATGCATTGGGTGGCGGTGAGGGGGGAGGAAGTAGAGGAGGTGAGGAGTTTGTACCCGATAGTCATTCACCTGAGCCGCCAGGAGACGGACAGGGTGGTCTAGAAATCCGTCGCGCATTGGCCGAGTCCGACGAAATCCCAGTACTGCTCTGGGTGCTGGGCAGCGCCGCCGAGTTCAGGGGCGGAAAGGTCAAAGGGGATTTCTTGTGCGGAGGGCAGCTGGACAGGTTGAGCTTATGACCCTGCCAATTCGGGTTTCACAATTTCGGGTTCGGATTAATTTAGGTTATTCATTTTCGGGTTCAAGGGGCGTTGGGGTCGGTTACAAACTTACAATCCGGTCGTAAAAGGGAAAACAGGGCGACAACCCCCCGAAGGTACGATGGAGTTTAACTCCCGAGACCCGACCCGACTCGACGGGCTTAGGGTCTGGACCCGACCCGACCCGACCCAATGTTTTTTTTTTAATGAGGACCCGAAATTTACCCGATCCGAGTTTGCCCGACCCGAAAGTCAGGACCCGCCGGGACCCGAAATACCTGAACTTTATTTTTTTGACTGTATTTGTCCTGCCCATTTTGGACCCGACCTGTACAGATCAGATACCATGTTTAGCATCTTGTACCAGCTTCTGAGATTATTAATATTTAGCATCTTGTACCGGCTTCTGAAGCAAGCAATAGCACCGTTATCCAATAGATACTAATAATATAATAACATAATCACATACAAGTAGCAGTTGGAAACATGTTTGTTCGTGGAAACAAGTAGCAACTGGAAGACAAAGCTTTGTTAGCTCAAAAAACATAGCTCAAGCTGCCTTTGGTACTAAAAGCAACACATACATAAATTGTTTGGCATTTTGTTCGTGACAAACACCTTTTCAAATTTGAACACAACTGTTTGAAACATACATAAGTAATCCAGCGAGGATTAGATTCCTAAGTTCTTTAAACTACAAGTCTACTTTCTAATTAATTGATAAGTTTGAAACAGCTCTTCAACATCGAGGATTGGATTCCTAAGTTGCTTCAAATCCACTTGACGGCCTACTCCACAGCATCAGATTCTGCGATGAAAAACCATCATCTTTACAATTCGGTCCCAATACCAAACATATAATATCAGCAAATGAAGTATAACTAAATGTACTTGGAGTCTCCACATCGACAGATTCAAGGAAAGTACCGATATTTTCAGACCCTATTTCAAAATTATAATATATCAATTGAAATTGAAGGATAACAATATATATATATACATATATATATATATATATATATATATATATATATATTCATCCATACCATGAGTCATGGACAACCAACTTTCAAGGCACATTAGTGGTTCAACTATTTTTGGAAGAAGACTACTGCGATGAGGGTTGATTAGTCAACCTCCTGTGCTGAATGCTGACTCAGACGCCACTGTGGATACAGGAATTGCTAAAATGCCTTGAGCTATATCTCTCAATGTTGGATAACTTCCTCCATGCATTTTCCACCAGTGTAAAATGTTAAAGTTGTCATCTATGGATAGCATGTCCTCCTCTAGATAGATATCCAACTCGGTTTTGGTGGAAGTCAGTGTCCTTTTTTCTTTTCTTATGAATTCTTTGAATTCGATATCAATTGGTCTTGTTGTTTGTAATACATTAGGAGACTGTGAACATACCAATTGACTAGAAGATACATCATCATGTTTTTCTTGATACTCTAACAAAAAATCAGAGTATGCTTTGAGAACTTTGTCTTCCTCAGACTTTGCAGTTTCTTCATCATACAATTTTGCATAGCAGAACTTGATCATCTTCATCTTAAATCTAGGATCTAAAACTGTAGCAACCGCCATCAAAACATGGATATCATTCCAATACTTTAGGAACTTTTCCATCATAGCAGTGGCTATTTTTTTTATTACATCGCTATCTGATGTAGACCAACTGTTCAAATGCAACCTGATGCTACAAATTTCGCCAAATATACCCCCAGTTCTCCAAATACACCCCGATGTAGAGTTATAAATAACTCTACATGTGTATCCAGAGAACGAGTAGGGAAATGCTGCCAGATTTTTGTTAGAATTAAGAAATAAGTATGTATTTACTACCTAAGTGTCATCACAACATTCAAAAATAGTCCCAAGTTCCGGGGACTGTTCATATACAACCCTAATGGTTATATCATGAACGGGTACACTATAGGCGTGTAGATTTTCAGATAGGTCCTAACCCTAATGGTTATATCATTATCCGTTAGTATAAGTTTAAAGTATACAGAATCCATACCAACCAGCAATTCAAAAGCATTAACAGTTGTAGTTATAAAAAACATTATGAATAGCGTTATAGTAGCAAAACATATTAGCAGCTAACCAAAAGACATTTTAGTTGATAGTAAATGGAACCAACACAGTTACTGAATCCAGGCATTTTCAGTTGGCAGTAAATGGAACCAACACAGTTACGGAATAAATGACATTCATTTTCAACTTATAGTATTACATAATTGAACCAACAATTCTAAAGCATTTCAGCTTATAGTATTATGTAATAGCTATAGATCTACATTTTAATTCAAGAGTATTGTAAACAATTACTAGCCATCATGCAAGAACAAAAGCAAATATATCTACGAAGAACCAGTAATTCAATCAGTAATGATATCAACGAAGAACAAAAACAAATATTTCTAGAAGTAGATAAATATATTGGAAATAAAAGAGTGTCAATAATTTAGGAAGGGGATGAAGATCACAAAGGTCAATAACATGAGGAACATGAGGAGGGCGTGGAGAGAGAATGGAAAGGAAGAGCCAAGCAGGTCAGAGATGAGACCAAATATGAACGGCTGCAAAATTCCAGATCAGATAATGGAAAGGAAGAGCCAAGCAGGTCCACCTCGTCGGAGCGTTCCAGGCGTGGTGTGCAGGGAGGTGCCCAACTCTAAGTTTATCAACAAGGATATTAAAGTGCCCTTTTTTAAGACGTTTACCGTCAATAGGGAGATGCTCATGCCCTTTTTCAATGACGTTGTGGGGATCCTCAACGCTATGGGGTTCTGGCCACTTATGGTGTACTACCCTGTTGAAATGTATATTGTCCAGAAAGGCATACCCAAGTGGAGTACGAGGTGGGTGTGCTTGGAGATATTGAGGGGTTTTGAAGCAGGGATAATAGCTATAGACCATCTCCGTCATTGCCGGATGTAATGATGAGGGAGATTCTATTTAGAGGGGAGTCTCGAGGAGATTCTGTTTAAGGCATGTTTGGTTAATAGAAATTTTAGGAATTCTGTATTTCGCTCATCCAGCATTAATAAAATTTTGTATTCTTAACATCTTATAAAGTTAAATATGTTTGGTTCGTTGAATTTGATTAATGTGGAAATATTTTTTTTCTATGGGCCACTATTAATTCCAAGTTGGATTTGGATATCTGGGAGAGTTTTGACGGGTATTAAATGCAGGATTTCTATTATATCTAAAAAGATTAGGATTAGTTCCATTTTTCCAGTTATTGCAATCCAAATATTACCTTACAAATAGGATCCAAAATACAATCCAATACGGTAACATTGAGATGATGAGCATACCCTTAGGCTCTAAATGGTTTGTCGTAACTGGTCCGAAAAACTTATGAACTGGAGTTCCTAAAGCAATTTTATATGACTGGTTTACAGTAAGTGTTGGAACTTGAGTTCTGTGACTTCCGGTGAGTTACAGACTTACATACAAAATATAGTTCCTAAATTCCCTCTTAGAAAGAGCAGAAAACGAGTTCCGGAACAACTAACAATAATTTTTATACAATTATATTCTTCATTTGTCATAAATGGCACATGTAAAGTATTTATGACTAGAAATATTAGTGATGTGGATATAATCCATTACTAAAATCATAACATAATATGAAAAAATATCATACACTATAATTGCACTATGTAAAATATTTTACACTATAACTACCATTATCAGAGTAATTTACAAAATAAAAAAACAAACATCACGAAAAAAATACACAGCACACTATGTGAAAACAATTGTGATTTACCTACCATATTTTTTATTTAAATCTAATAATATGATGTGAAAAATGATAATTAACTATGACCATGTATGAATTATTTCATAAAAATTCCCCACAAAATAATGTCAAAATTAATATTCTACAATGTGTTAAATAATGATGAACCAAAACTTATATTTACAAGCACATGATGTGAATATTATTACAATACTTTGTGCACACAAAGTGAAATAAAAATATTGTGATGTGAATTTAATAATAATGTTTTTATTAAGATTATAGTTGTACCATAATAACATATTTTTTAAAGGAGAGACATCTATAGTATAACCATTTGTTGAGGTTATTATGATTTAAAATATTCTGATTTTTTTACGGATATGATTTTTTTAATGTCTTTGCCATCCTTTCTTATTTATGTTACATAGTAAAAATTAACAATGTTTCTAACGATTTTAATATTTACACTTACAACAAACCAATCACATGGAAGTGAACGGAGCTTAAGTTATGAAAACTGAATTAGAGTTCCCAGAAAATGAGTTCCACGAGACTTATGACTTACACCAAACTAATAGGAGCCTTAGACATAGTTGTTTTACATGGATAAATAAGCAATATGTTGTTCCCAGGGATTTTTAAATAAAAGTTTCTTGGATCCATATTGATAGCCTATATGGATGGATTGGCAAACATATAAAGTCTCAAACTATTGCCATCTTCATGTGGAATTTGGACCTGAGACACTCACCAAGAGAGCTCATAAGGGGTTCAGATTTCACATAGTATGGCTTAAATATATTAATTTCATGAGACACAAGACTTAAGGACACTGTGATTGGGAGATTACTACTTTAGGTCCTTTGCTTGGTTGAAGCATTTGAAGCTTGCAATCACTACTAGAATGACTTTTTTTGGGTCCTACAACAACGGATCAGTGACATGAATGAATTGATAATATGGTTACAACAAGTCGACAAGAACCCTTTACAACACATTGTTGTTAAGTTACACAAACGAGAGCAATAGCTCACAATATTGGATGTGGAGGGGGATTGTGGAAATAAGAAAAAGGTAAGAGTATGATTACTAGGGGATGATAGAAATGATAGTTGCCTCCATAAATACACTAGTGGTAGAAAAAACATGCTTTGTGTCACAGTTCAGGTACATGGCCACACATCATCAGTGCACAATGTTCAAATTATTTAGTTGGCCATGTACTCCCTATTAATAGGGCTTCTATGTTTTTTTAGGATTTATCACACCTGGTGAATGATCAAGACAATAGCTTCCTATGATATAGACCTAATGAGGAGGTCCATATAGCTACCATGGGGATGGAGTTGGACATTACACTAGGGTCTAACTTCATTGCCAAGGTTTATGATATTTATTGCTTGTCATCAAGCAAGAGATCATAGAATAGTCGAGATCTTCTTTGTAAGTGACAACCCTCATCGTGCTTTCCTTTTTTGTCCATTGGTTTTGATCCCAAAGAAAAAAAATGTTGAACATTTGGCTTCCCCAATGTAGAGATGTGTATTCTCACGAATTCGGTGCCAGTTTTGAATTACATATTGGATGCACTTCGTTCTAACCACATTTTACAAAAAGAAATACCTTTCTATGTGGTTGTATCGTCATTAATAATATAAAAATTTTGAAGGAATTGATTCAAAATTTTGAGTGGGGGGTTTCAATCTCAATCCAGTTGTAAAAGTTGGCATGGTCAAGGAATGTAATGGAGCTCGTTGGAATTTTCTTATGATGGTTTTTTCTTAATTGGTTTGCCTCATGATCTTTTTTGGTCATGTCTTGACCTCTATAAAAGGGCATGGGTGTAGACTAATAGCAATAATAGACAAGGGTATTCTAAAAAGGTTCTAAGAAGGTGAAACATGTTTTCACCAGATTTTTTATTCTTTTTGTAGAATTATTGATAAAGGATGTGGAATGTGTCATTATGAGATAACTTTATCCAGAGATGTCACTCAAAGGATGGTGGGTTGGTTACTTCCCTTCTATGTTACGTCTATTATGCCATTTTCTAATTAAAGGGGGATTAGAAATTCGTTTGGTGTTATTAAAGAAAGATGAGCTAGTTAGAGACCAATGTATTAGTTGAGCTAAGTCGTGTTATCTTTCTCCTAAAGATTACAAAAGTGTTATTGATCACATTAAAAATATTTTCAATATGAGCACCAAAGTGACACAATTTTATAGATGGGGGCGTATATTTATATTAAAGGCCAAGATAAAAGAAATCCTTCTAAATAGAAAAGAAAATATAAATTCACCTTATGAAAAAGCAATGTGCCTGAAAAGTACCTCAAATTCACTAGGACATGGATCATAGGTTTTACCTTACTAGTGATACACCATATCACCCACAAGTGGATGGATCTCGTCATAGTATGGTTAAGATCCATCCCAAGGATAACGTTTTTAAGAAGTACTTGATCCATATAAGTGAACTAGATAGAGTACTTATCACAAAAAGTTTGGTGTAGTTGTTTAAATACTTTGCAGGAATGAAAGAGATATATTTAGGTTATAGTTATCAAATGGAAGAAGAAGAAGAAAAAACCTACAAGGTGGATGAATTTTACCACTACTACCTACGTTTGCTCTCAATGTGCATCATATGCAAGCATAACTACTAGATACTGAGGTTGGGAAAATCCCCTCATTTTGAAATGAAGATTTAATAAGACAAATATTACTCCAGGCTTGTTGTTATGTTGCCTAGATATCATGTACCATTGCCTTGGAAAACACCAATCTGAAGGTCTAATCAAGGATTTAATAAGAAACAAATGATATCCTAGATCTTGGATTTTCTCTACATCCATGTTTGATAAACACGCCAAACAGTCTTCCAAACAATATTTGCAAGCATAAAATTTTTGATTCAAGACATATCAAAGTACATACAAGCATAAATCTAGTATAAAAGAGAAAAAACGGGTAGCAAGCAAACTCACTGCACCCTAAATGAGAGGATAACTCACTCTTCATGGAGAGAATAGAACAAACAAGGGTAATATAAGATAAGTCATCATCACAAGGAAGTGGATAAATGTAGACATGTCGTCTTGTTCTTACTTGTTATTCTTCCATGTCCCGGGAGTGACTTAGTGGGGAAACATTAGGTGGTAGATGGAGGTGGCATATGTCGATGGAAGAGAGGTGTCATCAATCTAGTCTCTCTAAATGTATGGACCTTGGAGCCTTGGTGGAGCAGAGGTCAATGGAGGTGGACCACACTTGTGTCAATTATCTTCTTGGAGTATTGGGGTGTAGATTGCGGCAGCCTTTCAGCATCTAAAGAGATTCCCTAGCATGGAGGCTAGGTCTGTGCATTTATAGGCCATATTTAGGGATTTTATGGTGGTGGTAGGAAGACAAATCTTTGAGTCATGTGCTAATGGAGTGGTTGATGGTGGTGTTAATGTGAGAGATGGTCGATGAGGGCATCGACGTGTTGGAAGTTGGGTTTAACATGTGCATGAATGGAAGAAGATGATGGGATTTGGTGGACTACGGTGTCAATCATGCTTGTAGAAATCCGCCATGATAAAAGAGATTACACAAAATCATAACACAATCGATCACAAATTAATCACATCACCAAAAGGGGCATAAATAAATCGATTTAATCTCCACAAACATGTCCGAGAAACATTTTCATAAAGACCTAATATCTTGCATAAATTCATATATCATACTAAGTGTCTTTTACAATTACTTTGTGGCCTCAACCACAACATATATACAGACGGTGTTATTCACAATATATAGCATGTACAAATATTAGAATGCTACCAAAACTCAAGTCGGTGAAACATCATATAAAAAACTTTCCCACTTGGACCTGAGTTTACAAGGATGACTCTAGGACAAACTAGACAACTAATCAACCTTCTTCTGGGGTTCTCTAAGACAACTCCTCCTTGGTGCCACAGGTCTGTTGGCATTTTTGACGACCACCTAAAAAGATGTGGTGACCCATAGGGTGAGACACATGGCTTAGAGAGAGATATAACCCTCCTCAAAGTTTATTACTTACAACACATTATGGAAATAAATAGATACAACATATAATGTCAAAGGATTGAAATGTGAGATATAAAAGTTTTCATTAAGAGCAGTCATAATTAGAGTCTTAATTCCAAATCGAAAGGTTAACATTAATAAAAGATTAGGTGTACCTAATATCATAAGCACAATTGATTTCTCTTGCTGCATTGTACATCATCTAAATGTTCAAAAGAAGTAAAGCAAGGGTTATCATCCAATGTGAGTCATTTAATAACCCTAACTGATATCCTACATGTTTGTATTACATATTTTATTATTGGGGATTTTGAGGCGTACACTCAAACTTCCAACTAACCACTATGAGTCGCAAACAATTGTATTCAAGATCTAGGAGATCTGGAATCCTAAAATATCTTCCCCTTAGTCGGTACGAGTCCTCCACAATGACATATTAGTCAAGATACAATCATCCTAGCCCCCCCCCCTTCGTACACAAGCCACAACACTAGAAAACCAAGGTATTCAACCCTATCATTCGAGGTACAACCGCAGTCATCCTCAATCACATCATATATATATATATATATATATATATATATATATATATATAGAGAGAGAGAGAGAGAGAGAGAGAGAGAGAGATACATACATACATATACACAAGATAGGATATGGGAACTACTGCAACACAGAACTAATGCGCACGTATCAAAGAACATATGGACTGAAGCAGGCATTCCAAAATGGAAAATGAGTCTCTACAGGGTTGTACATAATTCATTGCCAACCCTAGACAAGGTGGAGAAATGGCATCCAGGCACAGACACAAGCTGTTACCTCTATGAAGAAGAATCAGAATCTCACGGACATATCTTCGAGGCATATAGGTATATGAAGACTGTTTGGGAGCTTCTGTACTCCAAAATGGGAATGAGAAGACGAGAGTTGAAAGAGACAACAGATATGATCATTGATATGCCCAAGAAAGAGATGGTGATGTTGTCTGCAGTACATTTTCATGTATGGAAGGAGAGGAACAACAGGAGACACAATGCTAAGAAGAGGAATGAAGAAGATCTGGCGTGCAAAATCTATAAAATTATCTGTAATAGAATGAGTGCATAGACATTTCATGTACTTTAGTGTTGGACTACAATGTATCTTTGTCCCAAAAGCTAATTGGCTGGAGGGTTTCAGAATAAATTTACCTAATTCCGACATATATGTATGTATGTATGTATGTATATATATATATATATATATATATATATATATATATATATATATATATATATTCAATTATCTGAGATATGGCCTCAACCATTGTCTATAACTGTTACAACCCCAATTTTGGGTTCATTTGCTGAGAAATGTAATTTCTCATATTAAAGACAAGTGAACAAATAATCAATGAATGCATGATTTTCGTTTGAAATAGCCTTGTTGATTTATTTGTGGGCTTTATTGGCTATTGGGCCCAATAACAAGGAAAGGATAAAAGAAATTCCACTGTTATCGAGTAAATAAGAAAATTGAGAAAAAGGAAAAGTGTGGAAACCTCTAGAAGGCAAATCCAAAGAAGGATTTCATGCCTCTTGGGTTCCTTGGGTTCCAAGGAGTCCAAGGTGGCATAGAGAATACAATAATAAAAGAAAAGATCAATTAAATATTTCCTTGTCGAGAAATAAATTGAAAAGTAATGGTAATATGTGGAAAACAAGTGAAAGGAGGTATAATTGAGTTATCCTTTGTGGGATTTCGTATCCCAAGGATTCCTATAATAAAAGAAATACCAATGAGGAAAATAAAAAGAAAGATAAAGAGAAATCCTCAAAAGATATATTTTAATAAGAAATAAACAAGATATGGGAAATAATGGATAAAAGATAAGTAAAAGGCTAAGGTATATTCCCAAGATGGGATTTCGAGCCATTAAGGTTCCTTGAGGATCAAGGAACTCAGAATAATAATTTAATAGCAAGGGAAAGAGAAAATAGGTGATATATATATATAATTAAGTGATATCTTGCAATTAAATAAAAGGCATGTTTCCTTTTTGATGATGAGCCCAATTTTGGTAGGGAAGTAGATTAATTCATTATGGACTTTCCCTTAAAATTTGGGAGCAGTTGGATCTTTGGTTTGGGAGTTATGACTTTTACAAAATTCTCTAAAGTGTTGGGATTATAATAAATGTCACGATTTCTTTAAATCATTTCCTTTTGAATCGTGAGAAATATGCACCTTTGATCCCCAATCGAATGATGGTTGCTTGTCGTCCAGTTTGAGAAGGACTGGGATCAGGGGAATCCTGCTCGATCTGGACTTTCCCTCATTATGGTTAATGTGCAAGGCTGGAAAGGATCCCACTGTATTTTGGATAGAATTTCGCACCATATAATCCTAGATTTGATGGCCTTTCGACATGTAACTGAAGATCCCCGAATCACCAGACACCCACCGGCCACCCATCTTGGCCGCATACTATTTAAGGGGGTACAGATCTCCCTTTAACAATGTAACCTTGCCTTGGGACTCTGGCGGAGTCCGCAACACCATCCTCGTTTTAGTTCGAATGCCAAGTCGCATGTTACCCCTCTCCCAGCCATGGCGGCCTGGTCGAGGAGCTTCCTAGCAGATCCATTGACTCCGGCCAGCTCTAGCAAAACTGAGACCACAGAAGGGATCGGGGGCTCCTGGCGAAGGAGGAAGAAGCGCCGCCTATTGCTGAGAGAGCCAAGATCACGAAGTCAACCTAGAGTTGACTATCGGGCAACCTTGGATCGCGAACAGGAAGGGAAGCACGAGGTAGAATGACCTGTGCAATTACCAAACTGCCCCGCGGTGCCTTCACAACAGGTAAGGACAAACTTGTCCTTCGGCCCACTATTGATCACAAGTTAAGGCGTACTCCTTCAGGACCGTTGGATCCTCCGTGGATTCAAGGCCCATGAATCGGACGGTTCTAGGTTTTTAGAAAATTAGCAAATAAATCGATTAAAAGGAATTATCTTGATAAAATCATATCTGGTGATAGGAAACTCGGATGCAAAAAGTCAATACATGAAAAATGATCAGAAAAATATGAGGAATATGTTAAAAATGGTTTGGATATCTGAATATGTATATTTTTGCAAACATATTTTGATGGAAAAAGAGTTAATTTGTAAAAAGAAAATCCTAATTGATTATCAAGGATATATTTAGTCTTGCAATTAGGTTAATTCGAATATGTTTAACCTGATTAATGATTAAGATGGTTTTTAACCTGTTTTGATTATAGAATTACATGTTTAAGGTTTTTAATTCAATATGTTGATTAATATGTTTAGAAATCCTAAATTAGAGAAAAAGAAAAAGATATAGCAATCTGGAAATTCGGGTTTATATGGTCCAAACCTGATCTTTAGGACCTTAATGGAAAATAGGACAAGATAATTAGGGTTTGATGGATATTTGATAAAAGTAAGGTAAAAGTAATAAAAAGGAAATAAAACCCTAATTATGGTCGAAACCCTAAAAAGGGCTAGTAACCCTAGGGCACGATTAGGTCTTTTAGACTTGAATACCATGATCGATGATAGAGAATATTGGATGAAAATTTCAGGATTGAATTGTGCTTGCTTGATTTACTTTGGAATACTTGATTGCTTGGAGTTGTTGATTCTGCATGTACAGGTATGTGGTTACGCCTATGAATATCTCAAACTAGATTCCCGAGGATTTTCAAGGTTTTATCGATGATTTGAATTAAACTGTTGGATGCATTTAATTCTTGCAAATTATAATGTGAATATGACTATCACCTAAGATATGTGCATACTAGCTCAGATCCTAGTCCCCTCTGTAGCTTTATAGATTGACCTAGTAAATGGCTACCAATGGGGTAGGTCCATCAGGTTATTAATTGACTTAGTAAATGGCTACCAATGGGGTAGGTCCATCAAGTCATCATGAGTCAGGGATTGGTCTACCTTTGGGTAGGACCATGCGACTCCATAACCCTAGGTATTGGCTACCTATGTGGTAGGGCCATGGGGGTAAGGATCTACCATATGAGAGAGGTGGTATCCATGTCCACTGCAGGGACGTTACAGAGAAAGGGGATAGGCAAGGATTGAGTAGTATTGCTTAAAACGTAATCTTGGATGTTAAATGATATTTGGTTGATTACATTGTTAACATAGTTGCACAATTATTGTTTCACCCACATACCAGCTTCTTGCTGACCGACGTTTTATTTGTCGGCATTTTAAGTGCAAATGAAAAGAACAAATAGTAAAGTGGCGGATGTGAAATTAAATGAGATATAACGTGCACAGGAGGATTAGTTAGTTTAGCATATTCATGGATAGAAGCTTAGAAATCCCACTTTCTCCAAGGTAAGAAAAGTTTTATTTTATACCAGTTTTTGGTTTAGTTAGTAAAGTTTATTAATTGTTATTGATTATTTGTCAAACCTTTGATCCTGTAATTGAATAACGGCTCTGTCCTTCGGGTCTCCCTTAATTGGGGGTTACCGGGAGGCGGGGTCGTTACAATTGGTATCAGAGCATAGGTTCCTCACTTAATCTTTAATAATTATTAAATTTTACAAACTCCATAGAACCCAAGGGAGTTATTAGAGGATTATCCGAAAGACAGTGGTGTCTAGAAAAGGATCACGACCGGGGGCTGGCAATATTTTCCTCCGCACCGCTAGTCGGAATACGAGGACTCCCGGATCTGTGTGACTGCCTGGCCAAAGTCTTAGGGTATGAATCGAAATAAGATAACTTTAGGACTCTCTCATCTTGTTCATCCCTTCTCAACTCAATTCTATTAAGGACCTTAAGGATTAGGGTTTTCTCTCTTCTCCTCACCCTCTTGAGGTATGGGTAAAGTTAATAAGGTCTAAGGAATCCTCCACCAAATTAATGAAAAGCATGTAAATAAGATGTCATGAACATAAGCTTAATAGATTAAGTGCAAACTAAAGAATAGATACATGCTTAGGTCGTATGACACAAGTTGTCATTGCCCTCAGGAGAGACCTGAGGATAGACCTCCTTGTCAGGAGGATGAGTAGAGAGAGTTAGTCTTGGAGGTAGAGATCTCCATTAAAGTAGAGACCTAGCACATCCTTTTTGGATGATGTTAACCTTAACCCTAAGTGAAGGTTAGAAAGAGATGACATGATGAGTTAGATATCATGGTAGACTGGATGTTTGGATAGACATGCCTGGGATGTCATATGAGCCATGAGAGGTTAGATGGCCTAGTATCTTTGGCAACCCGACCCTAGAGAGGATCGTGCATGTTTGATTGAAGGGTAGCTCCTTCATGGAGGAGGTTATAGAAGAACCTATAGAAACCTTATGGGTTGTTGCAAGTAGGATATAGCTTGCCCCCAGAGATGTCAGTAGTGTTGACAGTAGGATGAATCCCTGGACAAGGGATCAAGATGGATGGCTTATGGGATAAACATAAGGGGCTATGGATAATCATGAGCAAACATAAGTTGGGCATAGGCTTCACCTGTGTAGAGGTATGCCTGTGAGCTCAATTCCCCATGGAGAGAGGACCTCTAATAGTGAGGATGTTGGTAAGGTTAGCTATAGAGAGAGATAGCAGGACCCTGGCAAGAAAGTTGGAAGCCAAACACCCCGAGTATAAGGAATAGGGGGGATGATAGTGGTTGCCTCATGCATGATCCCTGGAGGCTGATGATATCTTAGTTTCCTTTAGGGGAACCAAACCCTAGAAGAAGGATGATGCTTCCAGTACCTATGTACCTATGGTATAAGTGATTACCTGCTGGATGAGATAAAGAGTGCTTTGGACCCTGAGGAGGTTTAAGTAACCAGTTGTGAGATTGTATATCTAGTTGGTTGTCCTTGAGGAGGACTCAACTCTGAGGTGTTTCTCATATAAAAGGATCATGGGAGTACATGGCATACCTTGGACATGCTTGATTCGTGGTTAAGAGGTTGAGCATGTAGTTGGATATCCAAAAGTGAACCTAGGGTTCCTGGCCGAAGAGGGGAAGTGGTGTACCTAATGCTCATGATGAGAATTGAGTCTTTATAGTTTTGAGCATGGTACTCCTCACGTATAGAGGAAAGGGAAACCCCTTAAGTTAAAGGTAGGTTTGAAGAACCCCTCACAACTAAGTTGACCTAATGTTGAGGAAAGAAAACAAGTATGACCTAGCATGGTTTAATAGGTGACCTGCTTGTGCCTTAGTAGTTGTTGGGTTAGGCATGTTCATGTGAATATAAACCCTAAGAACGGTTGTGACCTTGTTGTCAAGAGTTGTAGTTTCCTCCCATCCTGGGAGAGGGACCCTTTGGTAGGGTGTACACCAGTTTTGCTGGTTTTGAGGTAACCTAAAGAAGTTTCATAGGATCTTGAGAAGCTAAGTGAAGAGTACAATGCATGAGAATGAACCTATAGACCCATAGATAACCATCTCTATGTGCATGTGGATGTGTTACCATAGAGGTAACCGGTATGGGGCTCGACCAAGGTAGGCAGGTCGCCATGACCCTTATGATAGGATGAAAGTCAGCCCATGAATGCAAGAAGAGAGATGATGAAGGATTGGGTAAGGTTCTAAGTGGACATGTACTATAATAGAATCCTAATTCTGTCCTAGGGTCAGGTAGGGATAAGACCAATGGAAAAAGGAGTTGCCTAATTCCCTAGATGTACATGACCATAGGGTCGGGAGGTAACAACTATCATTGTCTGAGGGCCATGGGTTAGGAGATTGATCACCTTCATGGACTCATGGGACCCAAAGGGCAGATGAGTAGGGCACTCTCTGGATGCATAAGGGAAAAGGGATGACCCCAAAAGTGCCGGCACCCTATAGACCTAGAGGAGATGACCAAGGATTGTGCTTAGACCAAGTAAGTTCGAGACTAGTTTTCCATGGAAGTAATTTTGATATCATGATGTTTGTGATGTAAAGACATGAGTTGTACGTTTCAACTTAGATTTGAAGGTGTACTGGCAAGGTGGGATGTACTATCTCTACTCTTGGAATGGGAAGAACTCTATATTTGGATGGCCGCCAAATGCTTATTTCTTCTTGTTATGGGAGTGAGAGATAGGACAGTACGCATGCCTTACACCAAGGATAAAGATGATGTAAGTTGGAACGTAGCTACAAGGTATGAGAATAGAGATGATAACATACCTTGATGGAGTGAATGATACATGGCTGGATTACAAACACCAAGAGAAATAAGGTAGTCATCTTATAAGGATGTTTTTAGCATGAGCTATGTGGAATTTGCAAGTGAAACATGGTTGAGTTTGATCACCATTAGGATGAGATCAGAGTTTCTTGATGGAGACAACTTAGACTTTGAGATGAGATGATAAGTATAATACATGGAGGTGTATAATACCTAACACCTAAGGATAAGAAGTGGTAATGAATGCTCTGGTTGAGATATAGCTGCCTAGTTTAGCTGGAAGCTAGAAGAAGTTGAGCTGGTTAGGCTAACCTTAAGTTGAGAAAAAGAGATAAGTTTGGCTAACACTCCGATATAACGAGAGTTGTTGACCAAGATTAGTGGTTGTTTGGTTAGCAAGTCTAATCCTTGACATAATGAAAGGATGGTTTAGAGCCTCAGATACACTTCTCTGGAAGGGAATGTGATGAAACCCCATTTTGAATGGTTTAGGGTTTCCGAGGTATCAAGTTTGAGGAATCATAACAATGCAGGAGATCATGATATGCCTTGGTACTACAAAAATAGTAAGAGATAGTAGCACTTTGGATGCTTAAGATGAAGATGCTTGTGGTCTGTGGCCATGCATGATAGTAGGTGAAGGACGAACACCAGTAACCCAGCACTTTTACATAGAGGATAGAGAGTCCCCGAGAGGGAATGGGAGTTCATCACTACAGATGAGGTGATAAGTCTTCCCTGGACCAAAGAAGGTCAAGATGTAATGTGGGTTATGGTAGATCGCCTTACCTAGAGGACATGAGAGAGAAAGAGTACTATCATGGGACAGATTCAGTTGAACTACTTAAGAGAGAAAGATGGTTCAACCACACCATGACGAGAGTTCAAAAGTTCTTGAGTATGACCTAAAGGTCCACTTCCATAAGGTGGAAGTAGGTATACAAAGAACTCAATGTTAGAACTGCTTATCACCCCTAACTAATAAGTAGTATGATCCAGACTAGAGGATCTGATGAGAGCAAGTGTGCTTGTTCAGGGTGATACAAAGAGACAGTTCTTAAGATGTGATGTTAACCACCATAGCCTTTATCGGGATGCAAGAAGTCTTATAGAGAGGTTGTGTCGGTCACCACTTCATCAAGATGATGTTGGTGAAGGAGGCCTCAAGAAGGCCAGAAAAGAACCTTAGTATGTGCAGATGAAGACGCTTTGATCGTACAACGGCTGAGAGAGAGCCCAGTGGTGACATGAGTCACGAGCAGATGCAAAGCAGGCTGACATGCAGTTCACTGTGAGAGAATATGTGATGTGAAAATCCGACCCCTCTAAGCTACAACTGAGAAAGCTGAGTCCCCGATATAGGGATCCATTTGAGATGGATCGATGGATGTGGTTGTGTTTAGCCTTACCCCTCATGATAACATGATGTATAATGTGTTACATAAGTCTGATCTAGAGCACTATGTGAGGTACCCAAGCCATGTGTTGAGCCCAGAACCGATTCAACTTTTGAGAGGCTGAAATGTCCTGAGTCACCTATGAGGGTACGATATACCAAGGTAAGAAAGAACTCAGATGGAAGAATATGAGATAATGAAGGTTCTTGGGAAGCACCATGGAAATGAGTGAAGCCACATGGGAGCCATGATGGACATGTGATAAGCTTATCCTATTTGATTGCTTGCTTGATGGAATTTTGAGGGCAAAATTCTCATAAGAGGGGAAGGATGTTACAACCCCAATTTTGGGTTCATTTGCTGAGAAATGTAATTTCTCATATTAAAGACAAGTGAACAAATAATCAATGAATGCATGATTTTCGTTTGAAATAGCCTTGTTGATTTATTTGTGGGCTTTATTGGCTATTGGGCCCAATAACAAGGAAAGGATAAAAGAAATTCCACTATTATCGAGTAAATAAGAAAATAGAGAAAAAGGAAAAGTGTGGAAACCTCTAGAAGGCAAATCCAAAGAGGGATTTCGTGCCTCTTGGGTTCCTTGGGTTCCAAGGAGTCCAAGGTGGCATAGAGAATGAAATAATAAAAGAAAAGATCAATGAAATATTTCCTTGTCGAGAAATAAATTGAAAAGTAATGGTAATATGTGGAAAACAAGTGAAAGGAGGTATAATTGAGTTATCCTTTGTGGGATTTCGTATCCCAAGGATTCCTAATAATAAAAGAAATACCAATGAGGAAAATAAAAAGAAAGATAAAGAGAAATCCTCAAAATATATATTTTAATAAGAAATAAACAAGATATGGGAAATAATGGATAAAATATAAGTAAAAGGCTAAGGTATATTCCCAAGATGGGATTTCGAGCCATTAAGGTTCCTTGAGGATCAAGGAACTCAAAATAATAATTTAATAGCAAGGGAAAGATAAAATAGGTGAGATATATATATAATTAAGTGATATCTTGCAATTAAATAAAAGGCATGTTTCCTTTTTGATGATGAGCCCAATTTTGGTAGGGAAGTATATTAAGTCATTATGGACTTTCCCTTAAAATTTGGGAGAAATTGGATATTTGGTTTGGGAGTTATGACTTTTACAAAATTCTCTAAAGTGTTGGGATTATAATAAATGTCACGATTTCTTTAAATCATTTCCTTTTGAATCGCGAGCAATATGCATCGTTGATCCCCAATCGAATGATGGCTGCTTGTCATCCAGTTTGAGAAGGACTAGGATCAGGGGAATCCTGCTCGATCTAGACTTTCTCTCATTACGGTTAATGTGCAAGGCTGGAAAGGATCCCAATGTATTTGGGATAGAGTTTCGCACCATATAATCCTAGATTTGATGGCCTTTCGACATGTAACTGAAGATCCCCGAATCACCAGACACCCACAGGCCACCCATCTTGGCCGCATACTATTTAAGGGGGTACAGATCTCCCTTTAACAATGTAACCTTGCCTTGGGACTCTGGCAGAGTCCGCAACACCATCCTCATTTCAGTTCAAACGCCAAGTCGCGTGTTACCCCTCTCCCAGCCATGGCGGCCTGGTCGAGGAGCTTCCTAGTAGATCCATCAACTCCGGCCAGGTCTAGAAAAACTGAGACCACAGAAGGGATCGGGGGCTCCTGGCGAAGGAGGAAGAAGCGTCGCCTATTGCTGAGAGAGCCAAGATCGCGAAGTCAACCTAGAGTTGACTGCCGAGCAACCTTGGATCGCGAATAGGAAGTGAAGCGCGAGGTAGAAGAAGGTGACCAGCGCAATTACCAAACTACCCCGCGGTGCCTTCACAACAGGTAAGGACAAACCTGTCCTTCAACGCACTATTGATCACAAGTTAAGGCGCGCTCCTTCAGGATCGTTGGATCCTCCGTGGATCCAAGGCCCATGAATCGGACGGTTCTAGGTTTTTAGAAAATTAGCAAATAAATCGATTAAAAGGAATTATCTTGATAAAATCATATCTGGTGATAGGAAACTCGGATGCAAAAAGTCAATACATGAAAAATGATCAGAAAAATATGAGGAATACGTTAAAAATGGTTGGATATCTGCATCTGTATATTTTTGCAAAAGTACATATTTTGATGGAAAAAGAGTTAATTTGTAAAAAGAAAACCCTAATTTATTATCAAGGATATATTTAGTCTTGCAATTAGGTTAATTCGAATATGTTTAACCTGATTAATGATTAACTATTTTGATGATAGAATTACATGTTTAAGGTTTTTAATTCAATATGTTGATTAATATGTTTAGAAATCCTAAATTAGAGAAAAAGAAAAAGATATATCAATCTGAAAATTAGGATTTATATGGTCCAAACCTGATCTTTAGGACCTTAATGGAAAATAGGACAAGATAATTAGGGTTTGATGGATATTTGATAAAAGTAAGGTAAAAGTAATAAAAGGAAATAAACCCCTAATTATGGTCGAAACCCTAAAAAGGGCTAGTAACTCTAGGGCACGATTAGGTCTTTTACACTTGAATACCATGATCGATGATAGAGAATATTGGATGAAAATTTCAGGATTGAATTGTGCTTGCTTGATTTACTTTGGAATACTTGATTGCTTGGAGTTGTTGATTCTGCATGTACAGGTATGTGGTTACGCCTATGAATATCTCGAACTAGATTCCCGAGGATTTTCAAGGTTTTATCGATGATTTGAATTAAACTGTTGGATGCATTTAATTCTTGCAAATTATAATGTGAATATGACTATCACCTAAGATATGTGCATCCTAGCTCAGAACCTAGTCCCCTCTGTAGCTTTATAGATTGACCTAATAAATGGCTACCAATGGGGTAGGTCCATCAGGTCATTAATTGACTTAGTAAATGGCTACCAATGGGGTAGGTCCATCAAGTCATCATGAGTTTGGGATTGGTCTACTTTGGGTAGGACCATGCGACTCCATAACCCTAGGTATTGGCTACCTATGTGGTAGGGCCATGGGGGTAAGGTCTACCATATGAGAGAGGTGGTATCCATGTCCACTGCAGGGACGTTACAGAGAAAGGGGATAGGCAAGGATTGAGTAGTATTGCTTAAAACGTAATCTTGGATGTTAAATGATATTTGGTTGATTACATTGTTAACATAGTTGCACAATTATTGTTTCCCCCACATACCAGCTTCTTGCTGACCGACGTTTTATTTGTCGGCATTTTAGGTGCAAATGAAAAGAACAAACAGTAAAGTGGAAGATGTGAAATTAAATGAGATATAACGTGCACAGGAGGATTAGTTAGTTTAGCATATTCATGGATAGAAGCTTAGAAATCCCAGTTTCTCCAAGGTAAGAAAAGTTTTATTTTATACCAGTTTTCAGTTTAGTTGGTAAAGTTTATTAATTGTTATTGATTATTTATCGAATCTTTGATCCTGTAATTGAATAACGACTCTGTCCTTAGGGTCTCCCTTAATTGGGGGTTACCGGGAGGCGGGGTCGTTACAATAACCTTAGGATTAGGATGACAAGGATATACCCTCACTAGACCCACATATACTCATCAATATACGACTATGAGTTTCCCTTCTAGAATACTTGTTCCCCTATCCAGCAACATCTAACATTATAATAGTTCTACGACACAGGGCACTACATGATTAGAGTTTCACTTGATTAGTTATTGTCAATTGGATGAATTAAGGTTGCATCAATCAAGTTACACAAATAACCCTAAATTGTTCTACAAAACATTGGTACATAACAATTCTAGAAGACACAAAATGAACGAGATACATTCTTTATCACAACATCATAGGGTACTAGTTCATTGCCATCCATAATGAGACTATATTTCAACCAGGGTTCATAGCATGCCCAAAAGCCATCCATGCCAAAATAGTATTACTTCCTTAGGTACATAATTATCTTTCCCTGCCCTACAGAGGGCTCAACAAGCCATCAACACCCTTATTAATTCCAGACCCATCATCAGGTTTTATTAATTTATAAGGAATAGTCAAGACATTTTCCAACAGTAACATAACATAGTTACTATAGCAATATGAATTGTGTGTATTCATCTTCTCAATAATTAGAGGAATATAGAGGTATTAACTATCATCATTCAATTGTTATAAGAATGATTCAACAAATTCCGACTGGATATGTATTACAAATCAACATCCACAGACAACCTTTAGCTATTTATTACACTAGGCAACACATGAGTAAACTTTCATTTCATTGGCACACAGGTAAATATTAGGGCAACCATTATTTCATTTGCTCTAAAAGATAGATCAACGGTTCCTCTAATACATATAACAATACCATTGGTTCATTCCTATACTTACTCAAATCATAAATTTGTATACCTAGACTCTTCATCAGATTGCTGATGTACTTAGACAAATCAAAAACCATAAGAGTAGAACCATTATTTCTTGAACTTAGTTGATTAACCATTTCATGTACTAGTAGAACCATCGGTTGTAAGAGATAGGTATACCATCAGTTGTGAGAGGTAGACAAGTTGTTGGTTGTGAGATATAGATAAGTGATATGTTGTGAGAATTGAGTAAGTCATCAGTTGTTAGGTCTAGAAGAACCATTGTTTTTCAAGACTAGGCTAACCATCATTTGTTAAGCATAGACAAACCATCGATTTTAATCAATAGGAAAACATTGATTCTAAATACTAGGTGGGACTAGATCTTCTATACCAAGTACAACCCATTGTTTCTAGTACAGAAAGGAAACCATCAATCCATCTACTTGATGAAAGCATCAACACAAGTATCAAATATGACAATCGGTTCTTGAATGAAATATAACCATTGATTTTCAAGCTAAACAAAACCTTAGTTTCACCTAATAGTGAAACCATTGTTTGAAATTCACAAGGAAACCACCAAATCAGCAACTAAGTATAACCCATCGTTTGGCATGGGGATTCAGCCATCAATTTGTGATTCATAAAAGAAATCAACTTATAAAACTTAAAGGGAAGCCATCATTTCAACAGTCAAGGAAACCATCAGTTCATAAACTTGCAAGGTCTAGGTATCTTAATTTCAAATAATATCATGCACAAGATCTAGAGATAGTTTATCTACACAAAAGATACAACATATGCTCAAACTTTACCCAAAAGACTATCTTTCAACATATTAGTACATTTTTAAGGAAAGATCTACATATAGAAAGTTAAGAGTAAGCAAGAAACATGAAGAATGTTATATAACTCACCTCAAGGAAGATGATGAACATCCAATAGCAAGGTAGCTTGAAAGAGAGGAGAGAACCCCTTGCTTTAACATTCCAAACTTTCCAAGATGGCTCCTTTCTTCAAGGTCAAGGTGGATATAGGGTAAAAGAGAGGAAATAGATGTTCTCCATCCACGTGCTCAAAATTCCACCAAGAACACTAAGGATTCATCCAAAGAATAAGAAAGAAGAAGGAGGGCATTAAGAAAAATGAAGACAAGGAAGATGATCTTACTTGTTTAGGGCAAGAAACAAAGTTAGGAAGCTCCAAACAATACTAGAGATGGTAGATCCAAACCCTAGAGCAACATGCAACCAAGCTTGACCAAGATTCATCCACAAAGGATCTTCCTCTTCCACCAAGTATGAGGGTTGGACCTCTCAAACTATAAAAAGGATATTAATATGTGTAAAGAGCTCATTTGGGTGAAAGGAGAGGGGTATATAAAACTAGGATGAAAGAGGAAGGTGGGTTGAGGGTTTATAGCATGCATGCCATGTGTCAAAAGGTCGAACACTCCCATCCATGTAATATAGAACTACCATCAGTTGTGATTCTAGGGGGACCATTGGTTGTCAACCCCAGGAGCACCATCGAGTTGTATTAACAGATAGGCCATCAGGTCATGCCCTCATTTAGCCACTATAGCAAACCCTAAACCACCATCTGTTGGTGTACCCCAATTGGAAAACCATTGACCCTTGTGATTCAAGTGGAAAGCATTCAATTCCTTGATATAAAAGAAGAACATTGGATCCCACACACTCATAGGTGAACCATCAAATCCTAGCTTATTCATTAAAAACCATCGAGTTTGGGTGCTTAGGTGAGAAACCCTAGGTCATCATCCCTATTTTTAGGAAGCATCACGAATTTGATGGTATATCTAGGTTTTTCAAAGGTGCAACTATATCCAATATGTTCAGAAAAATTGTAAGGCACATTATACATGTGAAAATTACAGATAAAACCCTAGATATGGGAAAATTTCATAAAATTGCATTTAAGCACATACATATAAAACTCAATCAAACAATGTCCAAAGTGGACCAAACTTGAAACATAGCTTAGTCTCGTGATACCAAATCACCAATTAGGGTTTTATTAAGGTTTTAAGCACCCAATCAAAATAAGAAAGCATGTTTAACCATAAATCCAAGTTAGGGGTCATACAACCATAAACCCCTAAAAGGGAAGTTTCCCTTAAAATATAAAGCAAACAAGGGCAGGTACTTCCTATGCATCTCATCTTCTAACTTGCACGTGGTTTCTTCTAACCCACAGTGATGTCACAATACCTTCACTAAGGTTAAGTCCTTTTTCCTCAATTTTTGTATATGTTTATCTAAAGTCAACACATAACCCTCCACAAGAAACATCCTCATCCAACTCCACCTCAATTGGATGTATTATCTATTTTGTATCGGGGTGACATTTCCTTAACATGGAAACATAGAAACTATTGTGTAACCTATACAACTCTGGTACTAATTACAACTTGAAACTCTAATGGTGTAAAATGGTTATTAGCCTATGCCTTCTGCCTATATTGAGCTGCTCTCAACTGTTGTTGAATCAGTATGACCTTATCTATAATATTTTGTATTAACACAACACCCAAAAGATGGTACTTACATGCTTCATACCAATAGAGGAGTTTTTTAACATTTATCATATATAGCTTTACTCAGGTCCATGTATATGCTTCTCTAATATATGTCGTTGTAGGAAAACTTGATCAAACTCAAGTGGACATCCTTTAATGGCTAAGAACTATAGGAAATGTGTTCTTTAAAGGATTCTCCAATCGTCTAAATGGTCCTTTCTAACTAACCATCTGTCTGTGGGTGAAAGGTTGTGATGATCTTCAATTGCATCCCTCGAGGCTTCTGATGTTTTGCCTTGACTTGATGAAAATTGTTCACTTGGCCACAACCATTGTCACATCATGCTTCAGACTTGGTTGCCACCGTAGATTCCTTAGATTATGATTACATTTCTGTACTGCCAAATATATAACATATATTGAGGAATTGAGCCTCCTCAGATACTATTTACTCAGACCATAAACATATGGAACCATTGTTTGGTTGTGGAACCACATTGTCCTGTCTCCTAACTCGTGGGAGCCATCATGATTCCATCTTCCAAACTCTGATCTTTTGTAATAGCATTGGTTTGGATTTATCTGTGTTAACAATCCTGCCAACATGGATATTTCTAATAGTACATCCTTTTGCAGAAGCGGCACTAGCATGTCTCATTTTTGTAATGTTAGAGATCATATCTACATTTTATTTGCAAATTTTGACAAAGATTACTTCCTATGCATCAGATACCACATTCTCCTACCCAGGATGATAGTCCACCATAAAATCATAGCCCTTGATTATCTCCATCCTCCTTCCTTATCTCATGTTTTTAGTTATTGCCTCGAACCGTGTCTTCAAATCTTCAAGGTTACAACTATAGGGGTTAACTCCGGGTCATGGATTGAATAGTTCTCCTTGTTTTTTTGAAACTATCGTAAGCAAAAGGAATCACACTCTTGTCTTGGAAGCATCCCAAGTCACTTTTTGAAGCATCATATATAATGATGTAACCTTTGCCTTGCCTTGGAAACACTAACACTGAAGCACTCATTAACCTTCCCTGAAACAACTCATGTAGTGTCCCACTAGACCTAAGAAGCTTTGATTCTCATTCAATGTCTTGGGATACTTCCACTCCAACACTGAATCCTCCTTTGGATCTACGCAATCATCTTAGAAGATATGACATGACCAAGAAGGACACTTTGGTCAAACAAAACTCACTTTTGTTGAACTTGGCTTGCAGCTGATGCAGCCTCAACAACTCTAATGTTTGGCAAAGGTGTTGTTCCTACTGTTGATTGTCCCTGGAGTACATTGGGATGTCATCAATAAACACTAACATGAAGTAATACAGATGTGGTATGAACACCATGTCCATCACATCCACAATTGTTGTTGATGCATTTGTTAGTCCAAACGGCACAACCATGAACTTATAATGACCATGCCTTGTTCAAAAAGTTGTCTTAGGTATGTCATGTACCTTGATCTTTACTGATGGTATCCCGACCTTAGGTCTATAGTAAGGAACACTATAGAACCTCTCATCTGATCAACAAACCACCTATCCTTGGCAGCAGATATTTGTTTCTTCACTATGACCTTGTTCATTGTCAGTAATCCATGTAAGGCATCATAAAATCATCCTTCCTCTTCCCAAAAAACACTAGAGCATCTCAAAATAAAACTCTCTCTAGGGAAGCAATGCTAGGAAACTCATATGTAAAGATGTCCTCCACTCACGTACAATCGGTACATCCACAATTCTAGGACTCATCACCTTAGTATCCACTACATACGCTAAGAAGGCCTCACACCCTTGTCTTGTCAGCTTCTCTATCGCCATAGCCAACACAAAACACATGTAGGAAGAATCTTCCTACCTCCTTAGAAAGCCCAAAAGGCATCCCCATCATAAAGCATCACGATATCAGAACTATAGTCCAAAACAACCATGTGCTTCACCAAGGTATCCATGCCTAAGATTTCATCGAATCCACACATACCAAGTGGCATAAGGTCCACTTGAAAGCTTTATCCTAAGAAAAAAAGAACGTAAGAGGGACACGCCATCTGGATACACAACGAAACCAACCAGAAAGGGTTCCTAACAAGGGGTTATAGGTTTTACCATTTACATGCAAGTTACAACCCTTTATGTATTACTCACTTTTTCATTTGGTACCTTACCATCTGCATAGGAATTATCATGATGATTGTACTTCATTGCTCTTTCTTATTGACTAATTATCATTCTTTTGTGTGTCCTCTCAAGTTATATCATGTTTCTTATTCATATACCAAGGGTTAATTAATCATATTCCACCTTATTTTTATTTTATAAGGGTCATATTCATTTAATCTCTTTTATATGTCATGATAATTTTTATTGTAACACCTTCTTACACACTTAGATTGGTCTTAGATTAACTCAGGTTTCACTTTGTTTATATGTCATCATTCTCATTTATCATCTCATATCACACTTATCATTGGAGTTCTTCTCTTATTATATGAATTTTACACTTTGAATCATTCCATTAACACAGACTTATCTCTCTTTTACTTCAATATATTCTATAGTCACAATTTCAAGAACTCCTTTTTAACTTATTTCAATTTAGATTAAGGCTTCATGGTGTCATATATTTTCCTTTAATTGCCAAACACTTAGGTTTTGATAAGTTATGATATGATGTTCATCTTTCTTTATGCTAAGATTAAGAAATCTTCACCATGATTTCTTATTTATTATGCTCTTTGTATTGTTTCCAACTAACTATTTGATCAGAGTAATAAAAAAATAACAATCAAAGAGTTCCACACTTACCTTTTCTTCAATAATTGAATACCTAACCAAGGCATCCAAGTATTGAGTTCAGGCAGTATGCATTCTATTTGTGTCATGTTCATTACTTAGTTATCATCATAGTCCTATGTCCAAGTGTCCTTCTAGACTCGGTGAACCCTAAGCTTTCATACCACTAAATATAGCAACACGCCA
Organism: Alisma plantago-aquatica; assembly: GCA_963693085.1. Classification (NCBI taxonomy): domain Eukaryota; kingdom Viridiplantae; phylum Streptophyta; class Magnoliopsida; order Alismatales; family Alismataceae; genus Alisma; species Alisma plantago-aquatica. The sequence goes on from OY856411.1 coordinate 884,233,293, forward strand.
CGCTGCACGAGATTACTCAAAACCAAAACATGACTGATAACTAATTAATCACATCACTAAAAGGGGCACAATTAAAACCGATTTAATATCCACAAACATATTTTAGAAACATTTTCATAAAGGCCCAATTTTGTGCATAAATTAATATATCATACCAAGTATCTTTTACAATTGCTCTGTGACCTCAACTCTAACATATATATATGGTGTTATTGACATATACAACATGTACAAACATTAGAATGCTATCAAAACTCAAGTCGGTGAAACATCATATACAAAACTTTCCCACCTGGACCTAAGTGTACAAGGACGACTCTGGGGCACACTAGACAACTAGTCAACCATATTATAGGGTTCTCCAAGAGAGCTCCTCCTTGTTTCCATGGGTCTGTTGGTGTTGTTGACGACCACTGAAAAAGATGTGGTGACCCTCGGGGTGAGAACCATCTCCCAGTAAGAGATATAACCATCAACAACATTTATTTCTTATAGCATATTACATAATCAAATAGATTAGCAGATAATGTAACATGATGGAAATGTTAGATATAAAAGCTTTCATTAAGAGTAGTCATAATTAGAATCTGAATTTTGGATTGAAAGATTAACATTAATAAAGATCAGGAGTAGCTAACATCATAAGAACAATTAACATCATAAGAATGGATAACATCATAGCACAATTGATTTTTCTTATCCCCATTATACATCATCTAAATGTTTAAAAAAAGTAAAGAAAGGGTTATCATCCAATGTTAGCCATTAAATAACCCTAAAAATATGATATATGATTGTATTACATCTTTTATTAATCCGTGGAGAGTTTGAGGCGTACCACTCAAACTTCTAGCTGACCAGTGCAAAGTAGCAATCAGTTCTATACAAGAACTAAGAGAGCCAAAATCCTAAGATCTCTTCCCCTCGGTCAGTACGAGTCCACCGTAGTGACATATCAGTCAATCTGCTTTTAGTCTAGTCCACCCTTGGCACATAGGGTATGACACTAGAAAATCAAGGTATTCAACCCTATCACCTGAGGACAACCACAATTTTCCTCAATCACATTACATATACATATTCATTCATCCGAGATAAGGCCTCAACTATTCTCTAGAACCTTGGGGTCAGGATGATAAGGATATACCCTCCCTACATCTGCATATACTCAACAGTATATGACTCTGAGTTTCCATTCTAAAATACTTGTTTCCCTATCTAGCAAGTTTTGACACTGGAATAGTTCTAAGGAACATGGCACTACATGATTACGTTTCACTTGATTAGTTATTGCCAATCGGGTGAATTCAGTATGCATCAATAAAGGTACACACAAGCCCTAAATTATTTCTACAAATCATTGGTATATAAAAACTCCAGAAGATATAAAATGTATGAGATGCATTCTTTATCACAACATCATACGGTACTAGTTCATTGCCATCCATAATGAGACTATAATTCCATCATGGCTCACAACATGCCCAAAATCCATCCATGCCAAAATGTATTACTTCCTCAGGTACATCATTATCTTTCCCTTCCCTACAAAGGGCTCAACATTCCATCAACACCAGTATCATTTTCAGATCGATCATCAGGGTTAGTTTATAAGGAATAGTTATGACATTTTCCAAGAGTAACATAACAGATTTTTATAGCAATATGAATTGTGTCTATTCATCATCTCAATAATTAGAGGAAGTTAAAGGTATTAACTATCGCCATTCAATTATGATAAGAATGATTCAACAAATGCCAACTTTATATGTACTACAAATCAACATCCACATATAACCTTTAGCTATTTATCACACTAGGCAACACATGGGTAAACGATCATATCATTGGCACACGTTGGTAAACATTAGGTCAACCATTATTTCACTTGCTCTAAAAGATAGCTCAACGGTTCCTTTAATACATATAGCAATACCATTGGTTCATTCCTATACTTAGTCAAATCATAAAGTATTATACCTAGACTCTCAATCGGATTGTTGATGTGCTTATGCGAATAAAAACAATCAGATTGGGTATCTAGTAGAGCCATCATTCCATGAACTTAGTGGATTAACCATTTCAGGGACTAGTAGAACCATTTTTTGTAAGACATAGGTAGACCATAGGTTGTGAGAGGTAGACAATCCTTCAATTGTGAGAGATACATAAGCCATTGGTTGTGAGAGATAGATAAGATATCAGTTTTGAGCATTGAGTAAGCCATCGGTTGTCAGGTCTAGAAGAACCAACGTTTGTAAAGAATATGGTAACCATCGTTTGTTAAGCATAGACAAACCATAGTTGTAATGAATAGGAAACCATTGGTTTTGAAGACTAGGTGGAACTAGATCTTCTACACCAAGTACAAGCCATCATCTCAAGTACAAAAAGAAACCATCAGTTCATCTACTTGATGAAAGCATCAACACAAGTATCAAATCTGACCATCGATTCTTGAATGAAATATAACCATCGATTCTCAAGATAAAAAAAAACCCTAGTTTCACCTACTAGTGAAAGTAGTGTTTGAAATGCACAAGGAAACCATCAAATTAGCAACTAGGTATAACCCATAGTTTGGCATGGGGAGTCAACCATCAATCCATGATTCATGAGAGAAATTAGCCCATAAAACATAAACAAAAGCCATCATTTTAACACTCAAGGGAACCATCAGTTCATAAACTTGCAAGGTCTAGGAATCTTACTTTCAAATAAGATCATGCGCAAGATCTAAAGATAGTTTATCTGCACAAAAGCTACTACATATGCTCATGATCTACCCAAAAGATTATCTTTCAACATATTACTACGTTTTTAGGGCAAGATCTACATATAGCAAGTCAAGAGTAAGCAAGGATCGATAAGAAAGTTATATAACTCTCCTAAAGTAAGATGGTGAACATACAACAACAAGGTATCTTGAAATAGAGGAGAGAAACCCCATCTTTAGCACTCCAAATGTGACACCCCATCCACACAAAAACACGATTACAAGCTAACCAACGGATTACCGAAAATCACGAGAAATTAAAACCGATTTACAACAAGCACCACAAGGTGAAACATATTACAACTGAGCCAACATTTTCATTTCATAAAATCTTTTCAGGGTGCTACAACAATTTCCCATCATCTCTTTACATGAAACAACTATTTTACATGCTGCTTTACATCAAGATACATACTAAAAACCGTTCATCGATCATTATGCAAGAAACATTGAAAATCCCTTCCCAAAGACCTGAGTGTACAGGGACGAGACATAGGACTCTACTGCTAGACACTATCTAGCCCACCGAGTATGATACCTCTGTATATCATCCACAGCCACATGATCTTCATCTCGCCAGGCACGTCCACCTAAAAAGGGTTATTAACCAGCGGGGTGAGACACACAGTCCCAGTGAGAAACATAACCCTCTACCAACTTTGTAATGATCACAGATAATTGGTATAAGCAGATTATAGGAGCAACATACTGAACAAAGCTAACTTTATTAACCTTCTTACCAAACTATCAGAAGGCATATAACCAGGCATTTTATATGGAACATAATTGACAAGATAAGCTTCATAAGATCTTATCATAAGATATAAAGAACTTACATATAACTGCAAGATATAATTAGATCATCTTTACAAGTAAGGCCTCAATCAATGTTTTGTGTTTTGCCTTAAGCAATATATTCTATACGGCTGGATTATGATTTATTATGCCCTGAGGAAGTGAGCCTTCCCTGCTCAAATCCAACCATTGGTTGCGAAGCCCAATCTGGTGCCATACAAGGTCTAAGGAGATCCGGACTCCATGACCTCACCTTCTCGTGGTCAGTACATGAATCATCAAGCAAGATCACATTCTTATGCTTATAGGGCCTCAGCCTCTGGGTCAGCTCCGCAAGCTACCCTTATCTCTAGCTCACCTCATCATAGGTGCTAGTGCATACTTTCGAGCCATGAATGCATCATGCTCATCATCACATATCCTGAGCCATGGGTATGTTCACCATGCTCCATATATCCTGAGTCTGCAACCACAGTTGCACTCAACCGTCCTATTTTAGGCTAGGGGAAACCTCACATATTCAACAATATGCACTCCAGGTAATCCTGCAGGATAAACCTATTTCACCATCACCAAATACTGACGGTAATGGATCTATGGCCAGGGAAACTACATCAGAGATTCATCTATAATTAGGTAATGCATTTTAAGTAGATTGTTGGGGTAATCAAGTTATATTGAACAACCAAACATATATATATAATATGAACAACATTAAATCTCATTGCATTGATGTTATACTGCCCTTGTTGTTCTCATTACCCTCAACAATCATCATATCACCATGGGACATCCATCCCTCATACATCACACAATGCCATTGCCTCTCAAGGCTTTCACATCATACATCATCAGGGGATTTCAATCCCTTTGTCACATATTGTCACTGCCCCTCAGGGCTTCAACATTATGCATCAGCATTTTGGGAACACATCCCTCAACTAGGCACTCAGCCTTAATCAGGTCCCCAGACCTTTCACATTATACTTGTTGTTACGTTATCTTTTCAACAGTGCTATCATCATTATTATTCAGTCATTGCACATTCATCAAGTGCTACATAAATCACATAATCATATAACCACCATAGCTCTTACCTGGCTATGAATTCAATATATCTGCATAGTTAGCTTGCATAAAAAGAGATAACCAAATTACCAAGCATAGAACATATTGGGATTATCATACTATCTGGAATTCAGGTGTACAGAATTGGAATATCATCCATATTCATATATACATGAGATTCAAGGTTGTAAATGCAAGCAATGCAATTACATCATCATTACCAATTTGTAAACACCCATCATGCCCCATATCTCATGAGCATACCTTTGATTATCATATGATCAAGATTAAGGTTTATACATTGGTATATTCTTTCACCATTATGAACATATGTAGATTAATGTCATGACAGGTATATTCATCAATACACCACAACTATCAAGTCAGGGATATCCCACCATATCCCGCATCTTTAGCTATTAAGCACATCATCCCTAAGGACTATCTTAAGGATCATACATCATGACCCACCATCCGACCTTATCAAAGGCTCATCTATCATTACCCATAAATAACCACTTCATAAAGGTCCACAACCCATTTCATCTTGGCTCATCATACTTTTATTATTAAACATGAGCACACATCATGGCCCATACTTGTGGTCATATACATGTGTCACATTGTCATGTGTAGCAACATCATATCCTTTCAAACATACCGTGATCACAACCTATCACCTTATCTCATTTTTAACATAGGTGTAAGGTTCAAGGTGATTAAACCATATCACATGTATCATTGTTATTAACAGAGATGTGACCACATATATTAGCTATATGTATTTCGGGTCATCTGAACCCTCACCAAAGCTCCCGCAACCCTCACCAAAGGTCTGGCGGGCAGCGCCATCCCTCACCAAAGGTATATCGGGTATGGTCATACTCTCACCAAAGGATGCATCGGCTAGGGTTTCCCAACCCTAAGCAAGCTCACCACCATATCGGTCAACCCATCACTTCACCTACCATGCAACTAGAACCCATGAGTTACATGGTGTTGAGCAAGGTGTACCGTGCATCAGCAGATGTTATCGGCCCAAGGGCCTATTGTGCACAAGGATCAGGGTTAGAGTTAGGGTTCCTCTATCAGCTAACCCTCAACCTTGACCATAATAACCAAAGCACAATGCCCAAGGAGCCTCTATTGTGTAAACATCTCCATGTCGTTCAAGGGTCATTCATATCGGCCAGGGCACCCATGTCGTCTAAGATACCATATTGGGCATGGACGCGCTGGCTACTTAAACAGTATATCGGCCATCACTACTAAGGTTATCTAAACCACCATCATCTCGGGCACCACATACCACTTCATATCGCCAAGAACTATCGGATGGTGTGTCCTATAGAGCACACATCAAGGTGTAACGCCCAAGTCCCAAACTCCACAAAGGGTAACGGCCAAGCCCAACTAAGCATGTCGATCATAGGAACATCACCACTAAGATACTCACTAAGGTGCACTACCAAGCTCCATGATCCAAGCACATACATGTAGGGGAAGGAAGGTGTCTGAAAAGGATTGCTTGGCTAAGGAGGAAGGGAGTTATATACACCAAGTAAGAGAGAGGTAGAAAGGGAGAGGTGTCATAACCACATAAACCAAGGTGCCACTTGATCTAGCTCATAATGCCACTTGTTGCCACCCTAGAAGCTGATGCATGGCCTGGTGATACACTCTAGGAAGTTTATTGTGTAGCTGGGCAACTGCCATGGCCGATACACCCCTATTGGGCGACACACCTTCATGTCCTAGCCGATACACTAAAGGACAAGGTGACATATGTAACACATATATGTTATAAAGACCATATAAAGATGACATTCCTCATTTATCAACCAAACATGGCGTCCCATCATCCATACTCATTCTAGATGATGTCACACACAAGAAAGAAGACTCTAGAGCTGATAAATTGCACATTGACCCCTCCACTTTGGGTAAATTGCAATTTATACCAAAACTAGCACAAAAGCACAAGCTTCAACCAACCAAGCTCAAACTTGAAGCATAGGTCCTACACAAGGTGTCCCACAACATAATTCTCTTTATAATGATGTAAGAGAACTAAATGCATCCTCTACATGTGAAATATTTCAATATGACCCCTTATTTTGGGTAAATTACACTTTGGTCCAAAACAAGCAAACATTGCTCAAACAACATCCAAACGGGACCAAACTGGAAACATGAGCTTGTCACATGATAAAAAAACATCTAGAGAGATTAGATTAAGGTTCTAAGCACCTTTCATAAGCAAAGCAAAGAGGGTTAGCCCAAAACATGGGTTAGGGTCCTTACAAGTCATAAACCCCTAACAAGGATTTCGTCCCCAAAATCCCAAGCGGAAGGAAGACTGGTGTTACTCGCGTGTCGCATCATACAACTCCGTAAAGCTCCTAAGTGTCACAGATATGTGACCAGCATACTTGTTCTACTCCTAGAGCCACTCAGGGTTTCCTTGTACTAGTCATAGACTCAACCCTCGATCTCATCGTCCTTTTGTCTGGTAACACTCTTAGATACTGGAAAATCATGTGCAACTCGTATTACTCAGGTATCAGCTCCTTCTACTGATGTATCATATTCCTCGTTACGTTTCTGCTGCACTACTCTGATCTCACAGGCTTGACACTTAAGCTTTGCATAACTTGTATCACTATCTTTCTATTATATATGTTTCAATTGTTCCTTCTCTTTTCACAAAGGATGTCTCTAATCCAAGGAAGATCTATCTTAGAAGAGATTATCACAAGATACATACTCTACAAAACACATGCATGCAAAAGACAAGGCTCATGAGGCACCTCATTATGCATCTCTTAAGGCTGAACATGAAAAGGAGTTAAACATCTTGGTTATCGACAACCATATCTCCTCGGTTTCAAGCCTGTCACGTGTTCATGTCTGCTCCCAAGAGCACAATGAGTACCCACTCAGATGGTAACAGATATGCACTATCTCAACTGACCAGGATAGGATTCTCAACCCTTGTCCGTCCATCTCTAATCGTTGTACATCCCACCTGGATCTTTCGTTACTCGAAACTTGGCTAGGAGTATTCCAAGGAATCCAATTCAGCTAGATGAACTTTCCCAAGATGACCTTACAACACTTCTTTCCCTTGGGTGCATACCTTACGATGTCATGTTTATGCAGAGCATAAACCCCTAACATATGATAGACACACTATAGGCACTTAGTCGGATCAAACCAAAGCCATCCTCTCCATCTGAGGCAACTTCACACCTTTCTGAGGATATCCATTCCCAGGGTTATAACAATCCTTGACATGTCACATGGAAAGGGTTTCACCCGATTGTCACATCCAGGAAAAGAAAGGATACGGAGAAGAGTATACTTCATCCTGTACAACCAGGTCATCAACAAGGCACTCGATAACATGCTATCTCTCTTCTGACTATCAGGAAAGAAACATCTACCAAACGTGCAACAAGCGCTAACAAGAGGGTACATCCGAAACTGGATCAACTAGAGCAGATAAGAGACAAGAAGAAGACAAAATAGAATGGAGTGACTCCATTCAACCTGCCACCACACACTGGTCATACTACCGTTTCTGGTCAGCTCATGCCTCGAGATCTAACTGTTACATGTTTCCATCTTCTACCTGGTCAAACCATCCGGTCTCACTTGCTTATCCTTATCAATGTTCCTCCATGATGTTGATCTGCTGCCTTGAGGGTCACCACATAGACCCAAACCCCAAAACAAGCTTCCATCTTGTAGGTTCAAGGTCAAGGATGATCGATCAGGACAGTTCACCTTCATACCTCCATGATCTAGGCATCTTGATTCTCAACTCCTATTTAGAAGGCATGCCAAGAGGATCCTACCGTCATCATCTATCACATACATCTCCATCTTGGAAACTAAAGTCTAAGATCAGCTGATACTTTTCGAAGTATCCAAACAGCGATCACTTCAAAGGCACACATATCAAGTGTCACAAGGTCCACTTGACTGCCACTTCCTCGGAAGGAAGGGATGCAAAAGAACAAACTCCTCCCATCAACCCATCAACATCTATGGTTTCATATCAAAGGGGAGGATATTATCACTTTCTTTGATCCTTACATGAGTTTCCAACTGTTATACAGTGTTAAACCTTGTTCCATCTGGTTTTTATCTTGTATCTTCTTGGGTTCCTTGCACTCAGCACAGGAAACATCAAGACCATTACATGTTATTATTATCTTTCTCTCGTTACTGTTTCATCATGATCATGATTAGTCCCTGATTATATTAGATTTTTGTTTTCTTTGTGTGAAAAAGACCATTACTCTTTGCATATATTTTACTGGATAGGGATCATCTCCCTTGTTTTCTCTTTCTTCTAACTTTATCTTTGCTTTCAGGTGTTTTCTTCATCCTGTGTAAGTTTTATGCTTTAACTTACATTGTTATCACAAGTTAATTTGTCTTTTGTCACGTATATCTCTTGAGATTACGGTTTCAAGAACTTATCTCATCATGTTCTTATACAGAATTAGGTTTCATAGAACTGTTACTTCCTCTTTTGATTTTTAAGCATCCACGCTTTAAGGGGTTATGGTGCATTTATTTACTTCCTTTATAACAAGATGAAGGTATTAGCATCATATTCCTTATTGGTTATGCTCTTTAGATTGCTCTAGATGACTACTTGATCAGAGTAATCAAGGAGGAAACAATCTAAGGTTCCACACTTACCTATGTCTTCGATATTTGAATACCTGGCCAGGGCATCCAAGTACTGAGATAAGGTAGTATGCACCATCCTTTATGTCATGGTCCAACCTTAAACACCATCCTAATCCTAGTCCTAGTGTCCCTGTAGACTCGGAGAACCTAGAGCTATGATACCAAACACTGGGACACCCCATCCACACAAAAACACGATTACATGCTAACCAGCGGATTACTGAATATCACGAGAAATTAAAACCGATTTACAACAAACACCACAAGGTGAAACATATTACAATTGAGCCAACATTTTCATTTCATAACATCTTTTCAGGGTGCTACAACAATTTCCCATCATCTCTTTACATGAAACAACTGTTTGACATGCTGCTTTACATCAGGATACATACTAAAAACCGTTCATCGATCATTATGAAAGAAACATCAAAAAGCCCTTCCCGAAGACCTGAGTGTATAGGGACGACACATAGGACTCTACTGCTAGACACTATCTAGCCCACCGGGTATGATACCTCTGTATATCATCCACAGCCACATGATCTTCATCTCGCCAGGCACGTCCACCAAAAAAGGGTTATTAACCAACGGGGTGAGACACACAGTCCCAGCGAGAAACATAACCCTCTACCAACTTTGTAATGATCACAGATAATTGGTATAAGCAGATTATAGGAGCAACATACTGAGCAAAGCTAACTTTATTAACCTTCTTACCAAACTATCATAAGGCATATAACCAGGCATTTTATATGGAACATAATTGACAAGATAAACTTCATAAGATCTTATCACAAGATATAAAGTACGTACATATAACTGCAAGATATAATTAGATCATCTGTATAAGAAAGGCCTCAATCAATGTTCCGTGTTTTACCTTAAGCAATATATTCTATATGGTTGGATTACGATTTATTATGCCCTGAGGAAGTGAGCCTTCCCTGCTCAAATCCAACCATTGGCTACGAAGCCCAATCCGGTGCCATACAAGGTCTAAGGAGATCCGGACTCCATGACCTCACCTTCTCGTGGTCAGTACACGAATCATCAAGCTAGACCACAGTCTTATGCTTATAGGGCCTCAGCCTCTGGGTCAGCTCTGCAAGCTACCCTTATCTTTAGCTCACCTCATCATAGGTTCTAGTGCATACATCTGAGCCATGAACGGATCATGATCGTCATCACATATCCTGATCCATGGGTATGTTCACCATGCTCCATATATCCTGAGTCTGCAACCACAGTTGCACTCAACCCTCCTATTTTAGGCTAGGGGAAACCTCACATATTCAACAATATGCGCTCCAGGTAATCCCGCAGGATAAACATGTTTCACCATCACCAAATACTGACGGTAATGGGTCTATGGCCAGGGAAACTACATGAGATATTCATCTGTAATTAGTTCATGCATTTTAAGTAGATTGTTGGGGTAATCAAGTTATATTGAACAGCCAAACATATATATATAATATGAATAACATTAAATATCGTTGCATTGATGTTATATTGCCCTTATTGTTCTCATTACCCTCAACAATCATCATATCACCATGGGATATCCATCCCTCATACATCACACAATGCCATTGCCTCTCAAGGCTTTCACATCATACATCATCAGGGGATTTCAATCCCTTTGTCACATATTTCCACTGCCCCTCAGGGCTTCAACATTATGCATCAGCATTTTGGGAACGCATCCCTCAACTAGGCACTCAGCCTTAATCAGGTCCTCAGACCTTTCACATTATACTTGTTGTTACAAGTTATCTTTTTAACAGAGTTATCATTATTATTATTCAGTCATTGCACATTCATCAAGTGCTACATAAAGCACATAATCATATAACCACCATAGCTCTTACCTGGCTATGAATTCAATATATCTGCATAGTTAGCTTGCATAAAAAGATATAACCGGATTACCAAGCATAGAACATATTGGGATTATCATACTATCTGGAATTCAAGTGTACAGAATTGGAACATCATCCATATTCATATATACATGAGATTTAAGGTTGTAAATGCAAGCAATGCAATTACATCATCATTACCAATCTGTGAACACCCATCATGCCCCATATCTCATGAGCATACCTTTGATTATCATATCATCAAGATTAAGGTTTGTACATTGGTATATTCTTTCATCATTATGAACATATGTAGATTAATGACATGATTGGTGTATTCATCAATACACCACAACTATCAAGTCAGGGATATCCCACCATATCCCGCATCTTTAGCTATTAAGCACATCATCCCTAAGGACTATCTTAAGGATCATACATCATGACCCACCATCCAACCTTATCAAAGGTTCATCTATCATTACCCATAAATAACCACTGCACAAAGGTCCACAACCCATTTCATCTTGGCTCATCATACTTTTATTATTAAACATGAGCACACATCATGGCCCATACTTGTGGTCATATACCTGTGTCACATTGTCATGTGTAGCAACATCATATCCTTTCAAACATACCGTGATCACAACCTATCACCTTATCTCATATTTAACATAGGTGTAAGGTTCAAGGTGATTAAACCATATCACATGTATCATTGTTATCAACAGAGATGTGACCACATATATTAGCTATATGCATTTCGGGTCATCTGAACCCTCACCAAAGCTCCCGTAACCCTCACCAAAGGTCTGGCGGGCAGCGCCATCCCTCACCAAAGGTATATCGGGTATGGTCATACTCTCACCAAAGGATGCATCGGTTAGGGTTTCCCAACCGTAAGCAAGCTCACTACCATATCGGTCAACCCATCACTTCACCTACCATGCAACTAGAACCCACCAGTTACATGGTGTTGGGAAAGGTGTACCGTGCATCAACAGATGTTATCGGCCCAAGGGCCTATCGTGCACAAGGATCAGGGTTAGAGTTAGGGTTCCTCTTTCGGCTAACCCTCAACCTTGACCATAATGACCAAAGCACATCGCCCAAGGCGCCTCTATTGTGCAAACATCTCCATGTCGTTCAAGGGTCATCCATATTGGCCAGGGCACCCATGTCGTCTAAGATACCATATTGGTCATGGACGTGCTGGCTACTTAAACAGCATATCAGCTATCACTACTAAGGTTCTCTAAACCACCATCATCTCAGGCACCACATACCACTTCATATCGCCAAGACCTATCGAATGGTGTGTCGTGCAAAGCACACTTCAAGGTGTAACTCCCAAGCGCCAAACTCCACAAAGGGTAACGTCCAAGCCCAACTAAGCATGTCGATCAAAGGAACATCACCACTAAAATACTCACTAAGGTGCACTACCGACGTGGCTATCGGCTAACCACCACAGCAACCCTATCGGTCAAAGGGGTGTCACCCAAGGTGCCCCTACTACACAATCATCTTTGAATCGTCCAAGGACCATTTCTATCGGCCAGGGCACCAAGAACCATGTCGTGCATAGCCATGAAGCAGCATAACGGCTAGTATCTAGGGTTAGCATGTCAGACATCATGCCATGTCCTCCATCCCCTCATCTTAGCCAAGCTCACTAAGACAAGGTGGTGTCGTCCAAAGCTTGTGTCGGGCACGAAGCTATCAAAGTCTATCGGTTAAGGCCATGTCGGGCATTAAGATAGCACCACATAATAGCTAAGATCACTAAGACAAGGTGGTGTATCAGACATCCACTCTACATGGTGTATCGGCAACCACCTATACAAGGTATATCAGGCAGCCACTCCTTCATAGGGAGGGCATAACGGCCACAAGATCAACAAGAAGCTAACCTATCATATCGTCCAAGACTTAACCCTAATGAGGGTATCGGGAAACACACTCAAAGAGTCATCATGGAAACATAAATCGGCCAAGATCCCATCCAAGGGTCTAGCAACCATGTCATCTAAAGCTTGTCTCTAGGGTGGATAGGGGATATCGGCATCAAGGTACAACTATTACCAACTCATCATATCGTCCATATGTCTAGGTCATAGGCTCACCTTTCAAGTCCAAAGGAGAGAAAGGGGTGTTGCCATAACCATCAACCAAAGCATAGGCTATAAAACAAGGTACTGTGTCAGATAAGGACCCATATCGGGCAACCTAGTTGTATCGGCCAAAGACTCATATCGTGCAAGTCATCTTCAACCTCTAGCCATTCAAAGCATTATGTACAAGAATAACATATGGATAGTAGTAAAACGTAGCCATCTCTATCAAAACATATCTCAAGCTCCACATGCATAAGCATCATAAAAGATGGATACCAAAATAAGGAACAAGATCAATATATGTGCATATGGAGAGTATACATAATAGAGATGGTTGAGAGTTATGTAACCCGCCTTAAGAGGATATCCATGAAAATCACATAGCTCCATGATCCAAGCACCAAGAAAACGTTCCTCTCCATGAGAGCCATCTATCCGGAGCTCAAAGCTTACCTTCGGCTCCAACATCAACACCTCAAGAAAACAAAGGAAGAAGAAGAAGGTACCATGGTTATGTATAGCTCAAGAGGAAGAAAGGAGGGAATATGACAACGTCCTTGCTTACTCTTATCAAGGGACTATCCATGGCCGAGAGGGGAAGAGGAAGGTGAAGAAGAAAGCATAAGGAAAAACTAGCAAAGAAGCATGACTCACCAAGGTCGGATCTTGAGCAAGGAGTTTTCATGGCCAAGGAGCTCGCCCCTCCATGCTCCATGGGAGTCTTCCTTAGCTCCCAAAGCTATCATGCTCGTCACATACAGATAGGGGAAGTAAGGTGGCTGAATTGGATTGCTTGGCTAAGGAGTAAGGGAGTTATATACACCAAGGAAGAGAGGTAGCAAGGGAGAGGTGTCATAACCACATAAACCAAGGTGCCACTTGCTCTAGCTCATAACGCCACTTGTTGCCACCCTAGCAACTCATGCATGGCCTGGTGATACACTCTAGGAAGTGTATCATGCAGCTGGGAAACTTCCATGTCCGATACACCCCTATTGGGTGACACACCTTCATGTCCTAGCCGATACACTAAAGGACAAGGTGACATATGTAACACATATATGTTATAAAGACCATATAAAGATGTCATTCCTCATTTATCAACCAAATATGGCACCCATCATCCATACGCGTTATCGATGATGTCACACACAAGTAAGAAGACTCTAGATCTGATAAATTGCACATTGACCCCTCCACTTTGGGTAAATTGCAATTTATACCAAAACTAGCACACAAAGCGCAAGCTTCAACCAACCAACCTCAAACCTGAAGCATAGGTCCTCCACAAGGTGTACCACAGAATCATTCTCTTTCTAATGATGCAAGAGAACAAAAGGCATTCTCTACATGTGACATATTGCAATATAACCCCTTACTTTGGGTAAATTGCACTTCGGTCCAAAACAAGCAAACATTGCTCAAACATCATCCAAATGGGACCAAACTGGAAACATGAGCTTGTCACATGATAAAAAAACATCTAGAGAGATTAGATTAAGGTTCTAAGCACCTTTCATAATCAAAGCAAAGAGGGTTAGCCCAAAACCTGGGTCAGGGTCCTTACACCAAATGTTCCATGATGGCTCCTTTCTTCAAGATCAAGGTGGATCTAGGGTAAAAGAGAGGAAAGAAGATGTTCTTTATCCACATGCTCAAAATTCCACCAATAACGCCATGGATTTATCCAAAGAAGAAGAGAGAATAAGGAGGGCATCAAGAAAAATGAATATAAGGAAGATGGTCTGACTTGTTTAGGGCAAGAAACTAAGGTAGGAAGCTCCAAACGATCCTAGAGAGAGTAGATCCAAACCATAGAGAAACATGCAACCAAGCTTGACCAAGATTCATACTCAAAGGCTCTTCCTCTTCCACCAATCACGAGGGTCAAATCTAACAAACACAAAGAAGGAGAGGAAGGTGTGTAAAGAGCTCGTTTGGGTGAAATGACAGGGGTATATAAAGCTAGGATGAAAGAGGAACGTGGGTTGAGGGTTGATAGAATGCATGCCATGTGTCAAAAGGTCGAACACTCCCATCCATGAAAAATAGAAGTACCATCGATTTTTATGCTAGGGGACCATATGTTATCAAACCGAGGAGCACCATTGAGCTCTATCAACAAATAGGCCATCAAATCATGCCCTCACTTATCCAGTAGAGCAAACCCT
The DNA here is from genome assembly GCA_963693085.1 of Alisma plantago-aquatica. NCBI lineage: Eukaryota > Viridiplantae > Streptophyta > Magnoliopsida > Alismatales > Alismataceae > Alisma > Alisma plantago-aquatica. Next base: position 884,248,795 of record OY856411.1, read on the forward strand.
AAACCACCATCAGTTGGTGTACCCCACTAGGAAAATCATCGACCCTTGTGCTTCAAGAGGAAACCATTGCATTCCATGCTATATGAGAAGAACATAGGATCCCACACACTCATAGGTGAATCATCGGATCCTAGCTTATTCGTAGAAAACCATCGAGTTTGGGTGTTTTGGTGAGAAACCCTGGGTCGTCAACCCTAAGTTTAGGAAGCATCACACATCAAATGGTATATTTAGGTGTTTCAAAGGTGCAACTACATTCAATATGTTAAGAAAAATTGTTAATCACATCATTACATGTTAAAATTATAGATAAAACCCTAGATATGGGAAAACTTCATAAAAGTCCATATAAGCACATAAATTGCAAAACTCAATCAAACAATGTCCAAACTAGACCAAATTTGAAACATAGATTAGTCTCATGATATCAAATCATCAATTAGGGTTTTATTAAGGTTTTAAGAACCCAATTAATATAAGAAAACATGTTTAACTATAAATACGTGTCAAGGGTCTTATAATGTCGGGGCCGATGGAGGTTGATCATAGTGGGGCATTGATGGGGGCCATCGATGGTGCCACAGTCGATAGTGGAGTGGGTCATCAGTTCACGCCATTCAACATGGAGTCTTATTAATGCATGCCATCAATGCTAGAGGTTTGATATAGGTCACCACTAGTGAATTTATGGGGGCAATGTGGGCCATCATGTATGGAATCAGACCAAAAATTATCAATTTCCTTCTCAGACTTAGACAAATTTTGTTTTGAAATGGGTCATTGCCCCACACCTCGTGAGAGGAATCCTCCTATTAAAACACATAGTGTGAACCCATATGTTGCGCTAGTATGTAGGGATTGATGCATTCTTCTTGGAGTACACCTCACCGGTTGAATTTTTATTAGATGTGCCTTTAGTACACACAATGGGATCTTTCAGAATTTATAAAGCACTAAACTAACACACTTACTTAGACTAAAATATTTCACCTACAAGTGTGCAGGAAATCGTCAAGTTAGGGTTCGATCCTCAATGAGAAAAGGGGAAACTAAAGCTAGGTTAGATTATCTAGGTTCCTAAAGTGATGTCCAGGTTTTAAGGGTTTGATCTTGGTTTGGTTTGATTACACTAAGGGGTCAAACAAGCAATTAAAAGGAACAAGTAATAAAAACATAAGCTAATTCTAGAAAATTTAATTATATGTATCAAGTGAGGCAAACTAAGTAAGAAAATAGACAATCTAGACTAAGAATAGTAAAGTAAGAGATAACACTACACTAAACTAACAAAGCAAGAAACTACATTGTACTAGCATTTAGCAACTAAGGCAAGCAAGAACTAAGATAACACTAACATTACACTAGCAAAATAGCCCTAATTAGCAACCTAGAGGAAGACTAGCTCGAGAATAATAAGAAATAGCACAAGTAAGCATGTAAGGTGCACTAACTAGATGGTTTTTTTGTCGTTTTGAGGCCGCTAACCCTAGATCTAGGCGATCGTGAGGGCGATCTCGAGGCCGGCATTGACCGGCGGCGTCGCCACCCCAGTAGGACACTCCTTCCGCTGGGGACCACCTGAGTGTTGGTTTCAGGGTTGCTGACGAATCCGTCTTGATCTGTGTTTGCTTGACGGAGGATGCATCACCATAACGTGAGAGCAGAGGTGTCGGATAGAAGAAGAAGGTTTACATCATCGCAGATACCCACAGACAACGTCATCCTGGACCTCAATCGTCTGTGGAGAACTGACTCACGTGATCAGAGTACCATGCACGATCATAGTGATCATAGTCGCAGATTTGAGATGTTATCTAATAGGTTTCCTTACCGTAGAAGTCAGCCGGAGGGAACGTCTTCTTTTCTTGTTCCGAAGGACTCCTACTTTCGATGTCTACAGAGAGGACATTGGGTATCTCAGTGTAACAACCCTAGGGTCTGTTATCATTGCAAAGAATCGGGGTACATCTCTAGACAGTGCCGCAGAAAGCAGGTCGCGCCGCCAAATCCCGATCTTGCTTCTCATGTTGTCTTTCCTCCGTTGTCGAGGGGGACTGCACCGAGAGGTCACTCCAACCATGTCCCGAAGAGAACAACAGTGCATCTTAACCCTGATTGTCCTATCAGGAAAGATTTTATGAGGTCCCTTGACCTTGCTCTAGGCGTTTCATGGGTCGATAATATAGCATGGAGAGACCTTTCAGCTTTTCTCTGGAAGAGATGGCCGCAGGCCATTGAGATCTTCAGGTATGAGGATAAAAGAGCGGTGGTATACTTTGAGTCATCGTATGAGGCTTGGCGTCATCAGCTAGTTCAGGCGGTGAAGATGAATGAATCTACGATCTCCTTTGTCTCTCTCAGAGACGGCGGTATGCACCACACCAAGGAGGCCGTATGGTTCTGGGTTCGAAATATTCCATTGTTCTGCAGGAATCAAGAATCCATTCGAGAGATTGTCAATTCCTTTGGAGATTTGATATGGATCTCCAACTGGCAGAAGGAAGAGGATGATGCTTCAGGCATCCTGATTCTCGTAGAGGCTTTCAATGAGGACATACCTCAATTCATCGGCCTCTCGGAACAGGTCTATAGATCCAATCTGAAGCTTGATATTGTTGCAAAGGGACAACTTGGAGACAACACTTACAAACTGACTGAGATCGGAAGAGACATGAATATCCCCCCGTCTGCGCTGCGTGTTCCTCCAAATGAAGACATACCAGACGTTCAACCTGATGAGATTACACCAAAAGAGATCACTCAGTCTGTCACAGAGGAAGAGACATTACCACCCACAGCAGATCTGCGGATCGATAACAGCAATCCCACTCCCAAAGGAAGAGAAGATGCACTGATATCTGTTCATAGAGAAGACCTAGGTACATACAGGGCAGTGCTAGCTTCTGAGAATAGAACGGTCACCGACGCTGACGGAAGGAGGAGATTCCTAAATCATAGGAACCTCAGTGATTTCATTCGGCCATTGACAGCCATCAATACACGTAGAAGAGGAAGACACATCGATTGCTATAATTCGAGAACAATTGAATATGGTCTTTGGCAGAAAAAACATGATGATGATTCGAGTCTTGAAGACTGGTCAGAAGGATTACATGATGAAGGTAGGATGACGGAGAAGATCTCATTCCACAGTAGTCATCTGAAGAGAATGAACAGCATTTGATTTGTTGTTGGTGGTTTCAGGCAGTGGTGAGTGGTGTCCTAGTGATGCAAGATGTCAGCATTCTGAGCTGGAACTTGAGGGGAGCGGCAAACAATCCTACTAGAAGAGTTCTGTCCAGGATTTGTGGGAGGTATAAGCCGCAGTGTGTCACCATTTTTGAACCGTTTGTTCATGCGGAGAGAGCCATTGAATTGATTGATATCACTCGTCTTGATTGGGTCACTGACAACGAGAATGAGAGGGGCAAGATCTGGTGTTATGCGGACAGTTGCCTTCGTCCTGCTGTAATCAAGGCTCATCGTCAGCACATTACGCTCAGACTTGAGCTGACGGGTGAACGATCTGGTGTTATGCGGACAGTTGCCTTCGTCCTGCTGTGATCAAGGCTCATCGTCAGCACATCACGCTCAGACTTGAGCTGACAGGTGAACAAATCGTCTTCTTTACGGCTGTCTATGCCAGTTGCAACATGCTTCTTAGGAGGGATTTGTGGCACGATCTCTTTGACACCATGGACACCATAGGTGATTCCCCCTGGGTTATAGCGGGTGATTTCAACTCCATCAGATGGATTAACGAGAAAAGAGGAGGAGAGCATCCAGACTTCCAATCGATGTGTGAGTTCAACAACTTCATCCACGACTTACAGCTAGTTGAGTCTAGATTCGTTGGTAGCAGATATACCTGGGTTAATAAGCAGACTGGATCTCCTACTACCTGGGAGAGGTTGGATCGTGTCCTTCTTAACCCTAGGTGGGAGGCTGAATTCCCTTCCAGTGAATCTCGACACCTTACCAGGCTTAGAGTGTCGGATCACTATCCTATCCTGATCAGAGCAACCAGTACGCCTGCCATGAGAGGTTCTCAGAAGCAGTTCGTTTTTAATAACGCCTGGCTTGAGCATCCTGTGATTCTTGATGTCATTACGTCCGCTTGGACAGATGACACGGATGATGACCATTCTTTCACCTTCTTTTCCAAGTCCAAGAAGCTCAAATCTCATCTCAGAAGTTGGAGTAATATGCATTTTGGCCACTTGAAGCAACGCATCCTTGATATTGAAGATATTGTACATGTTGCTCAGATTGCCTTTGATGATAATCCTACTAGAGCAAATGATATCATGCTCAGAACCGCTGAAGAGGAGCTGAATGACTTACTATCTCAAGAAGAGAACTTTTGGAAGGACAGATCCAGAGTTAGCTGGCTTTCTGAAGGAGAAAGGAACACGACATTCTACCATGTTGTTGTTAAGTCGAGAAGAAAGAGACGCCATGTCCGCAGGATTGTCCATGAAGATGTTACCGTTATCACTGACCCCTCTCTCATTGCTGAGGCTGCAGCGAAGCATTATGAACGTTTCTTCAAATCTGAAAGAGATGATCCTCTATGCGACGATCTGTTGGGCCTCATTGATCAGATGATTAACATGGATGACAATACCACCTTGACTACCTGTCCCACTTCTGAGGAGGTTTTCGACACCATCAAGTGCATAGATCATAAGACTGCGCCCGGTCCTGATGGACTCACTATCTCTTTTTATCTTTCTGCTTGGAGTATCATTCGTTTCGACTTTATGAGGATGGTCGCCCAGTTCTTTAGAGGAGAACCATGTCACAGAAGCTTGAATGCTTGCAAGATTGTCCTCATCCCGAAGGTTGACGATCCAAAGGACATCCAGACCGATTTTAGGCCGATTGCCATCGAGAATGTTTCTTTGAGGATTCTTGCCAGGGTGATCAGTAACAGGTTGTCTATGATCCTCCCTAAGATCATTTCTGTAGAGCAAGGTGCATATGTGAGAGGGCGTGATATCACGCATCACATTAAGCTGGCGAAAGAGATTACTCATGATCTGAATTACGGTCAGGTACATCCAAACATGGTCATTAAATATGACATGTCGCGTGCGTATGACAGGATCGAGTGGTCGATTCTCAAATCGATTCTCAGGGCGTTTGGCATGAGCACAGAAGCGGTCCATCTCTGTCTAAGGTTCTTCAGTGATACTTGGGTCTCGATTACTGTTGGTGAATACTCTAATGGTTTCTTTCCTATTGGGAGAGGTTTGAAACAAGGAAATCCCCTTTCTCCTTTTTTGTTCATCCTGTTCGAGGAACCTCTTTGCAGGTACATCAAGAGTCGGGCTGCAAATGGAGATATTGCTACCTTCTCGACCAGAGGAGCTGCCAGTCCGCCCCCTATTCTTCTGTACGCAGATGATTTAGTCATGTTCTTTAATGCGGACACTTCTTCGATGATTAATCTGCACAATGCTCTCAACTTATATTCCTCGTCGACTGGGAAGAAGATCAATTACCAGAAATCATCTTGTTTGGTTGGGAAAACTGATCCTTCTATTATTGATGATATTGCTCACATCCTGAACATTCCCATTGCTGAACGCACTATCCATTACCTTGGAGTTCCGATGTCTGCTGGTCCTAACAGACTCATCGACTATAACCATTTGCTTGAGAAGATTATGATGAAGATTGCCTCCTGGAAGGCGAAGCTCTTATCCTTTGCGGGAAGGAAGCTCCTCATAAAACACACGTTATCCTCGGTTGAGTTATACACAACCGCAGCGGTGGGTCTGCCCGCAGGTATTATAAAGCGGATAGAAGCAATGTGCTCCAGGTTCTTGTGGACCAACAGAAAGAACGAGTCCAGAAGAACGTGGATAGCTTGGGATCGTCTTGCCCAACCTAGTCAGAATGGTGGTCTTGATTTCACCCCGATTAGACACCTTAAAGAAGCTTACATTTACAAAGATTGCTGGGAGATCACCACTGGCACTTCCCTTTGGGCGACTTACTGCAGAATCAAATATAGATCCCAGTTCAGGAATCCCCAAGGCTGCTACCCTCCATATTTGAAGCTTGGTTCTAAGCCTTCACCTCACTGGAAGAAGATTTGGAGAGCCTTTCCTAAAGTCATGCCCCTTACTAGATGGCTGATTGGTCAGGGAGATGTTTCCTTTTGGGACTACAGATGGTGCGAGCACCCTTTACAGTTGTATGCTCTTAGTCAGAGTGATAGACGAGAGATTTCCTCGTCAAGGACTTCTGGCTATCTTCGGATGAATGGGACTGGGAAACTATTGGTCATATCATTGATAATGATTGCTGCCTCCTCATTCGAAGATCGCACTCCAAGATAAGCCATCACCCCGATCAGCTCGTTTGGACCCCCAATCTGTATGGCAGATTCAGCTTGAAGTCGGCCACTCAGGTTATTAGCAACACTCATTACGATTCTAATTCTGTGTGGAGATGGATTTGGTATGCTTCCACACCCAAGGCTAGTGCTATCACGTGGAAATTGGGTATGAGAGCGCTCCCTACTGATGACATAATTGCCGATTGTCACATTATGGTCGTCTCTAGATGCGAGTGTTGTGCTCAATACAACAATGAAGACGATGATCATATTTTCTTTCACAGTGAGCTTGCCAACAGTCTTTGGCATAGAGCCTCTTTGTTGATGAGGGATTCTAGCTTTTATCCGACCGATATACATGACCTCCTCCTGAGAGGTAGCAGGAAAAGTCGGAAAACGCTCAGAGGATGGTTGACCATTGAGCAGATGACCTTGATCTGTTGGCAGATTTGGAAGTCCAGATGTGCGTCGATATTCGACAACAAACCTCATGATATTAGAGGTATTTGGAAGAGCATCACGGATACTATCAGGTTCTACAGCCGTCTCCATTCTTTCAAACATGATGGAGATCACGACCTCTTCCATCACTTGATAGCGGAGGACATCATACAGCCAAAGATCAAGATCAGAAAGATGAACATTGTTCGGTGGAACTTTCCTGATATCAATTCCTTAAAGATGAATGTTACTACTGGGAAGTACAAATGGATCGATGGTTGCACGAGGAGATGAATTGCTGGGGTGGTCAGAGATAGGCAATGTAGATTTCGTTTAGCTTTCAGAACATGGCTCAATGTGAACGATTACATTGCGGCGCATATCAGTGGTCTTTTGATTGCATTGAAAATTGTTGATGATCATAATCTGACTATCTCAAATGTAGAGGTGGATGATCCTCATGTTTACAACATCATTTGGCAGAATGATGCAGGTCCTTGGCATATTTCTCACATTACCAGGGAGATTAGAGAGATCATGGACACAGAAGCCATTATGGGTTCTTTATGCCCAAAGATCATCAACTCGATTCCTAGAGAATTAGGTAGATGGGGATGCACATCCAATGAGAGCTTCATTACTACTGATCAGGTGTTGATTCCTTTACAGATTTGTGGGATGAATATTCTTGAGAGATCCGGGACTCCTTATCTTTTCTTCAGCTGGGATGATCTTGGATAGTGTTTGCTTTGTTCATGGTTTGTGTCAGTAGGTGTGTTGTTTCTCGATCATCTTGATCGATTTGAGTCTTTGTGTTGGGCCATCTGGGGGTATGACCTGCATTTAAGCAGGAGCTGTAAGACATTTTTTTGTTGTGCCCACACGAGGGGAGTGGGGTGAATAGATGGTCCCCTGGCTTAATTAAAAAAAAAAGGTGCACTAACTACAGTAATGGGACCTAACTACAAAGAGTTAGGCAATTAACTAAGAAGTTAATTAAACCAAGTGACTAGGCAAGTATCAACTAGCAAAAGAGTGATTTGGGTTTTATATCAAGTTATGGAGGTGTGGGCCTTTGGTATATGTAACTAGAATGTTTTTTGGGGTTTATAACATGTAAAAATACTCATTCATTAGATTTTTAAACCCAAAAAAAAGATAGACACAAGATAATTACCGTAAACTACTAATTAGCCATGGATGGATTAGGATGTGTAAAGGGGAACTACATCCTATCCAACCTTACGAGGCTCATTTGGATTAGGGTCTAGGTGGAATTATACTAGGATCTAATCAAGTTTAGGTTTCTAAAATAGAAGCTCTTAGGGAAAATGGGGCTTGAGTGTAGTAATGGAGTGTGGAAATAAGGGTTTTACACCTCATATCACCTACCATCTAGCCTTTTGGAAGCTCCAAATCAATTGCATTAAATGCTTCCAAACTAGATCTTAGATCTCTCTCCTAGGTGTAGAAGAATGGACCAACATGTAGGAATATGGGTAGCTAGATAGGGATCCACTAATTGGACCTAGGAGCTTTTTCCCAAAACAACTACATATAAGCCAATTTCCTAGAATCTAGGTGATTTCAAGCATGAATCAACTAGCAATCCATGGGAAATGAGATGAAAGTAGAATGTTAATCATCATCAAAATGAAATTATAAAGTTTACATATTACATTCCCCAAACATGGTATCAAAGTCACATTTTAACCCCAAACAATCCACCTAGGGGGTTGGCTACTCATAACAAAGGAAAATACAAAATTGGAGAAACAAGAAGGTGTAGAGGAGTGGTAAGCCATAGTAGATAGGTAGAGACTCTACCTTCTCCACCTCCTACCAGTAGCAATAGCTCAAGCACCTCCCTCCTCTAAGGTTGTATGACATGTAAATAGGGTGGAAAATGGTGATGACCCTAAAAGAAGGGTTTCAGGGAGGAAGTTGATGGAATGGAAGAATAATGGAGTGATGGGTGGAATGGATGGATAAGAGGGGGCTGAAAGTGTATGACATGTAGCTAACATCGTGCTTCAGCCACCACCCAAGTATATATAGGTGGTAGGGAAGCACTAGGATAAGGGTAGAGCAAAATTTTGCTTGGATTTCTAGCCACCACAACCGTTCTCAACACCACAGCCGTGTTGGCTGTGGTGCATAATGGTCGTGTTGGTGTCGAATGGTTGAGGTGTGAAATGGTTGAAATTTCAGGTTGTGAAATGGTTTTAGGCTCTTGGTGGCATGTACGTGGTGGGAAGGTGGAAGAATGAATGTGTGGAGTACCATGACCATTTTGGAGGAAAATATATTGGTCATTCTTTAGAGAACGTGGATGTTGGGATCTTGGTCATGGCGTGTTGCACGGCCGTTCTTGTAAGGACCTTGACCCAGGTTTTGGGCTAACCCTCTTTGCTTTTCTTATGAAAGGTGCTTATAACATTAATCTAATATCTCTAGATGTTTTGTTATCATGTGACAAGCTCATGTTTCCAGTTTGGTCCCATTTGGATGCTGTTTGAGCAATGTTTGCTTGTTTTGGACCAAAGTGCAATTTACCCAAAGTAAGGGGTTATATTGCAATATGTCACATGTAGAGCATGATTTAGTTCTCTTGCATCATTAGAAAGAGAATGATTCTATGGGACACCTTGTGGAGGACCTATGCTTCAAGTTTGAGCTTGGTTGGTTGAAGCTTTTGCTTTGTGTGCTAGTTTTGGTATAAATTGCAATTTACCCAAAGTGGAGGGGTCAATGTGAAATTTATCAGCTCTAGAGTATTCTTGCTTGTGTGTGACATCATCTAGAATGAGTATGGATGATGGGGCGCCATGTTTGGTTGATAAATGAGGAATGACATCTTTATATGGTCTTTATAACATATATGTGTTACATATGTCACCTTGTCCTTTAGTGTATCAGCTAGGACATAAAGGTGTGTCGCCCAATAGGGGTGTATCGGCCATGGCAGTTGCCCAGTTGAACGATACACTTCCTAGAGTGTATCACCAGGCCATGCATGAGCTGCTAGGGTGGCAACAAGTGGCGTTATGAGCTAGAGCAAGTGACATCTTGGTTTATGTGGTTATGACACCTCTCCCTTGCTACCTCTCTCTTCCTTGGTGTATATAACTCCCTTCCTCCTTAGACAAGCAATCCTTTTCTGCCACCTTCCTTCCCCTACCTGTATGTGACGAGCATGAGAGCTTTGGGAGCTAAGGAAGACTCCCATGGAGCATGGAGGGGCGAGCTCCTTGGCCATGAAAACTCCTTGCTCAAGATCCGACCTTGGTGAGTCATGCTTCTTTGCTAGTTTTTCCTTTTGCTTTCTTCTTCACCTTCCTCTTCCCCTCTCGGCCATGGATAGGCCCTTGATAATAGTAAGAAAGGACGTTGTCATCTTCCCTCCTTTCTTCTTCTTGAGCTATACATAACCATGGTACCTTCTTCTTCTTCCTTTGTTTTCTTTAGGTGTTGATGTTGGAGCCGAAGGCAAGCTTTGAGCTCTGGATGGATGGCTCTCATGGAGAGGAACGTTTTCTTGGTGCTTGGATCATGGAGCTTTGTGCCTTTCATGGATATCCTCTTAAGGCGGGTTACATAACTCTCAACCATCTCTATTATGTATATTCTCCATATGCACATATATTGATCTTGTTCCTTATTTTGGTATCCATCTTTTATGATGTTTATGCATGTGGAGCTTGAGATCTGTTTTGATAGAGATGGCTACGTTTTACTACTGTCCATATGTTGCTCTTGTACTTAATGTTTTGAATGGCTAGAGGTTGAAGATGACTTGCACGATATGAGTCTTTGGCCGATACAACTAGGTTGCCCGATATGGGTCCTTATCCGACAGAGTACCTTGTTTTATAGCCTATGCTTTGGTTGATGGTTATGGCAACACCCCTTTCTCTCCTTTGGACTTGAAAGTTGAGCCTATGACCTATACGCATGGACGATATGATGAGTTGGTAATAGTTGTACCTTGATGCCCGATATCCCCTATCCACCCTAGAGACAAGCTTTGGACGACATGGTTGCTAGACCCTTGGATGGGCTCTTGGCCGATTTATGTTTCCATGATGACTCTTTGAGTGTGTTTCCTGATACCCTAATTAGGGTTAAGTCTTGGATGATATGAGAGGTTAGCTTCTTGTTGATCTTGTGGTCGTTATGCCCTCCCTATGACGAGTGGCTGCCCGATATACCTTGTATAGGTGGTTTCCCATACACCATGTAGGGTGGAAGTCTGATACACCACCTTGTCTTAGTGATCTTGGCCGTTATGTGGTGCTAGCTTAATGCCCGACATGGCCTTGGCCGATACACTTTGATAGCTTGGTTCCCGACACAAGCTTTGGACGACACCACATTGTCTTAGTGAGCTTGGCCGAGATGAGGGGATGGACGACATGGCATGATGTATGATATGCTAACCCTAGATACTAGCTGTTATGCTGCTTCATGGCTATGCACGACATGGTTCTTGGTGCCCTGGCTGATAGAAATGGTCCATGGGTGATAAAAAGATGATTGTGTAGTAGGGGCACCTTGGGCGACACCCCTTGACCGATAGGGTTGTTGTGGTGGTTAGCCAATAGCCATGATGGTAGTGCACCTTAGTGAGTATCTTAGTGGTGATGTTCCTTTGATTGACATACTTAGTTGGGCTTGGCTTTTACCCTTTATGGAGTTTGGGGCTTGGGCGTTACACCTTGAAGTGTGCTCTACACGACACACCATCTGATAGGTGTTGGCGATATGAAGTGGTATGTGGTGCCCGAGATGATGGTGGTTTAGAGAACCTTAGTAGTGATGGCCGATATGCTGTTTAAGTAGCCAGCACGTCCATGCCCAATATGGTATCTTAGACGACATGGGTGCCCTGGCCAATATGGATGACCCTTGAACGACATGGAGGTGTTTGCACAATAGAGGCACCTTGGGCATTGTGCTTTGGTCGTTATGGTCAAGGTTGAGGGTTAGCTGAAAGAGAAACCCTAACTCTAACCCTGATCCTTGTGCATGATAGGCCCTTGGACCGATAACATCTATTGATGCACGGTACACCTTGCCCAACACCATGTAACTGGTGGGTTCTAGTTGCATGGTAGGTGAAGTGATGGGTTGATCGATATGGTGGTTAGCTTGCTTAGGGTTGGGAAACCCTAGCTGATGCATCCTTTGGTGAGAGTATGACCATACCCGATATACCTTTGGTGAGGGATGGCGCTGCCCGCCACACCTTTGGTGAGGGTTGCGGGAGCTTTGGTGAGGGTTCAGATGACCCAAAATGCATATAGCTAATATATGTGGTCACATCTCTATTAATAACAATGATACATGTGATATTGTTTAATCACCTTGAACCTTACACCTATGTTAAATATGAGATAAGGTGATAGGTTGTGATCACAGTATGTTTGAAAGGATATGATGTTTTTACACATGACAATGTGACACAGGTATATGACCACAAGTATGGGCCATGATGTGTGCTCATGTTTAATAATAAAAGTATGATGAGCCAAGATGAAATAGGTTGTGGACCTTTGTGCAGTGGTTATTTATGGGTAATGATAGATGAACCTTTGATAAGGTTGGATGGTGGGTCATGATGTATGATCCTTAAGATAGTCCTTAGGGATGATGTGCTTAATAGCTAAATATGTGGGATATGGTGGGATATCCCTGACTTGATAGTTGTGGTGTATTGATGAATACACCAGTCATGACATTAATCTACATATGTTCACAATGATGAAAGAATATACGAATGTATAAACCTTAATCTTGATTATATGATAATCAAAGGTATGCTCATGAGATACGGGGCATGATGGGTGTTCACAGATTGGTAATGATGATGTAATTGCATTGCTTGCATTTACAGCCTTGAATCTCATGTATATATGAATATGGATGATGTTCCAATTCTGTACACCTGAATTCCAGATAGTATGATAATACCAATATGTTCTATGCTTGGTAATCTGGTTATCTCTTTTTATGCAAGCTAACTATGCAGGTATATTGAATTCATAGCCAGGTAAGAGCTATGGTGGTTATATGATTATGTGCTTTATGCAACACTTAATGAATGTGCAATGACTAAATAATAATGATGATAACTCTGTTGAAAAGATAACATGTAACAACAAGTATAATATGAAAGGTCTGAGGACCTGATTAAGGTTGAGTGCCTAGTTGAGGGATGCATTCCCAAAATGTTGATGCTTGATGTTGAAGCCCTGAGGGGCAGTGGCAATATGTGACAAAGGGATTGAAATCCCCTGATGATGTATGATGTGAAAGCCTTGAGAGGCAATGGCATTGTGTGATGTATGAGGGATGGATGTCCCATGGTGATATGATGATTGTTGAGGGTAATGAGAATAGCAAGGGCAGTATAACATCAATGCAATGAGATTTAATGTTGTTCATATTATATATATATATATATATATATATATATATATATATATGTGTGTGTGTGTTTGGCTGTTCAATATAACTTGATTACCCCAACAATCTACTTAAAATGCATTAAGTAATTATAGATGAATCTCTCTTGTAGTTGCCCTGGCCATAGACCCATTACCGTTAGTATTTGGTGATGGCAAAACAGGTTTATCCTACGGGATTACCTGGAGCTCATATTGTTGAATATGTGAGGTTTCCCCTACTAGCCTAAAATAGAAGGGTTGAGTGCAACTGTGGTTGCAGACTCAGGATATATGGAGCATGTAGAACATACCCATGGCTCAGGATATGTGATGATGAGCATGATGCGTTCATGGTTCGGATGTATGCACTAGCACCTATGATGAGGTGAGCTAGAGATAAGGGTAGCTTGCAGAGCTGACCCAGAGGCTGAGGCCCTATAAGCATAAGACTGTGGTCTTGCTTGATGATTTGTGTACTGACCACGAGAAGGTGAGGTCATGGAGTTTAGATCTCCTTAGACCTTGTATGGCACCGGATTGGGCTTCGCAGCCAATGGTTGGATTTGACCAGGGAAGGCTCACTTCATCAGGGCATAATAAATCATAATCCAGCCGTATAGAATATATTGCTTAAGGCAAAACACAGAACATTGATTGAGGCCTTTCTTGTACAGATGATCTAATTATATCTTGCAGTTATATGTACATTCTTTATATCTTGTGATAAGATCTTATGAAGCTTATCTTGTCAATTATGTTCCATATAGAATGTCTGGTTATATGCCTTCTGATAGTTTGGTAAGAAGGTTAATAAAGTTAGCTTTGCTCAGTATGTTGTGCCTATAATCTGCTTATACCAATTATTTGTGATCATTACAAAGTTGGTAGAGGGTTATGTTTCTTGCTGGGACTGTGTGTCTCACCCCACTGGTTAATAACCCGTTTTAGGTGGACGTACCTGGCTTGATGAAGATCATGTGGTTGCGGATGATATATAGAGGTATCATACCCGGTGGGCTAGATAGTGTCTAGCAGTAGAGTCAAATGTGTCGTTCCTATACACTCAGGTCTTTGGGAAGGGATTTTTGATGTTTCTTGCATAATGATCGATGAACGGTTTTCAGTATGTATCCTGATGTAAAACAGCATGTCAAACAGTTGTTTCATGTAAAGAGATGATGGGAAATTGTTGTAGCACCCTAAAAAGATGTTATGAAATGAAAATGTTGGCTCAGTTGTAATATGTTTCACCTTGTGGTGCTTGTTGTAAATCGGTTTTAATTTCCCATGATTTTCGGTAATCCCTTGGTTAGCATGTAATCGTGTTTTTGTGTGGATGGGGTATCCCAGTGTTTGTGTTATAACCCCGATTTTTGGGTTCAATTATTGAGAAATGTAATTTCTCATACTAAAGATAATTGAACAAATAATGATATGATTTGTTTTGAAAGAATGATTTCCCTTCACAATAGCCTTGATTGGTTGCTTTGTGGGCTTTATTGGCTATTGGGCCCAATAAAAGGGAATTTCAATTAATTAAAGAATAATTGAATACTTGAGAAAGAAATGTGTAGAAACCTCTAGAAGGCAAATCCAAAAAGGATTTCATACCTCTTGGGTTCCTTGGGTTCCAAGGAGTCCAAAGTTGCAAAAAGAAAACAATAAGAAAAGAAAAGATTAATTAAGTATTTCTTTATTAAGAAATAAATTGAAAACAATGGTAAAATGTGGAAAACAAGTGAACAGAAGTATAATGGAATTATCCTTAGTGGAATTTCGTATCCCAAGGATTCCTAATGATAAAAGGAATACCAATGAGGAAAATAAAAGAGAAATAAAAAGAAATCCTCAAAAAGAAATATTTTAAATAAGAAATAACCATGATAATGAGAATTAATGCATATAGATGCATCTAGAAGGGTAATAAGAATCCTTAAAAAGGAATTTCAAAATAAAAGAATTTCTCAGGGTTCAAGGAGTCCCAATGAATAAAAAGAGGAAAGAGAAAATAACCATAATAGAAAATAAGAAGATAATGTGAGTGTACAATTAATATATTATGTGGTATTACTAAAAGGAAGTATATTCTATTAAATGAAAATAGAATTATGTGACAGTGGATTAAAAACCAAGCACAAAGAAGATGAGAGAGATAATAACTAAGAATATTTGTTTTATTGATGTTTTTAATATGGGAAATATTAAACCATGGAAGTCTGTGGATAATATGTTTAGAATTTCCCATACTAGCAAATTATGAGCACGAGAATCTCTTAGCCTTTATGCATGAATAGGGAAACAAGTCCCATCCCTCGCATACCTCCCTGTGACAATAACACCTTAGGGTTCCTACGAGGATCTATATATATATAAGGACCCAAGGGTCGTCGTTCTCAGGAAAACACCCAACGGGAGGGGACCAGCCGCTGGATCTTCACCAAGGTGATACCACGACCAGACCTTCACAGCTTCGCTAGAGGTAGGTTCTAAGAGGGGATTCGGATGCATAGAGAATCCTTTAAGACTGCAACACACCACCTTGATCTTTGTCGCCCGGGGAAGGTGGCAAAGCGCCGGGAGAAGTGCTGAGTAGTGCCCAGTTTTTCAGACCTGCAGAAGAGCAGTAAGAACGGCCGCCGTCCAGGGAGCAGCAGGTGTGAACGGGTTGCCTGGGCTGTGGATAAAAGATGCTCCTGGAGCGCGGGACCCCGTCGGAGCCAATGGCACCATCCTTGGTGACCATCGTGGTCCGGGAAGGGGGCGGCAGGGCCGCGCTCAGCGCCTGCTGCAACGGCTGCGCTAGGGTAGGCGAGGAGGAAGAAGACCAACTGCGCGTTGGACGGATATGCCCTCCGGGGGTGTGAAGACCGGATAACTTAACCAGGGACAAGGCCGTCTTTTCATTATATTAGAGAGTGGGCGCGCACAAGAGGTATGTGCATGGTAAGCGCTGACGTGGTGCCATTTGATTGGTTGATTTCAGTTTTATTTGCAAAAATCATATCTAGCAAACTGTAACTCAGATAGACATAAATAATATATGAAAGTTGATCAGAAAGACGTGAGGAATCCAATAAAAATAGTTTTATAGCCTGAATCTGATCATAGATCGAAAAGTAGTGTAAATCATCATCTTTAATGAATTAAAGATTAAGAAACCCTATTTTGAAATGAATAAAGTGTTTAATAGGGTTTAATGGATCATTAGAGTTGATATTAACTTGTTAAATGTAAAAAGGTACATTGAGTTCAAAAAGGAAGAACTTTGCACATGATTAGTCTAATTTAGAGTTTATATGCTTGAAATTGGAAAAGTACATAAAAGTTATCATCTTTAATGCTTTAATTATGGGAAAACTCTTAGATTTGATGATAGATGGTCTTAATGACATTAATTGGATAATTCAGGTTGAAATTAAACTGTTGTTAATAAAAGTGAGAATAGGATCTAAAAAGATGATCTTTTTATATATTTGGTTTAATTTAGGGTTTCGTGCATGATTATGCATTAATGAGCTTGAAAACCCTAATTTTGATGAATATGTCTTTTAATTGGTTTAATTGTGTAAATCCACGAATAAAATAGAGATGTGATGATCCTAAGCCAATTTGAGCATAAAAGATCCTTAATGTGGATAATTTGAGTAATTATGGTTTTTATGAGTGGAAAAGTTGTTTTAGGGTTTGTTAACTTAAAAAGGATAAAGTTTGAGAAATTTATCTAAGAAACCCTAATGCATCCTAATGAGACTTAGAAACCTTAGAAAGGTGTCCCAAGTCAATAAGGAGTTGTTTGGGATATGCTTGTGACATTTAGACATTATACATGTTTTCAGGATCAATGTTTGCTTGATTGATTGATTGGCTTGCTTGATTGGACATCTAGTTGGATTTGGATAAATTGTTGCTTGAGATCTCCAAGACAGGTATGTGGTTACGATTATGAATAACTGCTATAGTTTCCCGATGGATTCCCAGATGTTTAATCGCATTGAATGCAACTAAACTGTTGGATGTTTATTTATTTCATGCCACTATAAAGTGACTATGATTATCACCATAAATGTGCATATATAACTGGCTAGATCCGGGTCCACCTCCGTTACTTTGAAAAGGCTAAAAAAAGGGGTAATCCTAGAGTAAGGTCTAGGTTACCGTGAGTTAGAAACTGGGCTACCTACGTGTAGTGCCATGAGACTCTTTAGCAAATCCCGAGTTAAGGAGTGGTCTACTTACGAGTAGTGCCATGTGACTCAACCCTAGAAATTGGTTCACTTATAGGTGGATCATGAGGGGTTTAATGGGGACAACACATAGGATAGGGTACTCTTAGATCGCGGAGTTATATCTAATATGTAATATTAGTTGTTAAATATGTAATTGAATGATTACATTGTTATCATAGTTGCATGTTTATTGTTTCTCCCACATACCAGCTACGGCTGACCGACATTTTGTTTGTCGACGTTTTAGGTACAATGTATAGAACAAACAGTAAAGTGGCACATGTGATACTAAATGAGAATTAAAGTGCAAAGGAGGATTAGATAGATTAGTATCAGTGTGGATAGAAGAATAGAGATCCAAGTTTTCAAAAGGTATGCAAAATTTTATTTTCTTACAGCTTTCAGTATAGTATGTTAAAATTTGATAATTATTCTTGGTTAATTGCCAAACCTTTGATCCGGAAGTCATGGGTGCGGCTTCAACCTCTCGGTCTCCCTTAATTGGGGGGTTATCGGGAGGTGGGGTCGTAACAGTTTGGTATCATAGATCTAGGTTCTTCGAGTCTACAGGGACACTAGGACTAGGATTAGGATGGTGTTTAAGGTTGGACCGTGACATAAAGGATGGTGCATACTACCTTATCTCAGTACTTGGATGCCCTGGCCAGGTATTCAAATACCAAAGACATAGGTAAGTGTGGAACCTTAGATTGTTTCCTCCTTGATTACTCTGATCAAGTAGTCATTTTGGAGCAATCTAAAGAGCATAACCAATTAGGAATATGATGTTAATACCTTCATCTTGTTATAAAGGAAGTAAATAAATGCACCATAACCCCTTAAAGCGTGGATGCTTGAAAATCAAAAGAGAAAGTAACGGTTCTATGAAACCTAAATCTGTATAAGAACATGATGAGATAAGTTCTTGAAACTGTAATCTCAAGAGATATATGTGACAAAAGACATATTAACTTGTGATAACAACGTAAGTTAAAGCATAAAACTTACACAGGATGAAGAAAACACCTGAAAGCAAAGATAAAGTTAGAAGAAAGAGAAAACAAGGGAGATGATCCCTGTCCAGTAAAATATATGCAAAGAGTAACGATCTTTTTCACACAAAGAAAACAAAAATCTGATATAATCAGGAACTAATCATGATCATGATGAAACGGTAACGAGAGAAAGAGAATAATAACATGTAATGGTCTTGATGTTTCGTGTGCTGAGTGCAAGGAACCCAAGAAGATACAAGATAAAAAACCAGATGGAACAAGGTTTAACGTTGTATAACGGTTGGAAACTCATGTAAGGATCAAAGAAAGTGATAATATCCTCCCCTTTGATATGAAACCATAGATGTTGATGGGTTGATGGGAGGAGTTTGTTCTTTTGCGTCCCTTCCTTCCGAGGAAGTGGCAGTCAAGTGGACCTTGTGACACTTGATATGTGTGCCTTTGAAGTGATCCCTATTTGGATACTTCAAAAAGTATCAGCTGATCTTGGACTTTGGTTTCCAAGATGGAGATGCATGTGATAGATGATGACGGTAGGATCCTCTTGGCATGCCTTCTAAGAAGGGATTGAGAATCAAGATGCCTAGATTGTGGAGGTATGAAGGTGAACCATCCTGATCGATCATCCTTGACCTTGAACCTACAAGTTGGAAGCTTGTTTTGGGGTTTGGGTCTATGTGGTGACCCTCGAGGCAGTAGATCAGCATCACGGAGGAACACTGATAAGGATAAGAAAGTGAGACCGTATGGTTTGACCAGGCAGCAGATGGCAACATGTAACAGTTCGATCTCGAGGCATGAGCTGACCAGAAATAGTAGTATGACCAGTGTGTGGTGGTAGGTTGAATGGAGTCACTCCATTCTTCTTTGTCTTCTTCTTGTCTCTTATCTGCTCTAGTTGATCTAGTTCCGAATGTACCCTCCTGTGAGTGCTTGTTGCATGTTTGGTAGATGTTTCTTTCCTGATAGTTAGAAGAGAGATAGCATGTTATCGAGTGCCTTGTTGATGACCTGGTTGTGCAGGATGAAGTATACTCTTCTCCGTATCATTTCTTTTCCTGGATGTGAAAATCGGGTGAAACCCTTTCCCTGTGACATGTCAAGGATCGTTATAACCCTGGGAATGGATATCCTCAGAAAGGTGTGAAGTTGCCTCAGATGGAGATGATGGCTTTGGTTTGATCCGGCTAAGTGCCTATAGTGTGGCTATCATATGTTAGGGGTTTATGCTCTGCATAAACATGACATCGGGAGGTATGCACCCAAGGGAAGGAAGTGTTGTAAGGTCATCTTGGGAAAGTTCATCTAGTTGAGTCAGATTCCTTGGAATACTCCTAGCCAAGTTTCGAGTAACGAAAGATCCATGCGGGATGCACAACAGTTAGAGATGAACAAACAAGGGTTGAGAATCCTATCCTGGTCATATCTATTACCATCTGAGTTGGTACTCGTTGTGCTCTTGGGAGCTGACATGAACACGTGACAGGCTTGAAACCGAGGAGATATGGTTGCCGATAACCAAGATGTTTAACTCCTTTTTGTGTTCAGCCTTAAGAGATGTATAATGAGGTGCCTCATGAGCCTTGTCTCATGCATGCATGTGTTTTGTAGAGTATGTATCTTTTGATAATCTCTTTTGAGATAGATCTTTCTTGGATTAGAGACATCCTTTGTGAAAAGAGAAGGAACAGTTGAAACATATATAACAGAAATATAGTGATACAAGTTATGCAAAGCTTAAGTGTAAAGCATGTGAGATCAGAGTAGTGCAGCAGAAACGTAACAAGGAATATGATACATCAGTAGAAGGAGTTGATACCTGAGTAATACAAGTTGCACATGATTTTACAGTATCTAAGAGTGTTACCAGACAAAAGGATGATGAGACTGAGGGTTGAGTCTATGACCAGTACAATGAAACCCTGAGTGGCTCTGGGAGTAGAGCAAGTATGTTGGTCACAGTTCTGTGACACTTAGGATCTTTACGGAGTTGTATGATGCAACACGCGAGTAACACCAGTCTTCCTTCCGCTTGGGATTTCGGGGACGAAATCCTTGTTAGGGGTTTATGACTTGTAAGGACCCTGACCCAAGTTTTGGGCTAACCCTCTTTTCTTTGCTTATGAAAGGTACTTATACCTTAATCTAATCTCTCTAGATGTTTTTTTATCATGTGACAAGCTCATGTTTCTTGTTTGGTCCCGTTTGGATGTTGTTTGAGCAATGTTTGCTTGTTTTGGACCAAAGTGCAATTTACCCAAAGTAAGGGGTTATATTGCAATATGTCACATGTAGAGCATTCCTTTAGTTCTCTTGCATCACTATAAAGAGAATGATGATGTGGGACACCTTGTGTAGGACCTATGCTTCAAGTTTGAGCTTGGTTGGTTGAAGGTTGTGCTTTGTGTGCTAGTTTTGGTATAAATTGCAATTTACCCAAAGTGGAGGGGTCAATGTGCAATTTATCAGCTCTAGAGTCTTCTTTCTTGTGTGTGACATCATCTAGAACGAGTATGGATGATGGGGTGCCATGTTTTGTTGATAAATGAGGAATGACATCTTTATATGGTCTTTATAACATATATGTGTTACATATGTAACCTTGTCCTTTAGTGTATCGGCTAGGACATGAAGGTGTGTCGCCCAATAGGGGTGTATCGCCATGGAAGTTTCCCAGCTGCACGATACACTTCCTAGAGTGTATCACCAGGCCATGCATGAGCTTCTAGTGTGGCAACAAGTGGCGTTATGAGCTAGAGCAAGTGGCACCTTGGTTTATGTGGTTATGACACCTCTCCCTTGCTATCTCTCTCTTCCTTGGTGTATATAACTCGCTTCCTCCTTAGACAAGCAATCCTTTTTGGCCACCTTCCTTCCCCAACCTGTATGTGATGAGCATGGGAGCTTTGGGAGCTAAGGAAGACTCCCATGGAGCATGGAGGGGCGAGCTCCTTGGCCATGAAAACTCCTTGTTCAAGATCCGACCTTGGTGAGTCATGCTTCTTTGCTAGTTTTTCCTTGTGCTTTCTTCTTCACCTTCCTCTTCCCTTCTTGGCCATGGATAGGCCCTTGATAATAGTAAGTAAGGACGTGGTCATCTTCCCTCCTTTCTTCTTCTTGAGCTATACATAACCATGGTACCTTCTTCTTCTTCCTTTGTTTTCTTGAGGTGTTGTTGTTGGAGCCAAAGGCAAGCTTTGAGCTCTGGATGGATGTCTCTCATGGAGAGGAACGTTTTCTTGGTGCTTGGATCATGGAGCTTTGTGCCTTTCATGTAGATCCTCTTAAGGCGGGTTACATAACTCTCAACCATCTCTATTATGTATACTCTCCATATGCACATATATTGATCTTGTTCCTTATTTTGGTATCCATCTTTTATGATGTTTATGCATGTAGAGCTTGAGATATGTTTTGATAGAGATGGCTACGTTTTACTACTATCCATATGTTGTTCTTGTACTTAATGCTTTGAATGGATAGAGGTTGAAGATGACTTGCACGATATGAGTCTTTGGCCAATACAACTAGGTTGCCCGATATGGGTCCTTATCCGATACAGTACCTTGTTTTATAGCCTATGCTTTGGTTGATGGTTATGACAACACCCCTTTCTCTCCTTTGGACTTGAAAGGTGAGCCTATGACTTAGACACATGGACGATATGATGAGTTGGTAATAGTTGTACTTTGATGCCCGATATCCCCTATCCACCCTAGAGACAAGCTTTGGACGACATGGTTGCTAGACCCTTGGATGGGCTCTTGGCCGATTTATGTTTCCATGATGACTCATTGAGTGTGTTTCCCGATACCCTCATTAGGGTTAAGTCTTGGACAATATGATAGGTTAGCTTCTTGTTGATCTTGTGGTCGTTATGCCCTCCCTATGATGAGTGGTTGCCCTATATACCTTGTATAGGTGGTTGTCGATGCACCATGTAGAGTGGATGTCTGATACACCACCTTGTCTTAGTGATCTTGGCCGTTATGTGGTGCTAGCTTAATGCTCGACATGGCCTTGGCCGATAGGCTTTGATAGCTTGGTGCACGACACAAGCTTTGGATGACACCACCTTGTCTTAGTGAGCTTGGCCGAGATGAGGGGATGGACGACATGGCATGATGTCCGATATTCTAACCCTAGATACTAGCTGTTATGCTACTTCATGGATATGCACGACATGGTTCTTGGTGCCTTGGCCAATAGAAATGGTCCATGGACGATACAAAGATGATTGTGTAGTAGGGGCACCTTGGGCGACACCCCTTTGACCGATAGGGTTGTTGTGGTGGTTAGCCGATAGCCATGCTGGTAGTGCACCTTAGTGAGTATCTTAGTGGTGATGTTCCTTTGATCGACATGCTTAGTTGGGCTTGGTCATTACCCTTTGTGGAGTTTGGGGCTTGGGCGTTGCACCTTGATGTGTGCTCTGCACGACACACCATCCGATAGGTCTTGGCGATATGAAGTGGTATGTGGTGCCTGAGATGATGATGGTTTAGAGAACCTTAGTAGTGGTGGCCGATATGCTATTTAAGTAGCCAGCATGTCCATGCCTAATATGGTATCTTAGACGACATGGGTACCCTGGCCAATATGGATGACCCTTGAACGACATGGAGATGTTTGCAAAATAGAGGTGCCTTGGGCGTTGTATTTTGGTCGTTATGGTCAAGGTTGAGGGTTAGCCGATAGAGGAACCCTAACTCTAACCATGATCTTTGTGCACGATAGGCCCTTAAGCCGATAACATTTGCTGATGCACGGTACACCTTGCCCAACACCATGTAACTGGTGGGTTCTAGTTGCATTGTAGGTGAAGTGATGGGTTGACTGATATGGTGGTGAGCTTGCTTAGGGTTGGGAAACCCTAGCCGATTCATCCTTTGGTGAGAGTATGACCATACCCGATATACCTTTGGTGAGGGATGGCGCTGCCCGCCAGACCTTTGGTGAGGGTTGCGGGAGCTTTGGTGAGGGTTCATATGACCTGAAATGCATATAGCTAATATATGTGGTCACATCTCTATTAATAACAATGATACATGTGATATGGTTTAATCACCTTGAACCTTACACCTATGTTAAATATGAGATAAGGTGATAGGTTGTGATCACGGTATGTTTGAAAGGATATGATGTTGCTACACATGACAATGTGACACAGGTATATGACCACAAGTATGGGCCATGATGTGTGCTCATGTTTAATAATAAAAGTATGACGAGCCAAGATGAAATGGGTTGTGGACCTTTGTGTAGTGGTTATTTATGGGTAATGATAGATGAACCTTTGATAAGGTTGGATGGTGGGTCATGATGTATGATCCTTAAGATAGTCCTTAGGGATGATGTGCTTAATAGCTAAAGATGCGGGATATGGTGGGATATCCCTGACTTGATAGTTGTGGTGTATTGATGAATACACCAGTCATGACATTAATTTACATATGTTCATAATGATGAAAGAATATACCAATGTATAAACCTTAATCTTGATGATATGATAATCAAAGGTATGCTCATGAGATATGGGGCATGATGGGTGTTCATAGATTGGTAATGATGATGTAATTGCATTGCTTGCATTTACAGCCTTGAATCTCATGTATATATGAATATGGATGATGTTCCAATTCTGTACACATGAATTCCGGATAGTATGATAATCCCAATATGTTCTATGCTTAGTAACCTGGTTATCTCTTTTTATGCAAGCTAACTATGCATGTATATTGAATTCATATCCAGGTAAGAGCTATGGTGGTTATATGATTATGTGCTTTATGTAGCACTTGATGAATGTGCAATGACTGAATAAAAATGATGATAACTTTTTTGAAAAGATAACATGTAACAACAAGTATAATGTGAAAGGTCTGAGGACCTAATTAAGGCTGAGTGCCTAGTTGAGGGATGTGTTTTCAAAATGTTGATGCATAATGTTAAAGCCCTGAGGGGCAGTGGCAATATGTGACAAAGGGATTGAAATCCCCTGATGATGTATGATGTGAAAGCCTTGAGAGGCAATGGCATTGTGTGATGTATGAGGGATGGATGTCCCATGGTGATATGATGATTGTTGAGGGTAATGAGAACAGCAAGGGCAGTATAACATCAATGCAATGAGATTTAATGTTGTTCATATTATATATATATATGTTTGGTTGTTCAGTATAACTTGATTACCCCAACAATCTACTTAAAATGCATTAACTAATACAGATGAATCTCTCATGTAGTTGCCCTAGCCATAGACCCATTACCGTCAGTATTTGATGATGGTGAAATAGGTTTATCCTGCGGGATTACCTGGAGCGCATGTTGTTGAATATGTGAGGTTTCCCCTAGCCTTAAATAGGAGGGTCGAGTGCAACTGTGGTTGCAGACTCAGGATATATGGAGCATGGTGAACATACCCATGGCTCAGGATATGTGATGATGAGCATGATGCGTTCATGGCTCGGATGTATGCACTAGCACCTATGATGAGGTGAGTTAGAGATAAGGGTAGCTTGTGGAGTTGACCCAGAGGTTGAGATCCTATAAGCATAAGACTGCGGTCTTGCTTGATTATTTGTGTACTGACCACGAGAAGGTGAGGTCATGGAGTCTGGATCTCCTTAGACCTTGTATGGCACCGGATTGGGTTTTGCATCCAATGGTTGGATTTGAGCAAGGAAGGCTCACTTCCCCAGGGCATAATAAATCGTAATCCATCCATATAGAATATATTGCTTAAGGCAAAACACGGAACATTGATTGAGGCCTTGCTTGTACAGATGATCTAATTATATCTTGCAGTTATATGTACGTTCTTTATATCTTGTGATAAGATCTTATGAAGCTTATCTTGTCAATTATTTTCCATACATAATGCCTGGTTATATGCCTTCTGATAGTTTGGTAAGAAGGTTAATTAAGTTAGCTTTGCTCAGTATGTTTCTCCTATAATCTACTTATACCAATTATTTGTGATCATTACAAAGTTGGTAGAGGGTTATGTTTCTCGCTGGGACTGTGTGTCTCACCCCGATGGTTAATAACCCTTTTTAGGTGGACGTGCCTAGCGAGATGAAGATCATGTGGCTGCGGATGATATACAGAGGTATCATACCCGGTGAACTAGATAGTGTCTAGCCGTAGAGTCCTATGTGTCGTCCCTGTACACTCAGGTCTTCGGGAAGGGCTTTTCGATGTTTCTTGCATAATGATCGATGAACGGTTTTCAATATGTATCATGATGTAAAGCAGCATGTCAAACAATTGTTTCATGTAAAGAGATGATGGGAAATTGTTGTAGCACCCTGAAAAGATGTTATGAAATGAAAATGTTGTCTCAGTTGTAATATGTTTCACCTTGTGATGCTTGTTGTAAATCGGTTTTAATTTCCTGTGATTTTCAATAATTCGCTGGTTAGCATGTAATCATGTTTTTGTGTGAATGGGGTGTCACAGTTCTAGAGGATCCTTGGCACGATTGTGCTAACTAGAATGGTTGTGGTGTTGAGGTTGATGTACTACTCCTCAACCTAGAATTCCACTATGATTTTTGCATTTACAGCATAGTCATTTTGTGTCACCACGACTGTGCTAGGGGATTTGCTTGCAATTTAAGCTTTGAACTTCATGATCCATGGACATCTTTGCTTTATCTTGACCCTTGACCACAAGGAGTAGGTTGGGAGAGCTTTAGGACCTTCTTTGGACTCTTCTATGGGTGGAGTAACCCTAGAACATCTTCAAATCTCTTGTCCAAGGCATGGTTCAAGTATCCAAAATGCATGTAAAAGTGCCTATAAGTGCATTTTATAGGAAACTATTTATTAGGGGAAATGGCATGCAATCTAAGATGTTTATATGTGATTAAAGTTCAAGAAGACACCAAAGGAATCCCTAAAATAGGGCTGCATCACCACCCCGAGCCAAAATCATACTTGTCCTCAAGTATGTTCCAACTTAATCTCTCTTTTAGCTCATTCAAGAAAATATGGGAGAATGCAATCATCATGATATTATTTGGCTATAATGTAGAAAGCTTGGTGCATTTCACCTAGGGTACACACAACCAATTTAATTTTGATTGGATGTGTCCCAAGGCACACAATAATGATTTTTCAAAATTTATAAGGCCCTAGGATTGAACACACACACTTAGACTAAGACACTTTGCATGCATGTGCATGGGATAGTATTGTAGTATAGGAAAGCGATAAGTTAGGGGTTGATCCTTAGGGAGAAAAGGGGGCTATAGCTAGGTTATATTAGCTAGGTTACTACTACATAGTCTATGATTGTTATGGTTTGAAGTTGGCTTTTCTTTATTAAAGTAATGATGATTAAGAATTAAAGCGAACAAGCAATAAAAACCTAAGTTAAACCTAGAAAAGTTAATTCTAAGTAACAAGAAAAGTGACTAAGTAAGAAGATAGCAATTTAGAATAAGAAGAACAAAGAAAGAGCTAACACTCCCCTAAATTAACTAAGAAAGAAACTACACCATGATAGCAATTGACAACTAAGGCAAACAAGAGACCAAGACTAACACTAAGTAGCTAAGATTAGCACACACATGCAGTAACAGACACTAATTACACTAGCAATGCCTAACTATCAAGAGCAAAAAGTTATCTAATAAGGTAATTAAAGCAAGTAACTAAGTAAGCATGAACACATAAGAGATAAAATTGGGTTCTAGAGTAAGTTAATGAGGCATGGGCCATTTGAGAAAATGTGACTAGAACCTAGGTTGGGGTGAACATGCAAACCATACTCATAAGATTGCTAAACCAAAAAAAAAGATAGATGATATAGAATTACTCTAAATTACTAGTTGCCCATGGGTGGAGTAAGGTGTGTGAAAGGGGAACTACACCCTAGCACACCCTATCCAACCTTACGAGGCTCTTTTGAACTAGGGTTTAGGTGAACTTCTAATTGCATCTAGCAAGTATAGGTTTACAAAGTAGGTATTCTTAGGAAAATTGAGGGTCAATGGTAGTAATGGAAGGTGTAAATGAGGGTGTTAGACCTCACATCACCTCCCATCTAGGCTTTAGGAAGCTCCAAGCCAGTTCCACTAAGTACTCCTACACTAGCTACTCATATCTCACACCTAGAAATAGGATAGGGGATGTGTATGTGGGAATATAGGGTGATATCTATGGATCAAATACTTGGACCTAGGAGAAATCATAAAAATCACCTCATATGATCCATTCTCTCCTAGAGTCTAGGTGGTTTCAAGCAGAAATCAACAATAAATCCATGTTTGGGAATAAACCACAAGATAAATTCATGGTAAATATATAAAAGCATAAGACAATCAATACAAAATTAAATCATAATGTTTACAAGTTATATTCCCTCAACATGGTATCAAAGTCACATTTTATCACCAAACAACCCACCTAGAAGGGTTTCGTTACTCATGGAACTAAAAAGAACAAAAGAAGAGAGAGATAGCCGTGGAATCTTATACTAGCTTCTTCTCCTTCACCTCCTAGCACCTGGAGCTTGATCTCCTCCTTTACTTGGTGTCAAAAGAGTATGGAATGGGTGGTGTAAGTATCCAAAACCCTAGAAAACTATGATTTTGAGGTAAGGGAAGGTGGAAATGAGGTGAAGGTAGGTGGGAGTAGGTGAGAGCGACTTGAATGCACTAGTAGGTTACATTGAATGTGAAAGAGTGGCTAACATCATGCTACAGCCACCACCCAAGTATATATAGGTGGTAGGGAAGCACTAGGCTAAGTGGTGGAAGTATGGGGAAAATAGTGTACAACATGAGCCAGGGTTTGAAGAAGCACAACCATGGTAGGTAGAGGGTGGCATGGTCATACTAGGAGGGAACATGCATGCTTGTGGGGTTAAAAATGTCAGGTTGAGGGTGGATTTTTGGAAGGTTGATAGCATGGTCATAGTGAGAAACACAACCATATTGGGAACTATGTAGCACATGCGTGGTGGGTTCCAAGGTCATGGCGGATAGGTGGTAGCATGGTTGTGGTGGATACCATGGTCGTGATGGATGGGTGGTAGCATGGCCATGTTGGGTAGCACAATCGTGGTGGATAGTTGGTAGCACATACATGATGTACACTATGACAGTTATCGGGGTTTTTTGTAGGTGGTTCAAAACTGAGATTTTCCCTGTGATTTCTTCATTGGTAGCGTGGTCGTTCTGTGTCACCACAGTCGTGCTGAGGGCTTTGCTAGCACTTTGAGCTTTGAACTTCACGATCCATGGACATCTTTGCTTTAGCTTCACCCTGAGCCACTAGGGGTAGGTTGGGGGCTCTATGACCTTCTTTGGACTCCTCCATGGGTGGAGGAGCCCTATAACATCTTCCTTCTCTCATGTCCATCCAGGGAATAGTCCAGGAACCTGAAATATATGCAAAGAGTGTCCATAAGTGCATTCGGTAGAAAACCATTTATTTGGGGAAATAACATGCAATCTAAGATGTTTGTATGTGATTGAAGTGCAATAAGACACAATATGAATCCCTAAAATAGGGTTGCAATATGGAACAAGCTCATGCCTATCATGGAAACAAAGAAAATAGGGTGACCTAATTCAAACTAGTTCTAAAAAATGTGAAATATAAATGCAAAAAGTAATCTAAAATGTGAGTACAACTTGGATGAATATGCTTTCACCAAATAACCCTAAACTTAAAAATTGTGCATCCTCGAGTAACATATAATTTGAAACATTAGCCAAAATAATACCCTTAACACATGTGATTGTCTCACCTTCATATCATTATGGTTTACCTTCCTTCTAATATGGCCAAGATTCCCAACCTCCTGATATTTCTGAACATATCTATCTATGTCTTTGTTTTTTATATTGTTTTCTAGAAACATTTCCTCATCACCCTTCCCAATATCAAGCATGTATAAGAGTTTCATGAGACTTTAGAGAAATTGTGCATCAAAACTATGTCAAAACAAGACATTTATTGTGTCCCTATATAAAATATCGAAACAAGGGATTCGGAACAAGGATGAATTTTTTTATCATTAAGTGTGTTCCTCCTTTTCATTCATATCAAAGAAAGTGTTTACAAGTGTAGGTCAACAAATTTGAAAATATCTCCTCTATTTTACTTTAAATTGATTTTTCATTTTTCATTTTTCTTTGAATGATATTCAAGCTTAGTTTTTTGTGCACATTCACATCTTTTATTTTTTGTGGTATGCTCATATTACATAGAGAGTGGTGTGGAAGAAAGAGATGGATAAACAAGGCGTACATTCCCAACTCACAGTTTGTTCTGAGGCGTTTATTTCTTTCAGATGGATGTAGGGTGAGTAAATGGAGGAATAAGTGTAGAAAAGGGTTTGGATTAACATGCACCTCGATTTACAATTTATTGTGTCAGGTGAATCTCCTAGTCTCCTTATATATAAATAGTGACATGATATAATATACTCATGATTCCATAATTTGTTTCACTGTTATATAAGAAGAACCGTGGTTTGTTCATTTCCAATTTCTTAGATGAAAATCCTATTTTCCATTGAAACATAATGTTAGGTTTCTAGTCCACATAGGGTGATTTCAAGCCATTTTTAATTTCAAAAAATGGTCATTGTGAGGTGTTGCTTCGAATAAGGTGTTGGTATGTATGCCCATAGAGCAAGTCATATGATGATTGTAATGGGATACTTTGTAAATGAATTGAATAATAATAAAGGCAATTTCCAATCTATATGTTTAAACTGTTTCTGAGATGATGGTGTAACATGATAGATGTCTAAAGAATGGTTTTACTCAATGACATATGCTTTTAGGTTCATGACCTAAATGATGAGATCATATGAATGTTAAGAGTATAGATTCTTGTTTAGTCCCTAGTCAGTTGTTATTGTGGAAATAACCATAGACATCAATAACACTAAAGACTAGAATGTGTTTTGGTTGATGACAGAATCTCATTAGTCATGATATAGTGATATCAAACCAAGCACATAGGTACTTGTTAGAGAACAAGGTACCGGACAGACCCACCATGAGAGTGACACATGGAACCATGACTTGGTAGTCACAGTCAGCTCTCACAGTGATGGTGGTGAGTGTGATTCTTAGACCTGAAATCACTACACTCAACACATGTCGTTGGGTACACTTTGACATCATTAAACGCAGTCCTGAAACATGGGTCGTTATAAAGGTGATGATTGGGTGGCTTTGACACGTGGGGCTTTTGAGGGGTGAGTGATAGATATGGGATTTGTCTCTCCTGAGGGAGTTTTATATCCTTGGCCACTTGATGAGTAGGATTGAGAAAAGGCATGTGCATGCACGTGTGAATCAATATGTGATATTGATGTCACACACATCTCACTCGATCTACTCTGAGATCAAGGAAATGAATGAACATTGATAGGATGACTATTCCATGCCTCGAGTTCATTCTGGATATCAGTGACAAAGGAATTATACATTCACTAACACCATTCACGGATTGTAGGGATGAAAGTTGTTCTCCTACTTTCTATTTCACTTGGGTAGCAATGATGTGTGACTAGACACCGCTCTTTGCTTGTGAAGTCATAAGTGTTATGGACTTTCACTGCCAACGTGAAATGGACCTGCAGGGTCACACACATAGGATTTAACCTGGAAGAGGAGTTTTGTCCACAAGCGATGTTTAGATTGATTACTAAAGGAGTTTAGTAGTTCAATTAAACACTCAATTAATCGATAGCTCAATATCATAATGTTCAAGGTGTTGGACGCATTGATTGGAGTATCAGATTGATTGAAATCACATTTGACTGATTCTGCACAACCTGCTCTCCCAACCGATCGGCTCATGTGATGAACCGGTCGGCTGAGGTTGATGAACCGGTCGGTTCAATTGTTGAACCGATCGGCTCATGCACAGAGTGAAATGACCGGTTCAAGTGTTGAACCGATCGGTTCAACTGGTGCAACTGAGCAACTTGGGAAAGTAGGATTGGTGAGAATTTTCCTTTCGTTTCAATTATCCAATTTGATTGGAAATAGGATTGGTATTCGATACCAATTGGAAACAAAAGAAGGAAAGTCAATCGGGAACCAACTTGGAACCCCAACCGACCGGTTTAGGAGTGAACCGATCGGTTCAAGGGTCCCAAACGATCGGTTCAGTAGTGAACCGATCGGTTCAGGTTGCGAGTTTGTTGCTTTTGTGGAAAATTTTGAACCCTTCTACTCCTGCTTTTAGTCCCATATTGCCGGGGACAGAGAACCCTGTCCCATGACCCACCTATATATAGGGGTATTGGGGGCTTCTCAGAGTACAACTCAGTGCAAGTTGATTGCTCTGCAAAGTTGTCATTCTCTCTGGTTTTGGTAACCGAGAGAGAGCCCGAGCAAGTGCTTCCCAGAAAGGGAGGTGCAGCAAGGGAAGGACAACTACAGTTGCAATTGACAGCAGGAGAGTGTGTTGGCGACTAGTACGTCAACAGGAGGGTGCGACTCCTTCCACTTCCTTGTGGGACAAGGAGAGTGGAGTTCGAGGTGGTCCGTGTGGACTACTTCAGAGGTGGGAGGTCACTGCCTCTTAGGAGGACAACTGTCATCCGACAGTCTGGTAGGAGGAGTCATGAGTCCCGGTGCGACCAGGAGCTGCACAGACACCGTCCAAGACCAGAGGTGAAGACCGCGCAAGGCACAAGGTTCTGTCGCCGAGCAAGCCTCGGGACAAGGTATGATTCACAAACAATCTTTCCTATTATATAGACGTTGACGCGATTCCTTTTGTTCTGGGTTTTGGGGAGAAAAATTTTTTGTTTCCACTTCTTCTCTGCCTCCTCCAAAACCCAACATAAGGGGACTTAAACGATGAAACATTCATGGATATAGCCATAATTTGAATTAAAGCCTTCTATATATTGGCTCTCATAACTTCAAAAGACTGACTTTTTTAGCTAAATCCAATGTAGAAGTGCAATGATGAGGTGTCAAGTGAAAATTAGGTAGGTGTTAGTGGAAAGTAGAATACATACCACCCTCCATCCACCTTGAACTTAGAAAGTTTTTCATCCTTAAGAAAACAATAAATGCGAGACAGAGGGGAAAGAATCAACTAGCTGGACCATGACATGTGGTTGCTACTCATTTAACAATATTTTGTCAACCAATAAATCTAAATTGTTAGAAGTTATGATCGTATAATTAGATGAAATATCTAAATAATACAAAGTATGACACCAAAATGGAAAATAACCTATCTAAAAATCAAAGCTAATTAAAGAAAATGGTAATTGGGTTGCCTTCATAGAAGCGTCTTTTTGATTTTAATGGCTCAACACATGTAGCTCAGTTATCTAATGATAGTGAGTAGAACATGAGTGGATGATCAAATAGCATTTTAACCATTATGAAGTAGCATTTGAGACTCTATCCCTTGAATTTGAATTCTCCCACTGTTCTACTCCAAACGATGACAGTTTTGTGGGACCGGATGTGCTTGGTGATGAAAGGACATGACTACCTTTTTTAAACAGAACATATCAATTTCATTACTGACAATCCATATTCCATCTACATGATAGCTAGAACACACCAAAGGAACAAATAAAACTCACAACATGCAAACTCAGATTGGGATGTGATAGGTAAATTGCAACCAAGATCTCTCTACAACATGGCTGATAGAAGCAACTAAATATAAGAAATATTATCAATCTAAAAGATCCCATGAGAAAACTTAATGAGGAATGAAAATATGTTCCTTAAGAAATAACCACCATATACATGCTCATGTAACGCATCAAGGATCCGAAAAGGAGTGACTTAAGTGGTCAAGCATGGTGTCCCCTAATAAAGGGACCCAGGTTCAGATATAAATTGCCACCTTGATTTACCACCCTCCTGGACGTTCGGCCTCCGCCACGGGCATGGGAGAGGGGGGAGAAATCTTTCTCTCTTAATCCCATATAACACACCAAGGAGATTAATATTGGGAAAGCAGAAAATGATATACCTAGTAGAAACTAGGGGTCGTGAAACTCATGCAAGGAGTGGAAAAAGCCCCTACAAAATGGGGGATAACCTGCTTGAAGCATGGGAGGCCTCTAGGGTAGAAAACCAAACCAAAGAAAGAAAAAACAAACAAAAGCTAATAGAACCTCAACAATCATTGAAAATGGGAAGAAATTAGAGAAAACGGGTACACCAAAGGCTCCATCATGACAAGGGGTGCATGTAGACCACCTACATTGAAAGACAGGCCACCTCATAGTGGTTGACTCTGATCAGGGTCAAGATTGAATAAAAGAGACAGAAGAGGCGCTAACACCACACCCTAGTTCATACATGATCCTTTATGTTGTTGATGCAGATGCTTCCAAATTCGACACCACCAGACGCCACTGAGAGAACATCAATGCAGATGAAGTAGACTAAAAAAAACCCTCACCAGCCTACTGCACCAAAATGGGCTACTACTTGATGGAAGAAATCCTTCCTCGAGGATGAGGGAAGGCCTAAAGAACTTGGGAGAGAGGGGTTTGTGACTGCCACCCCTCACCCCATGAAGCACCTAACTACCTATTTCTCAATTTTCTTGGGAAGAGTCAGATATGGGAGTTGTGCAAAAGAACTTGAACTTTGACTTGAAAATCCTTCTTGGTCAAGTGACCATTGTACCATGCTTGGTGTGTTCTTTGTAGATGTGGGAATTTGTGTATATGGTAAACCTCAACTCATCTAGTTCCTATAGTTTTAGTCGATGATTGTCTCCAGTTGCTCAAATGTTGAAGTTGGGTTATTTGATGGCCCACTATGCCTTGTGCTTGAGCTCCATATGTAGGTGGCAACATTTCCCATATATTAAAGAAAAAGTCATAGTACATGTGGGACTTGTGTATATAGTTCTATATA
The DNA here is from genome assembly GCA_963693085.1 of Alisma plantago-aquatica. Classification (NCBI taxonomy): domain Eukaryota; kingdom Viridiplantae; phylum Streptophyta; class Magnoliopsida; order Alismatales; family Alismataceae; genus Alisma; species Alisma plantago-aquatica. The sequence goes on from OY856411.1 coordinate 884,283,162, forward strand.
CCCATTGTATATCACTTAATTTGTGATCTTAATCTTCTCTAGTCATGCCAACTATATTCTATAGAATGATTTCAATTTGGAAATTGGAGACATCCACTTGACAAAAGATTTGTGAGTGGTATGGAATATCCACACGGCAAGACACACCATACTTGCAAGTGAGCACTTTAAAATTGGGATCAACCAAGTGGGATCCTCCACCCGAAACAATAGTGTGGAACTCAAAAGGTGGATAGATGATGTCTCTATATAGCTTGATGATTGTCCTGGGGTTATTGGAAGCTATGGGGATGTCTTAGATCATATTTAAACATAATTAACAACTATGAGAATGTAGAAAATCCAAAGGAAAAGGGGAATGGACTCATGTATTCCACACCCCATATGTCAAAGATATCCACTTCCTACAAAGATTGAACATGCATCTGATTCCTCTTAGAAATATTACTAGTTTGTTTCCATTAGCCACATTATTTTGCATAGTTCTAGGAGTCTATGAAGATCAAGATACATAAGAACGCACATTGAAGAACCTTGATATATTATTGTCACTCATATGTGCCTTGTTTGGACCTAACTGACAATGCTACATAATGAGAGGAACATCTACTTTAGAGATGCAGTGATGGTAGAAATCATTGAAAAAGGCTAAAATACATAGGGTTCGTCCCAATAGTAGTGGCAGATGTCAGACTTTGACTTCTTGTTTGTGTTTCTGGTATAGTATGGGTAAAAAACTATTATATCTATGAAGTTCACAAAGTTGGAATAGCATTGTGAAACATGATTTCCTTCATAAATTGGTTGTCAGGCACAACGTAATTGATCAATATTTAGTCTTTGTCTTCATTGATCCAACAAAGGTGGCAAACAACAATGTTCTCACATCCCTTCTTATCCTGAATATGAGATCAAAATCTTGTAGCATTAAGATCCATCTAATCACACTAGGTTTTGCATCCTCTTTGAGACAAGTACTTATAGATACATGATTAGTGTAGAGTATCACTTAAGAGACAACTACATAGGAGAAAAATTAGCTAATGGCATTAAAAATAGTGAGTATCCCCTTCTCTATAGTAGCATAGTTGTATTACATGTCATCCAACATCTTGCTGGCATAGTAGATGGAATGGTGATTTTTATCAACGCACTACACCATGACTGCCCCTATGACATACTCACTAGATTTAAACTTGACCTTGAAGGGGAGAGACCAGTTTGGAGAATGGATGATTGGGATCAAAATATAGGCTTCCTTTGGGCTAGTGAAGCTCTTCATGTAGCTAGAGTTAAATGTGAAATAGACATCTTTTTATAGCATTCAAGTGAGGGGTTGGGTAACTTTTCTAAAGGGACAAATGAACCAAATGTAGAGCCGATGTGGTCCAAAAATATGCCAATGGTTAGAGGGGTCAATTTTTCAATCACTTCTATATTTTCCATGTTTACCTCCATGACTCGAGAACTTACTAGATGGCCTAGAACAATGATCTCCTTCAATATGAAGTGGTATTTTACAGCTAAGAACTAGATGTGCTTTTACACAATATTTGAGGACTTAGAGATATGATGTATGAATGCATAAAATGAATATCAAAATGCAAAGAAGTCATCCATGAAGTCTTTCATTATCACCTTAGCAAATCCGTGAATGATGGAGGACATACAACACTCGAAGGTGGTAGTTGTGTTGCATAGTCTGAAAAGCATCCAATGAAAAGCATATGTGCCGAAAGGCGCATTAAGGTAGTCCGTTCTTGATCACTAGGGTGGATGGGGGTATGGTATAAGCCATAGTACCCATCCATGTGCAGACAAATTCTTGGTGTGTCATCGCTCTCATATTTGATCAAGAAATGGGAATGTGAAATGCCTTGTATCTTCATTTAGCTTCCAATAATCCATGCATATTATTAGTGGGCATAAATTCATTTTTATTTTTTAGGGTGACTATTATTTTACCTATTTTGGGTACTACCTGGACATGACTCACCAATGGTGAGTTAGAAATGAGATAGATGATCCCAGTCCCAGACAGTAGTTACTTTATCAGTTCCTTGTGTATGGCCTCCTTTGTATTTGGGTTAACTTGTGTTGTGGCTCAATGGAGGGCTTGTATTTGTCGATCGAATTAGTTCTATGCATACATAGAGCTTGGTTGACACAAATGTGATCTACCATTTTGTATTTGAGAGATTTTTGTCTCTTTCTTAGTTTTTAGCAACATGTATATCTTCTTAGTAGTAAGTCTGGCATTGATAATTATAGGGAATACCTTCTATTTATCTAGAAAAAAACATAATTCAACCCCTCATGTAGAGGCTTCATTCTAGTTTAATGGGTGTCTTTATCTCCTCCTCGTCAATGAATATGCACTTAAGTACGTCAAACTTAGCTTCATGATCTACTTATACATTATCTAAATGAAGGAGAATATGTTCCACCCTTTCATCCTTCATCTCATAGGCTCTAGGATCAATGAGTGTTGTCTCTATAGGTTCTTCTAATGTAGATTTTTGTTGTTGTAATTGCATATTTTTGTCAACGTAGTCCAGGGGAAGACTTCTTCTTAGTAATAGGGCTCTTGAAACCCATAGAACTTTCATATAAAATGTGTATATTCTAGGACTGTGTATCAATGTGGAGGCTTCAACAATGGTGATGGCCTTAGACGTAGCAAGGAACATGCAAAAAAAATGAGGGTGATTTGAAGATATCAGATAAAATAAGAGATGTTATAGGATCCTAGATCCTTGATCTTACATGAAATATTGTTCTAGACAATATTAGAGGTTGTCTTCCCTAGATATACTATCAACTTTTAAGTAGTGTATTGGTGAGTGAGGAGGGCTTTGATGAACTTGGAGTATAAAGGAACGAGTATGTAAATATATAGATTTTTCATCACTTACTTGGATTTCATGAATCTTGTGTATGGTTGCACAATGTGTAATTTATTTTGTGAGAAAATTCACCTATGAAAAATTCCCTAGGTTCTTACATAAACTACATACACTAGTCACCACTTGTAAGCAGGCATATCTTATTATAAGATAGTGGTAGGATCGAACCCAAAGGAAAACCTTTTTAAGAAATTGTATTTAAATTCAATGAATTGAGACCAATATTTAGAGTGATTGGTTTTTTTGGTTGAATTAAACTAATCCTGAGCAATTTAAAGGAAGCTAATAAATCGATTAATAAGATTAAACACACTAGGGAATATGGATTTCACCACCATTGCTTATATACTCAATCAAATTGTTACAACTTTGTAAAATATGGGTAGTTGGATTAGGACTGTGAAACATCGTGTCCTTATAGGCATGCATATCACAAGGACAAACCTCCACGTGGTCTTGAGGTCTCGTTACCCACATATCCTCAAATCATAGTCTTGTAGAACATGTTTCATGATCTCATCCATGGTTTTGGGTCTTCGTTCGGTAATCAAATCCTACATTCCATAATCTCTACGTCTAGGAGTATATTAAACATGATAAGTGAGTGATAAATACACAAAGAAAGTATAAAATTAATGGAAAATAATTGATTAAACAAATTTGATAATGACTAGAAGAAGTAGGGTGACATGTGTTTATCGTGCGCTAAAAACAAGTGAACGTGTCGAAGTAATATAGGCCTTGCGAGGCCCAAGTCGAACTCAGGGAAATATGAATTTCAGTAGACTACTACTAACTGGTTGCGATCAGCTAAACTGATTAAAAGAGTTGATTGTTTTGAAAATGAAAGAAAAAATAAAGTGAAAACAAAGTGAGCGATGATTAAATGTTGATTTAATAAATGAGGATGGGATTCCTTAGGATTTACGATTTCACCACGGGGTCTCGTTATACCTAATGTCTCACATAAATAACATGAATTTTATCGAATCTTAGATAGAGAGCCTGTAATCAGGATTGTCTGCTTCCATGGTACAATCACTACCTAAATATAAGTCAATTCTACTTCTATAGCAATTTATATCTTAGATTAGGCGCATTATCGATGACTCTGGGTATCTCTCCACTATATGTATGTCGCCTAGTCTAAGGAACGTATAATATAGTGTATAATAGTGGGTTTATGACCTTTAATCCCCTTTCTAGAGTAATTATTAGTCTAATTATTTACCTATGGTCATGAATCATAAGTAAATCAAGCAATCTCCACAATTATATATCCAGGAAATGAGAATCCTATATTAATTCATGCAAAAATTCAGTACAACGGTTCCCCGGGCTAGTCCCAGGTCCTAAGGAACGATGGGGATTAGCCCTGCATGGTTAACAATGGAGAATACATAGGAGTAGAGAAGAAAAATCTAGGAAACATGGATAAAACTAGTGTAACCCCTGATACGAAGGTGTTCCTGGAGATCCTCCTTGAGAAACACGCGTTTTGCAGTCTTCTGGCAGCAAAATCGCCCGTTGGAGGTTCCCAGATCGCCCGGTTGACAGCCTTTGGCTCTAGTCTCCTCTCTCCCTCCTTCTTGGATGTCCGGCGGCTCGATCTCCAATCCCCCTTGGGCTGGTCGTCCTCCCCTTAGGTTATAGGACCACTTTACGACACCGAAAAAGCTCAACCGTCAGATTAGAATGATCTGATTTAGTGCAGAATTCGGCAAATCCCAACGTCGTGGATACTATTGACACCCATGTCGATAGTATCGACTATGATGTTGATATTTCCTTCCAATTGTGAGTTCTGGGGTTTATTTCTGATGAAATCTCGATACTATCGACACCGGGGTCGATAGTATCGACTCTGTAACAGTGCAAAAGTACCTGAAAAGTGCTGAAACATGTGCATAAGTCCGGGGATTATATAAAATCATATAAATATGATAAAATAAGTATATTTTGATGCAAATAGATTTTAAAGGCCAACGATAGTGAATTATGTAAATATAATCAAGAAAATGACAAATATGTGCATAAAATAGATATAAAATAAGCTTGTAAAAGCGACTCAAAACCCATGCATCAAACTCCCCTAATCTTAAACCTTGCTCATCTTCGAGCAACAAAACCTTGGATCTGATTGAGATAAGTCAGCAAAAGGACATAAATACATGAAATGCATCTGAATCATCCCCACTTTATTTCCATAAACCAGCCCTCACTGACCGCTGAACACTAACTGCCATCCAGGCGACCAAGACCTATGTAAAAGATGTTTGTCCCCCAATCAATGAAACACTATCAATTGAAGCAGTTAATATGATAAACTCATCTGGTCCATACTTGATACATCATGTGATCTCCTATCTACATTGCTCCTTTCATCTAGCTACCATCTATGCGGAAGTTGTTCTCCTGATAAAATAATGAATGAGGAGGCAATCATATATGTGGCCTACCAATAGGAGCAACGAGTGGCCAATCAGAACAACTATTTTTTTTCCAAAAGTAAAAGCAACATAAATAAGTAAATAAAACTAAGATAGAGGGTTTTTCCTACACCCCCAAGCTTGAATATGACTATGGCCTCATAGTCAACATTCCCACTTAAGAGGTGGAACAGCGGTACCATTCACTTTGAAGTGTGGTGAAGATGAATGGTTGGATGCTCAAGTAGACCAAGTGATGCTTTCTATCTCCCTCTTTTTGGTGGCCCACTTTTGTGTCTTAGTGGTCCTAAGACGTGATTCTCTTCATCCTTCTTTGCTCTGCAAAAAATAGTGCGAAAAAAATCTTGTTTCGAGACCTTTCACGGCCTGTTTTATGTAGATGTCCTACAAGTGTCGATACTATCGACACCAAGGTCGATGGTATCAACTCTTGCTCAGTAATTTTAGTGTACCGACACATCTACAAGCCTGGGAAATCAAAAGTGTCGATAGTATCGACAGTTACTGATAAAAACATGCCTGATTTCTCCAGAGAACTCAACACTATCGACATTGGGGTCGATAATATTGACTCTTGCTCAGCGTTTATTGATCCAAACTCGGTACTATTGATAGGGTGTCGATAGTATCGACCGTAAAAGTTCTGCACACTTCAAAACACGAGTTAGGGTACCATTTTTACAAAAAGTATCAAAACCTAAGCAAAAACTAAGTACATAAACATAAAAGAATATAACCAAACATAAAATAAACCTAAAGTTGGATTGTCTCCCATCAAGCACCCTTGTTTAATGTCCTAGGCTTGACATAAGGATACCTTTAACTTGGGTTGTCAAGGGATGTCTCTAATGATTCATTTGGCAATTTGTTTTCAACTCTATCATCACCAATCCCAGTGTCAAGTAACCTCGCCCAATGGTAGTGATTACATTAGCCATAGCTTGGAACGGCCTTCCCAATAGCATCTCACATCCTTCCATCTCATTCATGTCCATGACCACAAAGTCAATAGGGAAGATGAATTTGTCGACTTTGACTAGCACATCCTCGCATATACCTTGTGGCTTCACAATGGATCCATTTGCCAACTCAATTGTCATGGAAGATTGTGTTGGCTTCTTCAATCCCAGCTTTTGAAAAGTGGCAAGTGGCATAAGATTAATGCATGCTCCTGAGTCACATTGTGCTTGTGGAAAATGTTGGCCACCTATGGAACATGGGATGTAGAAACATCTTGGATCTTTCCTCTTCTTTGGCAGCCTTCCTTGGATTATAAAACTCATTGTTTCATCAACACACACAACATCTGTATCTTTGATCCCCCATTTCCTGTTGATGATGTCTTTCATGAATCTTCCATATGAAGAAATTTTCTCTATATCCTCCACCAATGGAATGTTAATGTGGATCTTCTACAAGATCTTAAGAAATTTCTTGAAGTGCCTTTGCTCTTTCCTCAGCTTCAGACTATCTGAGAATGGCACACTTGGCTCCTTTATGCGCTTATGCGGTGGAATATATGAAACTTTAGGGGTCTCCTCCCCTAAGCTTACTTCAACGCCGCCTTCTAAGATAGGATTTGGCACATCATCCGTGGATGGCATGACTTGTGGATGCTTCTCCTTATTGATAGTGGCTGCTCCACTATGAAGTAAAGCTTTCACCTACTCTTCCGGTATAGGAGTCTCTTCAGAAATCTGAGATGTGGGCATGGCAGTGGTGGAATCTTGGAGTGATTTGACTGGCATCCTACATCCTCCTGGAAATCCATAAAACTGTGAGGGTATGGAACTTTGGGTTTATCCTACAGGTCTATATGCATACTACTCCGCTCATGTCTCTCCTCAACATGAAGCTCTGGCCCCTTTTTGACTGATATATATTTAACCTGCTGATGTGGTTGAGCGGGCTCTGCATTCCCAGTTGGTTTTTGTTGAATGATTTGCTTCATGGCAGCCACCTCAGTTGCAATTTGGGTTTTGGACATATCTAGCATCCTCAGTTGTGCTCCATGGCTCTGTATTTGCTTCCCAAATTGGTTCATGTACTCATTGTGTGATTCACCTATCTTGTCGAATGAGCCCATCAATTCCTGGTTTTGCTTCACCACCTAGCTAAGAAATTCATTATTCTTTTCCTCTAGGCTAGGTTGCGGCTTCTAAGAATTTTGTTCCTTCCTCCAATCATAATTATTATTTCAATATCCCTATTGATGCATATACTTTGCATGTTCTTCCTCATCAGACCCGTTGCTCTCCTTCTCTAGGAGCTTCTTGGCTAGCAAGTCCATCTTCTCATTTAAAGATTGAATGGCCTTTGCATCACCTGTAGCTTTAGTCTGCTCTGGTCTGTCTCTTTCACCCCAAGCTTGATTTTTAGCCATGTTCTTCAAAATCTCCCAACACTTAGAGCCTTTGTTGTTCAGGAAGAAACATGTACCGGCTGAATCTAGAATACCCCGTTCATGTTGGTTTAGGGCAAAGTAGAATATCTTTGCTTGGTTTTCTAGATCTATCCCATGATGTGGGACTCTCCGCAGTATGATTCAAAACCACTCCCATGCCTCCGAGTATGTCTCAGTTGCCTACTGTTTGAAATTGTGAATCTTCCTCACAAGGTCATTGGTCTTCTTGAGTGGGAAGTACCTTTCAAAAAATACCTCGATCATCTGATCCCACGTCTCGATAGATTCTTTTGGCAAGTTATAGAACCACTCCCTTGCATTGCCTGCCAAGGACGATGGGAATAACTTCGTATAAATCTGCTCCTGCGGGAAGCTATCTACCTTCACCATGTCACAACTCTCAACAAAGCTGCTAATATGGGCTACTGGGTCTTCATGTTGAAATCCATTGAATGTCTATGTCTTGACCAATGCAATGAGCCCTGGATCAAATTTATAATTTGGAATATTGATGGCTTGCTTCTTGATTGGCCCCTTTTGTACAGTGGAAGAAGAAGGTTTGATCTTCTCCCAAATGGTCTGCTCCTTATTTGCAGCTCCGTCACCCATTGTTACTTTACTAGTACCTGAAATTTCAAATGGTAGTGCATGAACCATTACTAACAATTAAAACAATGAATAAGATTTGCATTTCAGTTCAAAAGATTAAAAGAGAAATTACAGGAATTAAAAGTGGCCTAGTATGGTCTCTCGCAGCACTCATAGTGCTGAAACTCGTCGTTTCCCCGACAACGACGCCAAAAACTTGACATGTTTTTATCGTGCGCTAAACGCAAGTGAACGTATCGAAATAAAATAGGCCTTGTGAGACCCGAGTTGAACTCAGGGAAATGTGAATTTCAATAGACTACTACTAACTTGTTGCGATCAGCTAAACCGATTAAAAGAGTTGATTGGTTTTGAAAAAGAAAATAAAATAAAGTGAAAACAAAGAAAGCGATGATTAAATGTTGGTTTAATCAATGAGGATGGGATTCCTTAGGATTTACAGTTTCACCACGGGGTCTCGTTATACCTAATATCTCACATAAATAACATAGATTTTATCAAATCTTGGATAGAGATCCTGTAATCAGGATTGCCCGCTTCCACGGTACAATCCACTACCTAAATCTAAGCCAATTCTAATTCCTTAGAAATTTATAACTTATATTACATGCATTATCAATGACTCTGGGTATCTCTCCACTATTTGTACGTCGCCTAGTCTTAGGAACGTATATGATAGTGTATAATAGTGGGTTTTCTGACTTTCAATCCCCTTTCCAGAGTAACTATTAGTCTAATTCTTTACCTATGGTCATGAAGCATAATTAAATCAAGCAATCTCCACAATTATATATCCAAGAAATGATAATCCTATATTAATTCATACAAAAATTCAATACAACGGTTCCCCGGGCTAGTCTCGGGTCCTAAGGAACGATGGGGATTAGCCCCGCATGGTTAATAATGGAGAATACATAGGAGTAGAGAAGAAAATTCTGGGAAACTTAGAGAAAACTCATGTAACCCCTTATACGAAGGTGTTCTTGGAGATCCTCCTCGAGAAACTCACGTTTTGCAGTCTTCCGGTAGCAAAATCGCCTGTCAGAGGTGTCCAGATTGCCCAGTTGACGCCCTTCAGCTCTAGTCTCCTCTCTCCCTCCTTCTTGGATGTCGGGAAGCTCGATCTCCAATCCCCCTTGGGTTGGCCGTCCTCCCCTTAGGTCATAGGACCACTTTACGACACTAAAAAAGCTCAATCGTTGGATTAGAACGATCCGATTTAGTGCAGAATTCGGCAGATCTCGACGTCGTCGATACTATTGACACCCCTGTCGATAGTATCAACCATGATGTTGATATTTCCTTCCAATTTTTAGTTTCGGGGTTGATTCCTAATGAAATCTCGATACTATCGACACAGGGTCGATAGTATCGACTCTGTAATAGTGCAAAAGTAATTGAAAAGTATCGAAACATGTGCATAAGTCCAGGGATTATATAAAATCATATAAATATGATAAAATAAGTATAATTGATGCAAATAGAGTTTAAAGGCCAACTATAGTGAATTATACAAATATAATCAAGAAAATGACAAATACGTGCATAAAACAGATATAAAATAAGCATGTAAAAGTGACTCAAAACCCATGCATCATAGGGGCACTAGGGCTACTCCACTTTCCCTAGATAGAGGACTACTTATTCATATCCATGGAATAAATAGAAGAAGAATAGAAGAAGAAATAAGTCATGTCACTAAGACATATATGGGCATATGGTGCTCTTTGATGGTAGGTCAAACACCCTTTATAGCCCTAAGCTCCAGCAGGTCTCCACGATGAGGATTGTTGTACTCTTCTTCTTTGTTCCATGCTCCTAATTTGATTAGAATCAAGAGGAGATGATTCTTTGGCATTGGGGCACATTTTCTTTTTATATGGTTGCCCCAAAGCCCACCAAGTCTAAGGTTGGATGGGTTTTTGATGTCTTTCCTTTCCATTTTGTGTTGTGTCATTCTCCCGACTAGGCTGATAATGGGGTAATCCAATCAATCGATTGGTTTCTTAGATGTTGTGTGTTTTGTGTTGAAGTAACTATTGATCGATCTACTTGGATGAGTCAGTCACCTGGATGTTGAAAGGTCAATGAAGAACTTTTGAGTCAGTCGACACTTCATGAACCGTCTCACTAGACTTCAATAGGGGCCAATGTGCTTCATGTCGATCAGTTGACTCACTAGACAACCCGAACGACTAGAAATATGCCAAGGTATTTGAATCTCTCTATATATCCCTACGACAAAATTTTCAAATTGATCGACCAATTCACTGGCCAGGTCAACCGACACAAAGTAGGCTAAGGACTCTGGATTCTTTGTTAGAAAAATGCCCAACCAGTTGGCCGACCTACAAGGTGAGCCAATCAACTCACTTATCTTGTGAGGTGTCTCCTTCTATTGTGGTATGATTCAGTGACCAGTGGAATCTATTCTGTCGATTGGAATTCTAGTTTAATGTGGACCCTTTGTGTATAATTCAAATCTTCCACAAATGGATGAAAAGGGCGGGGGGATAGAGAATGGATTGTCCTCATATTATCTCTTGTAATTGTCCCTTCATCATAGCGAGAATTTCCATCAAAATTTAAAATTTAAGAACAAAATCAATCTAGACTAATCTATGCAAGAACTGAGGAAAGAATCATGCAAAACCAATGAATTAAACCTAAAAATCTAATTACCATAAGGTGAATATGCATTGATCAAATAATCTCAAACCTGAATTTTGCTTGTACTTGAGTAACATAGAATCTCAAATAGACTGCCAAACAATACTACTAGCATGTCATCCTCTCTCTCTCTATCTCTCGATACCATTTTGTACCTACCACCACATACTGTCAAGAAACCCCAACCTCCTCAAAATCACATGACAAAAAAAATCTTTATTCTATGTCACAAAAATTTCTTAGCACACCTATTTCATTCAAAACTCGCATTGTAAATAAGATGCAAATTATTTATGATTTAAAATAATGTCACATATTCATATGAGATTTTTGCACAAGAACAGTTGTTGGCTGCAGAAAGGTGTTTGTGGTGTGTTTTGCTAGTCTCAGGGTGGAAACTAGAGTGAATGGGGGCATGGATGAAGAATTTGCTAGTTTCTCCTGCATTACACTTAGAGTTACTTTTTATTTATATAAATGCATATATGGAAACAACAAAGAATTGTTGTTGTGTACAAATTAGCATTTTTTTTGTATGCTCGTATTAAATGAGAGCAGTATGGAAGAAGTAGAGAGATTGAGGGGAAGTATGACACCTCAAACTTAAGTTTTGGTGGTATTTTTGATTTTTTATTGTTCTTGGAAAATGGTGGGTTAAGATGATGATGGACTAAGCGTAGAAGAGGGTTGAACTTGTGCATATCACATGTCAAAATACAACATATAGGACAATCTTACATATCAATCACTCACATAATGCAACATGCAAGATAATCAATTCCATAGACATGGTATGCTTATCAGTAAAAGAACACGTTGCATTTGGTTCTGATCAACCCCATACGGCTTCCCATAAATTCCAAAGAATGATAGAAATTAAGGTCATTGGCCACATAATGTGTTATAGAATTGTCACATTTATGCATTAAAATCATACAAGGGCTTGCTTCATTCAAGGAGCTTACATGATAAAATGATGCAAATGTATGAAATGCAAACAAATAAATGGATATAGAATGACTAGATAATGGCCGCTTATTTGTAGATCTAAACTAGGGAGAGAAGAAATCAGAAAATAAAAAAAGTTGTAGTGAAATGGCATGTAAGACTAGATAACTCTAATGGATCTAGGAAAACTCACATTGAAAAAGTAAAGATAGAATGGGTGGAATATGTATGTACCACCCACCCTTGGAGGGAGAGAGCTTACTAGAAAGGGCACCCTTCATTGTGTTAACTTGATGGAGGGGTGGTTCAAGTTGTTGATGCTCAGGAGGCTGTAGGCAGAACTATGCACTATAAGAAGCCTCCATTGACTAATCAAAACAATCTTGATCCCATGATTGCAGTGTGGAAGTTGCAAGTGGTGCAAGCTTTGCGTATTACCAACCCAAATATTGAGAAATAAGTAGGGGGTAAGTGTGACCTACACTATAATCACTGTAGTGTGACTGTGTAAAATTATACTCACCCCATTCAATGTGCCATTATTGATGGGGTTGTTGTATATGGTACATGTGATTAAGTCAGTGGCCATGGAATTGTTGTTCCCACATCATGTAGGTTTGAGAATCCTCAATGTGATCCATTTGATGTTGCCACTCAGTGAAACCATAGGGGTGTGAAGGGAATGTGTTGTCAAGAACATATCTCTTGATGTGATGTCTAGTAGGTGCTTGAGGGATAGTCTCATCATCATTGACCTTCATGGAGACACTACAATGCCTTGAAGTAGGCTCGAGAATTTTGTCCTATATGGGAGGGTGCTCTCACGAGTATTGTTGTATGTGTGCACAAAAATTGTTGAGCTCATAACAAAGATTTTCCACTACGAAGTAGGCATGGGTAGGCAGTGTGAGCAGGGCGGCGTTATCCCAAAACAACAAGAAGTGGATACCCTTCTCTAAGAATGGTTGTATCGCATTAGAGGCATATAAATATTTGAGGTCAATCAAATGGGTAGCCTTGTAATTCACTGCCTCATATGGAATATGACTATATCCCAAATATGAGGTCGGTTTATAGTTGTATAAGCAAAGCATACATATTATATTTTTAATATTGTAAATCAGGCTCCTGTTTCACTTATAGTTCTAGAATCTAATAATATAATTTTTAACATGGAGACAATGAGGTAGATCAACTTGACTTTTTATTAATAGGGAACGCCTATATATATATATATATATATATATATATATATATATATATATATATGTATATATATATATGTATATGTATATATATATGAACTTGGGTGGTGATCAGTAACCCAACTACACATTATGGGACTAATACCATATATATAGAGAAATAGAATAAAGAATAATAAATAATAAATATTGATTATTTTATCACTCCCCTCGAACTGGTGCATAGATATCATAGGCACCAAGCTTGTTACATAACAATTTGACCTGATAACCATTAATGAATTTAGTAAAAAGATCTGCTACTTGATCTTCTGACTAGATTGAAACAAGTATGATTAGTTGTTATTGTATCTTTTCTTGAATGAAATGACAATCGACCTCAATATGTTTGGTTCTTTCATGAAAAAATAGGTTGGAAGCAATGTGGACATCAACTTAGTTATACATCAAAGCTCCATTGCCTCAAACTTATTGTACCCAAGTTCTTCTAGGATGTCTTGGGTCCATAGTTGTTGGTTACATGTGTCATGGCCAGATTCAACACTTGACCAAGTTATTACAATTTGCTTTTTATCTTTCTAAGCCACTAGATTGCCTCCCACAAATACACAATATCTTGAGATAGACATCTGCTCCTTAACACATATGGCCCAATCCAGATTTGAGAATCCTTGTACTTTGAGATGCCCATGATTTGAGTACCATATACCTTGTCAGGACTCTTCTTACAATATCGAAGAATCTGAATGACAACCTCCATATAAGCAAAATATGGTTTGTCCGTGAATTGACTAACAACACTAGTAGCAAAGTGTGTATCTTGATGAGAGAAAATATTATAATCAAATTTTACAACCAGCCTTTTATACCTCCATTGATCTTCAAGTGTCTCTCCCTGCTCACTATATAAATTGACTCTAGGATCCATTTGAGTATCCACAAGTTTCACTCCAAGCATGCCCATTTCTTCAAGCAGATCAAGTGTGTATTTTCTCAATGAGATGATGATACCATCTAGAAATCTAGCACTTCATCACCCAAAAAGTATTTTAAGTGACCTATATCATTCTCTTGCAATATACTATGAAGAAACTATTTGAGTTGTACAATACATGGTTTATTTTCCCAATGACTACAATATCATCAACATAGAAAATAAGAATGACGACATCTAATGACCATCTGTAGTAGACTACCAAATGATCAAGATCTGATCATAGAATACCAAACTCCAAGAGAGCATGAGTAAACTTGTTGAACCATGTTCTTGGAGACTGTTTAAGCCCATAGAGTGACTTATGAATCTTATGTACAAGATGAGACTCCCTTTGAGCAGAAAACTCAGGGGATTTATCCATATAAATGGGACTCCTCCAACACAATGAATCACAGAATATCAACATGGTATTTATGCAATGATTAAACTATATCCAAACAAACAACATCTTGGTAAGTCCATGCAATCTAGGTAAACATAATATGTATCAAGACCCATATGTGTTTTCTAGGCATTTTTTATGTTACTTATGTTTCAGTCTATGATCATTTTATCCAAAGATTCTAAAATCTCTAGAAAATGTTCACCTCGTTCTGATTCTTGAGTTGTAAAATTGGATATTTGTAGCTATGTTCTAAGATGACTATATAGATATCTAAATGGGACAGAAAGATAGTAATGGTTTTCTCCCTTTGTTATTGACTTCCTCATTGATTTCCATGTTCTTTCTTCCAAGAACTGCACATTCTAGTATTGAGTCTATTGAAAATCCCAAGCTTATCTATAATGATGTTTCCTACTATTGATGGTATTGAATCACAATCTTTGAATGGAAATTAAGACAACAAAAAATTATGCTAAAAAGATGGATGACAAAAAAATCTTATGGTGCTAAATGTTGCACTCCCATGCAAGTCGTGGTGTCAGCTAGAGGTAGTGGTGGTAGGCAATTTTTTATGGATATCATTACATTGCTTGTGATCCATTATAAATCTTTAAGCAAATCATTGGTATGGAATTATGTACATCTTGTTGTTAGGTGATGAGAATATCTTGTATAACTTATTAATCACAAAAGAGACAACCATGATCACATTGAGATAAATAACTTCCACATAAAAAGATTCTTCTGTCATGCATATACTTAGTACAAGCTTTTTTCATTTTCAAGGTAGTAAAGTATCACGGGATGAGCGTTCCGTAACATTCATCATTGTTTTTTTATATTTATTTCTCTTTATTTATAATATGCAAAAAATCACTGGAAATTGTGTATTGTAGTATGGATTATGTCTTCTAAAAGACTTTGCTAACAAAGAGAATAGATTGTATCAATTTTATTAGTAAGCGGTTAGAAAGTAATCCTATAATTGCTTGATTTATGTTTTCTTGGTTGGTTTGATAAATTTAGATCACGTGTGCAAAGAAGGTAGAACCATATAAAGGGTTGTGTCACAGAGCCGTTTATTACCCAAATCTTAACTCCAAATGACTACAAAGTCAATGGTGACATGGCCCAGGCATTTGTCTCTAGAATGGTATTAACAAAGTGCAAATGTGAACACGTAAAGCTTTGCATAAATGAATAGTTCACAAGATAAAATCACCAATCATAATCTCAGCATTCAAAAAATATTATTAAGCAACATTTTATTACAAGATTCCATTTACATATTAAGGAGTACATTTTACAAATATACTCATGTACGCTAGGGATCTTACAACAAGTATTTCTGACATAGCTCACCAAGCCCATCAACTTCTAGCCATCTCTGAACCTATAAAAATACATGAAACAACACGGGCCAACACATGAGGTGTTGAGTATAGGGCTAAAAGATACATATATATAAGCTTTGTATAATTTGAAAAGAGTTACAAAAAGTAGACGGATAAGAATAAACAAGTTAAGTGTTTAGCAAATAGAGAGCATGTGTTTTATATCATTTTATTCCGATTATACCAATAACATCATATATATCATACATATATCTTAAGGCCTTTTTGAATAACCTCCTATTGGAAGTGTCCATAAGGGTGCTCAAGATTAGATAACCCTCTTCTACGTAAGGGGCCTCAAGGACATTTCCAAGAGCTACCCCTTTTATTGACATGGTCTTCCTATCTTGACAGCTCAAGTAGAAAGCCTAGCCTCGTGTCCTTACCCCGAGAGTACAAGTAGGTGCACCAGCTTTGTATAATGGAGTTTATATATTATGTTTGCAAGTTATAAAACAACGGCATGAGACAAACATTGAGTATAATACTAGAGTACTACATGACAATATTTGAGCAAGTAAACAAGTATACATATGTATCATATTTTAAACAAGAAAGTCATATGCATATAATTATTAAAGCTTGTACCTAATTTCAGAGATTTTTAACCTATCCTTGACGATCTAGATCACAAGGATCTACATGGTTAAAGACAAGATTGCGTACATCCATTACATTCTCATCATTAATCCTAACTAGTTCCATTTTTAGGGTTTTGGCCAAGTTAGGTTTCAAGTTGGTTTGTTACATTATGGTGATCTTATAGTGATCTAAAGTTCATCATGAAGGCGTGGTTCAAGTTTTATATAATTTCAGTGTTCCATTCATCTTCTATGATCATTTCAAGGTTTAAGTCACGTACTTGCATTTTAGGGTTAAAGACTCATAATAGAGAAAGCAAGTTCAAGGATAACCAAGACAATGGATCCAAGCATAAAGTATGATTTTGGTCAAGAAATTAATGGCAAAAGAATCTTGTTCAAATGTAGGTGGATGTCCCCTAGAGTCTAGGCATCAAACAACCAACATTGGATGTCAGCATATCAATCATACAAGTAATCCTCAATGCCAATGAAGTGGCACCCCAGTGCTAAAAGTGATGATGTAAGACCGAGAGGTCATGAGTTCAAACCCAGGCGACGGGATGAATGAATCGCCAATTTTAAAAAATACAAGTAATCCTCAATATAGTTTACATGCATCATTAAGGTTCAACATGAGACTAAGGTGGGACATCCACATCCAATATATCATCAGGGATATAGTAATTCCTAATTTGAGAGAGGGATACAAGGAAAAAGGATCCACATAAGCATTAAGGTACAACACCACAATTCAAGTCACATAGGTCCTATCAGGCAAACTAGGTTTTCAAACACCAGCATAAATCAAGTTGGTTGATCATAAACAAGAAGGCCACAAACACTCACAAGATCACTGATTTGAAGGATCTAAAGTAGTTGGGCGCACAAATTAGATCAAACATTCCATTGGTTCAATGTATAACCAAGCATTCACATAGTAGGCTTACATTTATCCATTTAAGGCCACATAGAACAAAAATACTAATGAGGAGTTTAGGGATGATGTTAGCGTCATAGAGAATCATTAGGTTACTGATTTTCAAGTTTAGGGTGAGGTTATATGTCATTTCCAAACAAGATTAGCAATATAGGGCCAAACACATCATTAAGGTTCAAAACAAGTCACATATGTGCAATAGTGTCATTCATGAGCAATAGGAGTGATTAGGATCATAAAATATCTTAAACAAATATATAGGGCCTACTGGTTCATATCTAGGAGGGTGTATGGTCATTAAATATTCATGCTTTCTCATATCTATGTATTAAGAGTGGTCTACATGGTCAAAGGTCCTATCTTAATCAAAATAGGGAGAAAAGAAGAAGAATTAGGATTTGCCTATTTGCTCATATTGTAGATATTTTTTAGATGATCGATTTGATATATCAATTTATTTATTTTGGCCAAGATATGAGCAATGCATTTTTAAAAGTGCATTGAAATAGTAGGGTTTGGGATTTACAGTGTTACATTTATCATGTCATCGATGTGCTAATGAATCTGGGCCATCAAAAGTAGATCATGTGGTCGCATCCACACCAGGTTGGTCTGCGCCCAAGCACCCTATAGTCCTGTGTCGCCTTCATCCACCAGGTGGCATCCATGTGTGATTAGAGATCACCCTGCATCACCAGCCATGTGTAGCTGGGCCAAGCCAGATCATGGCCTCGGTGCGGTCTGCTCCTGGCCCAAGGGGAGGAGTCCACCCATTCCTGCACCATGATCTCTACTCGTCTAGCATGGCCTTGCGCCTGCGTGCTACAATGGCGTCGTTGCATGGTCAGAGCTCCGAGGAGGAGCCTCGAGTCGGGAATGGAGACCCCCGAGGGGCATGTGAGCAGGACGCTTGCCTCCAGCTAAGTCTCTCATACCTGAGGGAGGTACCTCCCAAGGCCGCAAGGCATTAGGGTAGAAACCTATTAGACATAACCAGTTGCACCTGCATGTTTATCTTCAGTTAAGACCCGTTCTTCTTTGGACGTGGTCAGATAGGTAGTGGCATGAGCGGTATGCTCCTCTGCCTTACATTTCGCATTCTAGTTAGGAGTAGAGGCCAGATTATGCGGATCGTGGGATGACACGAGCTCAGCTAATTGTGGCATGTATCTTTGTTTTTTGTCCTTCTCTATTTAAGCAAGTAATACAACAGAAAACGCTATAACTTGGCAGCACAAAATACTCCTACTCTTCTTCTACCTTGTGTGTGTGTGTGTTCATCGAGTTTCAGTTCTTCGGTAACAACATTTGGTATCAAGAGCTTTGGCGTTCGATTCGTCTCTTGGGTGTGGTGTCTGATCCGTGTGAACTATGTCGAATAATGGAGAAAGTGTTGATGCAGGCAGAGGTGAGCTGTGAGTGGTGGAGCGCATCATCGAGCGAGACGCAGGCGACGGGGGGCAGTAGATGTAGTTGGCGCGGGCGAATTACTCCGATTGGGCCCTTGTCACCAAGGTCCAATTACAAGCTGTCGGCTTGTGGGACGCCGTCGAGCACGGCACCGATGATTTTTGGGAGGATCAGCGGGCGCTCTCTGCGATCTTGAAAGGAGTACCGCCGGAGATGTTGTGTACACTGGTAGTGAAGGACACAACCAAATTGGTTTGGGATACCATCCGGCATCTCCGCGTCGGTGATGAGCGCGTCCAGGAGGGGAGGGTGCAGCTGCGGCATCGTAATTTGACAACCTCAAATCGTGAATTCGACAACCACAAATTCCTCACCAAAGAGGAGAGGGTGGCTCATCTGAGGGGTCACGACCACGGTAGAGCCGTAGGCTCAGGAAGCAACATCAACAAGGGCAAGGTGGCGGCGAAGCCCAACCCACAGGACGCAGACGTATCTTCGTCGGGGAACTGGCGAGATAAGAAGAAGAAGGGTCAGTGTCGGTACTACAACATTGAAGGTCACTGGAAGAAAGAGTGTATAAAGAAGAAGCAAGACGAGGAAGAAAAGAAGTGCGCAAACCTTGTGCGAGGTGAGGAGAATGAAGAACATTCTCTACTTATGTTGAGGGAGAGTGTGCTTGTAGTGGCCGACCGTGTCGCGCCGCAGGCCATTTTCCTCAATGAGCGGAAGGTGTTCCTGGATGAGCTTGTAGATGATGTCTGGTACATGGACACGGGTGCCAGTAGCATTATGACCGGCACCAGGGATGCGTTTTCCACCATGGATGACACGGTGCAAGGAACCGTGAACTTCGGCGATGATTCGTTCATCGACATCCATGGAAAGGACTCCATCCGGTTCACCAGCGCCGCCGGCAACCAGAGAGTGTTGTCTGAGGTGTACTTTATTCCAAACCTCTGCAGCAATATTATTTCACTGGGGCAGCTGGATGAAGGAGGCTACAAGATTGGAATCAAAGACGGCATGCTCACCATTCTCGACCCCGAGCGGAAGCTTTTGGCTCAGGTCTCACGCACCAGAAATTGGTTGTATACTCTTCACTTGACCTCACGGTACCCAGGTGTCTGTTGACCAAGACTGATAATGTGGCGTGGAAGTGGCATGAGCGGCTCGGGCATCTTCATTTTCGAGCTCTCTGTGCCATGTCAAGCAGAGGTGTGGTGAGAGGCATCCCCAAAATAGATCGTGTCGAAGAATATTGCGACGGATGTGCCATCGAGAAGCAACACCGCCTTCCATTCCCGAGGGCCTCGTCGTTCTGGGAAGAGCACGACCTCTACCTCATCCACATGGATCTCTGTGGTCCAATCTCGCCGGCGACTGCATGAGGTAACAAGTACTTCCTCTTGGTCGTGGATGATTATAGCCGCTTTATGTGGCTGGAGGTATTGAAGACGAAGGATCAAGCATTTGAGCACTTCAAGAAGGTCCAGGTGGCAACAGAAACCGAAGGGAAGTGCAAGCTCTGTGCTTTCAGATCTGATCGTGGCGGCGAGTTCAACTCCGATGAATTCGTGGAGTACTACAACAAGCTCGGCATCAAGCATTACACCACCGCACTTTATTCGCCTCAGCAAAACGCGGTTGTAGAGCGGAGGAATCAAACGATGGTTGAGATGGCTCGCTGCATGCTCAAGACGATGTCCATGCCACTCACGTTCTGGGGTGAGGCGGTGAAGACGGTCGTGTATATACTCAATCACGTGCCAATGAGGAGCTTGGACGGCATCACGTTGTATGAGGCATGGAACAACCACAAGCCAAATGTTGAACACTTTCGGGTGTTTGGGTGTGTCGCTCATGTGAAGAAGACAGGCCCCGACATCACCAAGCTCTTGGATAGGTCGACTCCAATGGTGCTCATCGGCTATGCGGATGGCAGCAAGTGCTACTGCATCTTCAACCTGACAACCAAGAAGCTGCATGTGACACGCGACGTGGTGTTTGAAGAAAAGCAGGTGTGGAATTGGGCAGTGACGAGGAGCGACATCGGCGGCAGGACGTCACCAACATTCTCCATTGGCTACAACACGGAGCACGGA
Source organism: Alisma plantago-aquatica (assembly GCA_963693085.1). Lineage (NCBI taxonomy): Eukaryota > Viridiplantae > Streptophyta > Magnoliopsida > Alismatales > Alismataceae > Alisma > Alisma plantago-aquatica. Next base: position 884,304,163 of record OY856411.1, read on the forward strand.
GGTACGGTGTGTGATGTCAATTGTGGCATCATTCCAGACATGCCACACTCACTTGCTACACCACAACAGTCAGTGTCGGTGCCTAGTCCAGGCTCTCCACACACTCCAGCCGAGGCAGTGGCCGCAGGCGTCAACCTGGCGATGCAACCGAGCCACGACGACAACATGGACACCGGCACAGCGCTGTGTCACCGCTACCAGCGCCTCCACGATCTCTACGACGACACTGAGGAGGCGGAAGCAGAGTATTCTGCACTCTGCCTTCTCACCGTAGAAGAACCAAGTAGCATCCAAACAGCACTAGGTGATGAGGCATGGAAGAAGGCAATGGACGATGAGATGGAGTCAATACCTGACAACGGTATGTGGGAGGTTACAATGCTTCCCTCCGGCCACCGTGCTATCGATCTGAAGTGGGTTTTTAAGGTTAAGAAAGACTCGGACGGCAATGTCATCAAGCACAAGGTGAGATTGGTGGCGAAGGGGTATGCACAACGGAAAGGTGTCGACTTCGAGGAGGTCTTTGATCCAACCCTATTCTAGGGATGTATCTTGTGTCATTTTGTACTTGTATCACATTCAAATGCATTAGAATTACATGTTATTCTCCCCAATATGATTATCATTGCAAATATGCTTATGGATGGTCTTTGCACTATTTTTCAGGTACTTAGACCATGCTTAGATGGAAGAGAGAGAAGGAGGGGCCTAGAGAAGGCCCCAAAGTCTCCCTCAACCTACCTCCGGTGGCCAAGAATCATCCTCGAGCAAAGACATCTGAAAATGACAAAGTTAGAAGAGAAATCAAGAAGTCGAGCCTCACCACGGCCGTGGCCATAATGCCACGGTCGTGGATTTTTTGCCAAAGTCCAACAGGTTGCAATAGGGAATTCCATAGATCGTCCACGACTGTGGCCTCCCAGCCACGACCGTGGCCACTGAAGACAACACGACCGTGGCACCCTGCCACGGTCGTGGGAATTAAATTGTGAGAAGTCATGTTGTAATAGGGAATTGGCCTCACTGACCACGACCGTGGCCAAGTCACCATGACCGTGGCCGATGCTGATCAAGATGCATGTAGCCCCTCCCCACGGTCATCTCCAACTCCTCTAAAACGGCCGTGTTACCCAAAACGGCTGTGGTGCATGCTACCCACCACGACCGTGGCACTCCGCCACGGCCGTGGCCACCACCATCTCACCACTTCCTTCACCCCCACGACCATGTTCACCACCCCACGGTCGTCCCCCAATACCCTCACCACGGCCGTGGTACACCCACCACGACCGTGGTGATCACCTACCCTATAAAACTTTCCACTATTTTTCCTATTTTGCCCCCACTTAGCCCTAGCTCCTATATAAGCACTAGTTGCTTCTAGGGCTCGAGGGAGAGCACTTCCTAGCCGCAACCTAGCTGCTCCCTTGCATCCATTACTCCCATCCACCTACTTCCTTACATTCAACCCCATTTCCACCCACTTTCCACTCATTTCCACCATAGAAACCTAGCTTCTCTAGGTTTCTATCCATCCATTCCACCATTTTCATGCACCCTTGCACCCTTGGAGGAGGGAGGATGTCTACAGCAAGCTTGGAGGTGAAGAAGGAGGCTTCTACATCAAGCTTCATGGAGTCTCTACTTCTTCTACCCCTTTCTTTTCCTGTCTTCTTGATTATGTCTAGCTAAGCCCCCTTGTGGTGGGCTATTTGGGATTAAAATGTTACTTTGATACCATGTTGGGGGATAAATTCTTGTAATGAACTTAATTCATATTTATGATGATTACTTCTTGCTTCCATCTCTTTTCCTATCTTATTGCACGTGGTTTGTGCTTCTTGTATGAATTGCTTGTTTTGAGGTTTTTGATGACACTTCATTTCTAGGAGGAATTGGGGTGTATGTGGCAATCTTAGGAATGGCTCCTAGGTCCAATTAGTGGATCCCTAGATAGCCCTCTTTGTTCCTACATATACATCCCTCCTCCCACAAATGAGTGTGAGATTTAAGTGGCTAGTGTAAGTGAGAGTGATGCAATTGCCTAGGGCCTTCTAAAGGCTAGAGTGGCTAGTGGCATGAGGTTAAACCCCTTCATCTCCACTCCCATCTCTACCCTCAACCCTCAATTGTCCACTATCACTTACCCTAGAAACCTAGATTTGGCCAATCTCACTAGAACCACACCTAACCCTAGTCTTCTACTAGTAGTATAGGGTATGTTCTAATGGCATTGCCCTTGTTGTTTGGTTTGGTAATCTAGATATGAATTGAGCACCATTCTTGTTTAATGAACTCCCCCAACTAAAATCAAAGTGACATTCCCCAAACGGACCACCCACCTTAATCACCTTGCTTAAAACCCTAATCGCTTAGTTTGCTTGTTAATGCTAGCTTAGTTCAATTTCTTTAGTCTAACTTAGTCAATTGCTTAGTTTTCCTCTTTAGTGTTAACTTAGGCTCTTTCTCTTGCTTAGTTAGTCTGATAGCTTAGTTTACTAATTTGCTTGCTCTTCCATAATTTAGTTTCCATCTCGCATTTCTTACTCGCTCTCTTAGTTTAATCAACCAACAACCAACCTTAAAACCCTAAAAACCTTATTCTCCGCACTAGGAACGTAGTTCACGCCGTCTAACTCTAGCACCCCCTCTATCTCCGCGGTTCGACCCCGTACTTGCCGCCTCACCTATACTACGACACGACCCCGTGCGCTTGCGGGTGTAGTGTCTTAGTAGACGTAGGTAGTTAGTGTGGGACCATACAAATATTGAAAGCAAAGATCCCATCTCTCCCGTGCCTCCCGACCTCATGGATTGTACTTGCTGCAAGCCTCTAGTGGGAGCGCACCAAGCTTTCTGGCGCCGTTTCTGGGGATATAGGCGCTCGGCCTAGTTAGATAGTGTAGCTTAGCCTTTCCTTTTGCCCTCACCATTGCTATTATTTATTCTTTGTGTTACTCTTGCATATTGGTTCGCTAACTTGGCTCCTTGTTGTTTGCTTGTGATTTGCACAGGTGACAGCTGTGCATGCGTAGTACGCGTTCGACTTGCACCGACTTGGTGGTTTATGACCCTGAGATTGGGAGAAGAAGACGTCAAGCTCGCCACAACCTACACTGAGAGGCCGAGATGGCTGAGAACAACCCACCACCGGATGCTCCACCACCACCGTCGCATCGCCCGCTTCACGAGTACTTCACGCCGGGGAACTACAACTCCCCCATCGCCACTCTAGTTGACCAGATGCCAGGTCAACAGTTCTCCATCCCGTCGGCACTCTTGGGGCTTCTTCCTACATACTTCGGCATGGAGAACGAGAACCCTTACCACCACATAGACGCGTTCCTTGAAATGTGCTCTACATTCCGCACTCCTGCCGCCACTGACGACTCCATCAGAAGGACGCTCTTTCCATTCTCTCTCAAAGAGAAGGCCAAGGAATGGTACGTCTCGAGGCCAGAGTTGGTCACTTGGAATGAGGTGAAGAACGAGTTTCTCAAGAAGTTCTTCCCCATCGACAAGTTATCCTACATGAGAAGGTTCATCACGTCCTTCACCCAAAAAGAGAACGAACCCTTCCATGAGGCGTGGGAGAGGTTCCAGAAGTTGCTTCGTGACTGCCCTCATCATGAGGTTCCGCTTTGGCAGCTAGTCCAGGCCTTCTACACCGGGCTTGAGGAGCAGAGCCAAAACAATGTAGATTCCTCTTGCGGGGGCACATTCATGGCAAAGCCGCCCGAGGAATCATGGTTGTTGTTTGAGCATCTCACTGAGAATTCACGCCACCGAGCTTCCACTAAAGGGGGGCATTGCGGCCGGAACTACACCCCTCCCCCTTCTTCCGTGATGAAAATGATGAAAATAATGGTAGATATGATGCAGATGATGAAGAATCAAGTGGGTGGCTCTTCTAGCCAACCCGCAATGGCTGTGGACACTGTAGACGAGGAAGTTAATGCTTTACAATCCTTTGGTGTCCGCAACAACCAGGGCCCAATGTCCCAATCCTACACCCCCGAGTGGAGGAACCACCCAAATTTCTCTTGGAAACAACATAATGAGGATGGGCAAGGACAGGGGCAGCATAAGCCACGCTACAGCTCCAAGTTTGAGGACGAGGTACTAGAAAGGCTAAGAAGCCTGGATGAAGTAAAAAAATATGTCAATGCACATGGGCAGTCTATAAACTGTCTTGAGCAGAGGTTGGACCAAATTTCTCTCTTTGGCTAGAAGGGAAGAAGGTAGACTTCCGTCTCAACCACTGCCAAATCCAAACAATGATGGGGTTTTTCTAGGGAACACTTCGAGTGCTTATGTTCCACCATCTTACCAAGCCCCACCAAACCCCTATGCTCCTCCACCTCCTCAAGCGTCGCTCAATTATCAATATGCTCCACCTCCACCTCACACTTACCAACAACCACCTCCACAATATCACCCCCCACCACAACAACAACCACAACCCCAATTCATCTTTTAAAATCCCAACTCCCCTCACCAAAGGCCTCCACCACCCCAACAGCCACAACCACCTCCACAAGCTCCCTCTTCTACTACCCATGAGCATGTGAAGGCTGTGACTCCGTTGAGGAGTGGCAGGACCTTGGAGAGGCCCCATGGTAAAGTTGTTGGCAGAGATGACACTGAGGCAGAGCAGGTTGATACTGAGATGTAGATTGATGATACTGTGATAAGAGGCAGTGTTGATACCATGATGCCGAGCAATGATACTGTGATACCGAGCCGTGATACTGTGATTCCAGTGATACCAGTGGATGATGTTGTTGATTTGGACCGATTGGGATCCCAACTCCCGCCATATCCTGATGCACTTGAGGAGCCTTCTGTTGCAAAGAAAAAGAAGAAGCATGTGGATGATATTTTGGAGATCTTCAAGCAAGTGAAAATCAATGTACCTCTTATAGACGCAGTCAAGCAAATTCTGTCCTATGCAAAGTTCCTTAAAGAGTTGTGCACCTTCAAAAGAAAGACAACAGGGAGGACGCCCAAGAAGATCAAGCTCACTGAGCAAGTGAGCTCCATTCTCCAACACACCATCCCCCAGAAAAGAAAAGACCCCGGTGCCCCCATCATCTCATGCTACATCGGGGCACATCACATAGACCAGGCTCTTCTTGACTTAGGATCTAGCGTAAACTTGATGTCGTATGATCTGTTTGTTGAGCTCCAAATGGAGGAGTTGAGGCCAGCCCATTGCACTCTACAGTTGGCCGACTGATCTATGAAGACGCCTAGAGGGCGTGTGGATGATGTGCTGGTCCGTCTTGATGAGGATACTTCTGCCTTCTTCCCAGCCGATTTTATCATTCTTGATATGGAAAAAGAGGCTAGAAAGGTACCAATCATCTTGGGGAGACCTTTCTTAGCCACAGCTGATGTCGTGATCCATGTGAGAACTGGAACCATATACGTTACATTCATGCACATGAAGATCAGGTTGAACATCTTCAAGTCTTCTACTACAGCCAAAGTGATAGGGGCCACCGAGGAAGATTGTTATTTGGTGGAATGCCTAGATGAGATTGTTGAAGAGTTCCTACCTGCGTGGATTGAGACTGCCACTCAAGGTAGAGTTCTTGAACCAATTGTTGAGTTCCCTGACGACGATGATGAAGATGATGAAGAGTGTGAGCTAGCCTTAGTGGCTGCAAGTCAGGACCTCCCTTCTATTTCTGCACCTTTGAAGAACTCCCTTGAAGCACCCCCGTTCTTGAGTTGAAGAAACTTCCTGAAGGATTGAAGTACACTTTCCTTGGCTCAAATGACACCCTCCCGGTGATCATTTCCTCTATTCTCTCTCCTGAGCAAGAAGATGTCTTGATGGAAGTCTTGAGGAAGAACATCCAAGCCATTGGATGGTCTATTGCTGACTTGAGAGGGATTGACCCTTCTATCTGTGTGCATCAGATATACTTGGAAGAAGATGCGAGGCTGACCCGTCAAATGCAAAGAAGGCTAAATCCAAAGTTGAAGGACATTGTAACTCAAGAGGTTGTGAAGTTGCTTGATGCAGGGATTATCTATCCCATCTCTGACAGTACGTGGGTGAGTCCCATCCAAGTTGTGCCCAAGAAGGGTGGGATTACGGTTGTAGAAAATGCCGATGGTGAGCTTATGCCGGTGAGAGAGCAATCCAAGTGGAGAATGTGCGTGGATTATCGGAAGCTCAACGAAAAGACAAAGAAGGATCACTACCCACTTCCGTTTCTTGATCAGATTTTAGAGAGATTGGCTAGGCAGAGCTTCTACTGTTTTCTTGACGGATACTCAGGATATTTTCAGATTGTTGTGCATCCGGCGGATCAGGAAAAGACGACATTCACTTGTCCCAGTGGTACATTTGCCTACCGGAGAATTTCATTTGGATTGTGCAATGCTCCTTCCACTTTCCAGAGATGTGTAACCTCAATTTTCGCTGACATGCTTGATTCGTCACTTGAAGTTTTCATGGATGATTTTTCAGTTTTTGGGAAAACCTTTGATGAGTGCTTGCTACATCTAGCTGCGGTACTGGAAAGATGTGTGAAAGTTTGCTTAGTTCTATCTTGGGAAAAGAGCCATTTCATGGTACCTGAGGGTATAGTTCTGGGACACTGAGTTTCCAAAGATGGGATTGAAGTTGACAAGGCCAAGGTGGGCCTTATCTCTACTCTCGACCTTCCCTCCATCGTAAGACATGTTCGATTTTTCTTGGGACATGCAGGTTTCTACCGTCACTTTATCAAAGACTTTAGCAAAATCTCAAGACCACTTTGTCGATTACTTGAGAAAGATGTCGAATTTCAGTTTGATGACAAATGTGTTGAAGCCTTCAATCATTTGAAAGAGAGGCTTATTTCTACTCCTATCATGCAGCCCCCAGATTTCTCTTTGCCATTTGAGATCATGACAGGTGCATCCGATATGGTGGTGGGGGATGTGCTGGGTGAACACATAGGCCGAATTCCTCATGCTATCTATTATGCAAGCAAAACGTTAGACGATGCTCAAAGAAACTATACGACTATCGAGAAGGAGTTGATTGCGGTGATCTTCGCTCTTGACAAGTTCCGGTCATATCTCTTGCAAAACAAAGTGACAATCTACACGGACCATGCCGCGTTGAAGTATCTCATGTCCAAGAAAGACTCAAAGCCAAGGTTGATCCGATGGATTTTGTTGCTCTAAGAATTTGACATAGAAATTGTGGATAAGAAAGTTTAGAAAATGGTGCTGCAGATCATCTCTCCCACCTTGATGGACCTTTTGATATGACAAGTCCAATCAAAGAGACAATGCCACATGAACAACTCCTCTTAGTCTCATCTGTCCAAAAGCCATGGTACAAGCACATAGCGAATTTCCTAGCCAGTGGGAGGATACCAAGCATGTGGACAAGAGAGGAAAGCAAGAGATTGTTTGCTATGGTAAAGAACTACATTTGGGATGACCCTCACCTCTTTAAGTATTGCCCGGACCAACTAATTAGGAGGTGCATTCCGGAGATGGACCAGTAAGAAGTCTTATCTATGTGCCATTCTGGAGTGTGCATAGGCCATTTTGGAGGGAAACGCACGGCCGCCAAAGTTCTTCAATGTGGATTCTACTGGCCGACATTGTTCAAAGATGCTCATGACTTTTGCAAGGGTTGCTTTAAGTGCCAAAAAGTGGGCACCATCTCAAAGAGGGACATGATGCCTCTATCACCTATTCTTGTGGTAGAAGTGTTTGATGTTTGGGGGATTGACTTTATGGGTCCTTTCCCTCCTTCTTACGGGTATGTCTACATCTTGATCGCTGTAGACTATGTATCAAAATGGATTGAGGTTGTGGCAACAAGGAAAAATGATCATAAGGTGGTGTGTGATTTCGTGAAATCTAACATCTTTAGCCGTTTTGGTGTTCCAAGGGCTATGATTAGTGATGATGGGAGTCATTTCATCCACCGCACCTTCGAAGGGCTGCTAAAGAGACATGGAGTTAACCATCGTGTAGCTACTCCTTACCACCCTCAAACGAGTGGTCAAGTTGAGTTGGCAAATCGAGAGATAAAGCTCATTTTGGAGAAGACGGTGTGACCGGACCGTAAGGATTGGTCACTTCGACTCAATGAAGCTTTATGGGCATATAGGACTGCATATAAAGCCCCGATTGGCACTACATCGTTCAAGCCTGTCTATGGTAAGAGTTTCCATTTGCCAGTTGAGATGCATCACAAGGCATTGTGGGCCTTAAAGATGATGGACTTCGATGAAGAGAAAGTCGGAATGAAAAGAAAGTTTCAATTGCATGAGCTAGAAGAAATGCGGCATGAAGCATATGAAATGTCAAAGAGCTACAAGGAAAGAACCAAGTTTCTACATGACAAGATCATAAAGAAGAAAGAGTTTGAGCCCGGAAAATGGGTATGGCTATACAATTCAAGGATGAAGTTCTTCCCCGGAAAGCTTTGTTCTAGATGGGAAGGTCCCTACCTTGTCAAGAAGGTGTACCCATCCGGGGCAGTGATCATTTGTGCAAAAGAAGGAGCTAAGGAATTCGTCGTTAATGGGCAAAGGCTGAAATATGTTGTTGAGGTCGGCCCGGACAAGGCCAACTAAGATTTTGACATTGTCATGCTTATAGAAGAAGAATCCGAGGAATCAGAATGCTTAGACGAGGATGAGAAAGGGATTTACTACAAGGATCTTTTGAAGATTCCCAAAAAGTGAAAAAAGTCCAACAATCAATAAGCCTGGCTGAAGGCGTTAAATTTAGCGCTAGTGGGAGGCAACCCACGTGGTTTGAGATTCTCAAACCCTTCTTTTGATACTTTAGTTTTGTTTTACACAAATATACACACGCACACTTGTGTTTTATAGTTTTTGTTTGAGTTTTGATGATGGCAGGTGATAGACATTAGAGAGAGAGGATCTAGAAGTTAATCGTGGTCATTCAGTCATAATTGTGGCAAAAAGAACAAATAAAACCGAAAGATCAAGTTTTAAAGTTTGAAAGCTGAGGAGACAACCCCAACACGGCCGTGGAGCTCGACCACGACCGTGGTGGATGTGGCCAAGCACGGCCGTGGGAATTATTGCTGCAAATTGGCCAAAGTTACAGGTTATTTTGAAGATCAGCCACGACCGTGGCGAGTCGACCACGACCATGGTGGATGTGGCGTAGGCCACGGCCGTGGGAATTATTGCTGCAAATTGGCCAAAGTTGCAGATTGTTTTGAAGATCAGCCACGACCGTGGCAAGTCGACCACGACCGTGGCATGAGGACAAGGCCACGACCGTGGCTGGACGCCACGACCGTAGTGAGGTCAGACCGGGGTTCTCTTCATCGACAACACGACCGTGGCACCCACCACGGCCGTGCTACCCAACCCTGGCCACAACCGTGGCCCGCTGCCACGACCGTGGCCGAACCCGGTTCAGGGAAAAATATATACTTTTAAGCATCCAAAAATGACCCCCCCCTCATTCTTTCGTCTTCCACCTCCAGAAAACGACCGTGGTGGCAAAAAATGTTTCTGTGCTCCCCCATTCACCACCAAATCCACCACAATCCACCTCCTTTTGATCCCTAATCCATCCCAAATCGATCCCCAGCCTTCCCTCTCCCATTCCCACCGTCCAATCTCTCCCAATCGCATCTCCATCTCCATTTCCATCTCCATTCCGCCCAGCAACTCCCCTACACAAAACTTCCACAAAAACCCTTCCATTCTCGCCCAAATCCACCACTAATCATATAACCACCATCCATACATCACTATCCTTCCATTCCACCCACAAAACCACATCCACACCACCTTCTCCACCAAATCCTAAAATCTCCATCCTACACCACTTTCACCTCCATTTCCGCAATGAAAAAGATTGGGAAGGCTATCACAAAAGGGGACAAACATCCTCACCGGAGGGAAACGGCATTCTAAAACGCCTCCTCCAATGTGTCCGTTCCATCCCACACCCCATCACCTACCGCTTCCGCCCACCATTCCCTCCGCTGGTCGCAATCGGTGAGCGGATCACACTCCCGCTCATCTGATTGCCACCACATCACAGATGCTACCTACGAGGGGGAGGACGAAGAAGAGGAGGAGTCCATGGGGTCGACATGGACAACCTCATTGATGAGATCGAGCCAACGACCGAAAAAAGAAACCAGAGATCTAAAGCGGTGTTGTCCTCATCCAGGCTGCCTCCAAAGCCCGCACCACCCCGCCACTCGACATCCAGCGCGGCGACGAGACGTGATGTGCAGCCGCAACCCTCACAGAAATTGCAGCACGGCGAGGAGCAGTCGGCCCACTGGTACAATTTTGATACCAGCTCGGGGTCGCAATCCTATGCGATGGAGGAAGAACAAGATAGCGAGGAGGAAGAGGTGGAACTGGAGCCGGAAGGAGAAGATGTTATGACATTTTTGGAGGCAGACAGAGAGAAGACCATGGGCAAAGCACCGGCGGGGGTGTCCTATGGTAGAGGACACAGGAAAAAGAAGGTTGATCTTATCTACCCCGAGTGCATGACGAGGCGAGTCGTCGCCACCAAGTACGGGTCTCAGAAAGTGATCGATGATCTAGGGATCAAGGAGGCAGTGGAAAGGAGCTTAAAGAGAATAGGGTTGTGGGACATCCTTTTGACACTGCAGCCAACCTACGTCGCCTTGACCCAAGAATTCTTCACTTCTCTCAAAAGGACTAAAGTGAGGGGTTGTGACGCAATCAAATTTGCCATAATGGGCAATGTGCACACCCTCACTTCCACTGAGCTGAATGGGATATTTGCTGCAAGTCCTGAAGAGGCCATCAAGATGGATGACGGCTTGTTAGAGAAGGTAAAAGAATTGGATTATGCCTATTTTTGGGAGACAATCATAGGCAGCAGTGTGTACGACGCAGGAAGATCAAAAACAGCCGCCATAAGCAATCCAAAGATGCGCTATGTGCAGAAGGTCGTGGCGAGCACAATTGTAGGGAGGTATGATAATCAAGGCTCCATTTCACAAAAAGATATGTTTGTCTTGATATCGATGTACCTCAAGAAGCACATCAACCTTGGTGTTCTATTGATTGATCATATGAAGTCCATACCCTACAAGAGCACAAAACCCTTTGTCATGGGTGGGTTTGTGACTTCGATTGCACTAGCGCTGGGATACGATCTCTCAGGGTTACATGACGCACTTGAGGTAGAGTTTGTTGACCTCAACTCTTTGGTGCGCTCACACACTATAAAGATAAAGGAAAAGAAGACGATCTATCTTACTACTAGTGTGCCGGACTTCGAGCTCGAGCTACCATACCACGCGGGTGCCTCTTCTTTCCGCATTGGGAATTAATTTCAATTTGAAAGAAAAACTTTTCAAATGGCAGCAAGAACACCCATGAGAGACGTATGCAAGGGGAGCCACTGTCATACATGAAGAAATCGTTGAATCTAATGTACAAGGGCAGGAGCATGAAGGAGAAGAAGAACGGCAGCCCCGAAGAACTAGAAGGAGGGATGAGGGGACATCCTAGTTGCAGCCACCCTCAGGGAATGCCTATGACATGGCTACCATCCAGGCACACCTTGAGAGTATTCAGAAGACTCAAGGCGACATGCAGCTTGTCCAGCAGTACATGTGGCAAGATCAACAACAGATGCACTATTAGATCAACCACTTGTACCAATACCAACATGCCCAGGCAGCACGAAACCTCGAATGGGGTGCAGACTTTTGGGGTGGTATAGCTGGACACCCACAGGCGTATCCTCCACCCCAGGATGACTACTGGGGGCACTATTACCAGCATCCTTCATCAAGCTTAGCTGCAGACTCAGCTCCTCCTCCGTATCCTCCAAACATGCCAGACCAGCCACCGCAACCATGACACTTCCCCTATCTCCCCTAAGCTATAGTTTCATGTTGAGGACAGCAGGATTCTAACGTTTGGGGTGGGTAGGGCGGTAGGCATCACCCTATCTCTCTATTTTTGTCATTTTGATATCACCCTTCCATCTAGTTTAGTTTTACTATTTTTGTTCTTTTCATTGCATCTTTGCATAACATGTAGTTGATTTCTGCATTTTGAGTAATTTTTCAAAATTTCTGCTTTTTCAGCCATGCATTGCATATCATGTAGTTTTTTTTGCTAATTTCTGCATGTGTTAACTAGGATTTACTTGCTTTTTACCTAAAGTTGTGTTTGAATGTGATTTAGTGCAATGTGGCACCTTTTTGGCCAATTTTTCCCAAATTTGATGTTTCTTGTCCAAAAAGCGTGTTTTGACTCAATCTTTACCATATTGAATGAAAATGCTTATCTTTGACAAATACAAGATGATATGATGTGATGAAGTGCTATGTGGTATCAACGAGTGACTTCTTACATGCTCATCACCTCCCTTGGGAATGTGTTGGTTTGATTGAATTATGATCCAAGCAAGCATAGAACGTTTAATGTTTGTGGAGTTACTGGTTTGATATATGGATTTCATTTGGTTCATTCATATGATGTGATATCTATGGTGAAGTGTTGGACTAGTTTTCATGCAGGAGACCTTATGTGGAAGATCGTGCCAAGTGACCCCTCTTTGACCCGACCACTCTTTCATCATCTTCATACCTCTCCGCCTCATAAAAAGATGCCAAAGTGCACATATTAGCCGTGGCCACCTCCAAAAGTTTGGGGTGACCACATCTTTATCTCCCCGCTTCACTCTATCCACCATATGCCCTATCTACACCAAGGGCAAGAAAAAGAAAAGAAAAGAAAAAAAAAAAGGATGCTCCTGTTTAAGAGCATTCAAATAAAGAAAAGATGAGTGTGTAAAAACACTCCAAAAATCTTACCGCATCCCTTTCTTCCACTTTTATACCCATTGAGCTAGGAAACTTCAAACCTAGCTCACTTTATCCCTTTTCCACAGCCATGTGGGTCATTTGTCATAACTTGAAGCATAAGGTTGCACGCATGAAAGTGAAACAACACTCCTAGTCATCGGCGATTAACATCACCATGAAACGGTCTACCCGGAACCTTATGAATGAGATATTGATGACTTGTGCAATCCATGCATTATATGAGAAGTTCATGTGCTCTGTGCTCTCTTCATTGTTGGTTTGTGAAAGTAGAAGAGGAGGGAAGTGATTTGCATGTACCTAGCCACCTTTGATCCCATTTAGCATTTGTCGCCCATCATATTGCATTTGTCATATCTTTTGATTGTGGAAAATGAAAAAGAGATTGAGTTGGAGCATACTTGAGGACAAGTATGTTTCAAGTTTGGGGTGGTGATCCAACCCTATTCTAGGGCTGTATCTTGTGTCATTTTGTACTTGTATCACATTCAAATGCATTAGAATTACATGTTATTCTCCCCAATATGATTATCATTGCAAATATGCTTATGGATGGTCTTTGCACTGTTTTTTAGGTACTTGGACCATGCTTAGATGGAAGAGAGAGAAGGAGGGGCCCAGAGAAGGCCCCAAAGTCTCCCTCAACCTACCTCTGGTGGCCAAGAATCATCCTCGAGCAAAGACATTCGAAAATGACAAAGTTAGAAGAGAAATCAAGAAGTCGAGCCTCACCACGGCCGTGGCCACAATGCCAGGTCGTGGCTTTTTTGCCAAAGTCCAACATGTTGCAACAGGGAATTCCATAGATCACCTACGACCGTGGCCACTGAAGACAACACGGTCGTGGCACCCTACCACGGTCGTGGGAATTAAACTGCGAGAAGTCATGTTGCAACAGGGAATTGGCCTCACTGACCACGACCGTGGCCAAGTCGCCACGACCGTGGTCGATGTTGATCAAGACGCCCATGGCCCCTCCCCACGGTCAGCTCCAACTCCTCCAAAACGGATTTGTTACCCAACACGGCCGTGGTGCATGCTACCCACCATGACCGTGGCACTCCGCCACGGCCGTGGCCACCACCATCTCACCACTTCCTTCACCCCACGACCGTGTTCACCACCCCACGGTCGTCCCCCACTACCCTCACCACGGCCGTGGTACACCCACCACGACCGTGGTGATCACCTACCCTATACAACTTTCCACTATTTTTCCTATTTTGCCCCCACTTAGCCCTAGCTCCTATATAAGCACTAGTTGCTTCTAGGGCTCGAGGGAGAGCACTTCCTAGCCGCAACCTAGTTGCTCCCTTGCATCCATTACTCCCATCCACCTACTTCCTTACATTCAACCCCATTTCCACCCACTTTCCACTCATTTCCACCATAGAAACCTAGCTTCTCTAGGTTTCTATCCATCCATTCCACCATTTTCATGCACCCTTGCACCCTTGGAGGAGGGAGGACGTCTACAGCAAGCTTGGAGGTGAAGGAGGCTTCTACATCAAGCTTCATGGAGTCCCTACTTCTTCTACCCCTTTCTTTTCCTGTCTTCTTGATTATGTATAGCTAAGCCCCCTTGTGGTGGGTTGTTTGGGATTAAAATGTTACTTTGATACTATGTTGGGGGATAAATTCTTGTAATGAACTTAGTTCATATTTATGATGATTACTTCTTGCTTCCATCTCTTTTCCTATCTTATTGCACGTGGTTTGTGCTTCTTGTATGAATTGCTTATTTTGAGGTTTTCGATGACACTTCATTTCTAGGAGGAATTGGGGCGTATGTGGTAATCTTAGGAATGGCTCCTAGGTCCAATTAGTGGATCCCTAGCTAGCCCCCTTTGTTCCTACATACACATCCCTCCTCCCACAAATGAGTGTGAGATTTAAGTGGCTAGTGTAAGTGAGAGTGATGCAATTTCCTAGGGCCTTCTAAAGGATAGAGTGGCTAGTGGCATGAGGTTAAACCCCTTCATCTCCACTCCCATCTCTACCCTCAACCCTCAATTGTCCACTATCACTTACCCTAGAAACCTAGATTTGGCCAATCTCACTAGAACCACACCTAACCCTAGTCTTCTACTAGTAGTATAGGGTATGTTCTAATGGCATTGCCCTTGTTGTTTGGTTTGGTAATCTAGATATGAATTGAGCACCATGCATGTTTAATGAACTCCCCCAACTAAAATCAAAGTGACATTCCCCAAACGGACCACCCACCTTAATCACCTTGCTTAAAACCCTAATCGCTTAGTTTGCTTGTTGATGCTAGCTTAGTTCAATTGCTTTAGTCTAACTTAGTCAATTGCTTAGTTTTTCTCTTTAGTGTTAACTTAGGCTCTTGCTCTTTCTTAGTTAGTCTGATAGCTTAGTTTACTAATTTGCTTGCTCTTCCATAATTGAGTTTCCATCTCGCATTTCTTACTCACTCTCTTAGTTTAATCAACCAACAACCAACCTTAAAACCCTAAAAACCTTATTCCCCGCACTAGGAACGTAGCTCACGTCGTCTAACTCTAGTGCCCCCTCTATCTCCGCGGTTCGACCCCATACTTGCTGCCTCACCTATACTACGACACGACCCCATGCGCTTGCGGGCGTAGTGTCTTAGTAGACGTAGGTAGTTAGTGTGGGACCATACAAATATCGAAAGCAAAGATCCCATCTCTCCCGTGCCTCCTGACCTCGTGGATTGCACTTGCTGCAAGCCTCTAGCAGGAGCACACCAGTCTTCGCGCTGGTAGCTAGGATGGAGATGGTACAAATCCTCCTTACACTAGTTGCACACTCTGGCTGGCAAGTACACCATATGGATGTTAAATCTGCATTCTTGAACGGAGATCTTGAAGAGAGCCATCGGGGTATGTCATCGTCGGCAAGGAGAGCTTTGTACTGAAGTTGCAGAAGGCTCTTTATGGGTTGTGTCAGGCTCCCCGAGCATGGTATGTCAAGCTCGACGCTTCACTTGGATCACTCGGGTTCGCGCGAAGTCCTCTGGAGCACGCCGTATATAGGCGGGGAGATGTAGACTCCTACCTGATCGTGGGCATCTATGTAGATGATCTCGTCATCACCGGCACCAACGTCAATGACATTGTCGAGTTCAAGGAGCAGATGAAAAATATGTTCAAGATGAGTGATCTTGGTCCCTTGGCTTACTATCTTGGGATCGAGGTCAAGCAGGAGCACGACGTCATCACGTTGTGCCAGAGGAGCTACGCGGTGAAGATTTTGGAGGCTACGGGGATGAGTGAATGCAATGCCTACCACACACCTATGGAGAATAGGCTCAAGCTTCGAAAGGAAGATGATGGAGCTGCGCTGGATGCATCAATGTACCGCAGCATGATAGGGAGCCTGAGGTACCTCGTCAACTCTCGATCGGACCTAGCGTACGCAGTTGGGATCGCCAGTCGGTACATGGAGAAGTCGAGTTCAAATCATTGGGCACTGGTGAAGCAAATCCTAAGGTATGTGAAAGGCACATTGGGGGACGGTTGCTGTTACAAGTGCGGTAATGGAGTTCCTGTCTTGATCGGTTACAGTGATAGTGATCACGCCAGCGACTTGGATGACCGGAAAAGCACTTCTGGTGTGGCGTTCTTCCTTGACAAAAACATTGTCAGCTGGTGCTCACAGAAGCAGAGGGTCATCGCTCAATCGTCATGTGAGGCCGAGTACATCGCGGTGGCGGCAGCCGCATGCCAAAGCATTTGGTTGAGCCACCTGTTGGGAGAGCTCACCGTATGGACTCCGGCTAAGTTCATCTTGCTGGTGGATAATAAGTCGGCAATAGCTTTGTGTAAAAATCTAGTGCACCATGACCGAAGCAAGCACATCGACGTGAAGTTCCACTTCATCCGGGGCTGCATCGAGGCGGGGCAAGTCGATGTCGATCACATCGGCACTAACAAGCAGCTCACATATATACTCACCAAGGCGCTCGAGAGGGCCCAGTTCATTCATATGAAGGAGCGAATCGGCATCAAGGTGATCAATTCATGGCATCAGGCTTAGGGGGGAGAATATTAGACATAACCAGCTGCACCTGCATGTTTATCTTCAGTTTAGACCCGTTCTTCCTTGGATGCGGTCAGATAGGTAGTGGCATGAGCGGTGTGCTCCTCTGCCTTACATTTTGCATTCTAGTTAGGAGTAGAGGCCAGATTATGCGGATCATGGGATGACACAAGCTCATCTAATTGTGGCATGTATCTTTGTTTTTTGTCCTTCTCTATTTAAGCAAGTAATACAACAGAAAACATTGTAACTTGGCAGCACAAAATACCCATGCTCTTCTTCTACCTTGTGTGTGCGTGTGTTCATCGAGTTTCAGTTCTTCGGTAACAACAAAACCCTCAATATGGAGCAGCTAGGGAGGCTTCCATGGTTGGAGGTGGAAGATGACCAGCAACATGGCAGGTTAGGGCATGAAACAAGTAGTAAAGAGAGGGGTAAGAAAGCTTGTAGGGTGGCGAAGAGATTTAGGGAAACAATTGAGCCAAATGAGGCCTGATGGGGGGCAATCGATTGAAGCAAAATGATGGGTAGGTGGTTCCATAGAGGAAAGTGTGCCAGTCCCCGTACGGAGAAATAAGGCATCTTCCTAGCCCTTATATCCTCTCTCAATGTGCGGCTTGTGGAGTGGGAGGTTTAGATTGGCTGAGGCATGAGTTCATGGATTGTGACTGGTCAAGGTCTTTAGGGCCTATTTGGTAGGGTGTACTGTGTTTGGATAATGTTTAATTTTAATGTTTTCTATTTTTTGTGATATTTGGTAGGAGGTGGTCGAATGCGGTTCTGACTACCCAAATTCTCCCCAGTTCCAGGAATTTGTTCCACTCCCTTTTTGTGTGCGGTCACATGCAGTTGTCATGTTCACACTCATGGTGTCATGTTCACGCTAGAGAAGTGTTGCATAACCATACATAGACTGTACATCGGATGCCATGATCACACTCATGCCAGTATGCCACTACCCGTGGCATGTTCGTCTCTGTAAACTAATTGTGACCAGCTATATTTCTTTCTAACAACTGTATGTTGATTTGTAGCCACACACGTCACGAGTAGCACACTTGTCTCAATGTCGCTATTATGCATTGATCTACTAAACAATTGTGATAAAAAATGAAGAATAATACTACACCGTACCAAATAAATTTGTACAAGTATAAAAGACATGATTATATTCGGTTTTTCAATTCACCCAACTATGTCAGAACACACCCTACCAAACAGGGCCTTAAGGTAGAATTGTGGACCAAGCAGAGGAGATCGTTATCCAGTTGGGCCGCGTGCATCCAAATGCGCCCAACAAGGGATAAAAAATCAAAGAAATCTGTTAAATCAAGTGAGTTTGCAGTAGTTGTTGAGCGACCATAACTTCAGATATGAAGTTCCGATTGAGACAATTTTTGCATCTTTGGGTTCATAATTGAAAGAGCTACTATATGATATAAATTTGGGGGCAAGGTGATCAAATTTATATGGTTCAATTTACCTTACAAGTAGGCATTAAGATCTAGCATATTACTTAGTTTAATTTCTCAAGTCAGAGTTGCACAATATGAAATTAGTCATCGAGATGATCAAATTGGGTCATCAACATAATCAAGTATTGTATTGAAATTAAATTGAGTTAGATGGGTCTCTTGAAGAGAGAGAATGAGTATAATATATGAGAGAGAAATCTATGTTGTTAGGGGTTGTTCAATTCTAGTTGGTTGGGCCACGGTCCATAGCCTATTGTTGTTAAGAAAAATGTTTACTATAGAGAAATAGCATCCACTTACTATGCCATGAGGTCCTATATTAGTAATTAGAACTAGAATTTTAATATCACCCTTTAAAATAATATAGAACAAAATCCATCCAACATCCACTAAAAGAATATATAGATGCATGACTTCACCTCTACATTATTTTAGTATCACCCTCCTAACTCCTATGTGCCAAGCAAAATCCATCCATACGTCCATCAAAAAGTGATACACAGTTACTTTACATGTTAATACAAGATATGTGTTTTTGAGGTAAAACAAATACAACATGATAACACTAATAGTACATTTACTACATCTATGTACCAACTTGAAAATTAACTAAACTCTCATTCCTTGCATGGGCTGAAAGTAGCAATCTATCTAATAAGTTAGGTACCATTCCATCTAGATATACCTTTTCCAATATGAACTATGTCCCCTACTTTGGTGAAGAACTCTAAATATAATGAAATACTACCTTCTTGAGAGCAAAATAAAGGATCCTAAAAGACTAGGGTGATAGTTGAACCCACCCTAAATGTAGGTAGTTGAAATAGAGAAGCAACATGAAGATTGAATTCTATTGATAAGAATAGATCAGACAAATATGTTATACCTTTTATGAAGATAGCAAATAAAATATACATTTTCACATTTCTTCATGTTGAAACGGATGTCGTTAGGTTTGTAGACATGTTCATCAGGTTGAACTAAACTCAATATTGTACTGGGTCTATTAGTTTTTAGATCCAACTCAAATGAAATCTACAAGCAGATGCAATATATATATAAATATATATCCATTCCTTTTCGGTAACTAAGATTACTTACATGTGCATCTATTTTGTAATAGGAAGGCACAAATTTTTAATGAGACAACCAACATCGTAATGAGATGACCAAAATTATAATAGAAAGACTTGTTTTGTAATACTATGTAAAATGTTGTCATAAATATCATTTTTACTATTCTCTGAGGGACAATGAAAATTTCATGTTGTGTTTACAAAATGACTATTTGTATTATAATTTTGTTTGTCTCATTAGAATTAGGCATCTTCCTATTACAAAACATATCCATGGGTAACAAAAGTTGGTTACCCACACAGGCAATGAATATATATATATATATATATATATATATATAGAGAGAGAGAGAGAGAGTCAGGCTAGAATACACTCGAGTGTATTAGGAGCAGAATACACTCAAGTAGTTTTTCATGATGCAATGTTTTTTACAAAAATCTAATCTATTGATCTTCTTAAACATCTTGTGAATAGCTCATACGCAAAATTTGAGCACATTTGGACATTTATAGGTCATGCTATAAAGACTGCAAAAATTATGCATTTCAAATTAGTTTCACGTGTCGATTATAGTTGCTCGTGGATGAGTAACTTACACTCATCCAAATGGGCTTAAAATTTGTATATAGTTACACTCATCCAAATGGGCTCAAAATTTGTATATAGCCTAGTTATAGTATGACGGTGAAGATCAATGGTTTACATTTTGCAAAAAATAGTCTTGATATGCAAACACACTTGAGTGTATTCGTGCGATTTGTACACTCAAGTGTATTCTAGCCTGACTCTCTCTCTCTCTCTCTCTCTATATATATATATATATATAAGAATGATCCAGTGAGATCCCTAAGATGGTGAGAGCATGAGAGCCCTTTGAATAAATCCCAACGATGATCCATTTTTTTAGATCTAACCATATGAGATGAAAATATATTATTGTATATACCTATCCAAAAAAATTCATATGCATTAGATTTACGGATTGTTTGTACGTTCCATATTAAATTCTAGATTGACCGCTAGATGCAATATACATAAATTGTATATATGACTGAGCAAACAATGTTCAATCATGATAATTTTTTGTGTGAAGCAAATGGAAATGTTGTTGTTCACATCCATACCGTTAGTTTTACAAAAAAAAACCTTCTAATTTGTAGTTATTAAAAAGGCCATCATGCTCTCACAGTAGGAGGGCTCTCATATGATCAACCCTCTCTCTCTCTCTCTCTCTCTCTCTCTCTCTCTCTCTATATATATATATATATATATATATATATATATATATATATATAATGTATATACATATACATACATATATATAGGCCATTCATTCTCTACCCATGTGGGTAACTAAGGTTAGTTACCCGTGTATCTATTTTGTAATAGGGAGGCACATATTTGTAACGAGATAGCCAACATTGTAATAAGATGACCAAAAATGTATTACAAAGACTTGTTTCATAATACTACATAAACTGTTGTCATAAACATTATTTTTATTATATTCAGAGGGATAATAAAATGTTCACACTGTATTTACAAAATGAGTCTTTGTATTACAATTTGGTTGTCTCATTACAATTAGGTGCCTTTCTATTACAAAACAGAGCTACGGGTAACAAAAGTTAGTCACCCACGTGGGCAGTGAATATATACCCATATATATATATATATATATATATATATATATATATATATATATATATATATATATATATATATATATATATATATATATGTGTGTGTGTGTGTGTGTGTGTGTGTGTGTGTGTGTGTGTGTGTGTGTGTATAGAGAGAGTCAGGCTAGAATACACTCGAGTGTACAGATTGCACGGATATACTGAAGTGTGTTTACATATCAAGACTATTTTTTGCAAGATGTAAACCATTATTCTTCATTGTCATACTATAATTAGGCTACATACAAATTTTGAGCTCATTCGAATGAGTGTAAGTCACTCATCTGAGGGCAACAAAATAGACGCAGGAAACTAATTTGAAATGCATAATTTTTGCGGTCTTTATAACATGACCTATAAATGTCCAAATGTGCTCAAATTTTTTATATGAGCTATTCACAAGATGTTTAAGAAGATCAACGGATTAGATTTTTTAAAAGAATATTGCATCATGAAAAACTACTTGAGTGTGTTCTGCTCTGAATACACTCGAGTGTATTCTAGCCTGACTCTCTCTCTCTATATATATACACACATATATATGGATATATATATATAGAGAGAGAGAGAGTCGGGCTAGAATACACTCGAGTGTATTCGGAGCATAATACACTCAAGTAGTTTTTCATGATGCAATATTTTTTTCAAAAATCTAATCCGTTGATCTTCTTAAACATCTTGTGAATAGCTCATATGCAAAATTTGATCACATTTGGACATTTATAGGTCATGTTATAAAGACTGCAAAAATTCTGCAATTCAAATTAATTTTGCACGTTGATTTTTTTGCTCCATATCAACATCCCACTCGTGGAGGCGATAGAGGAAATTTCTACATCTGGGAGATTCTTGAGGATTACATTAATAAGAAAATATGGATAAAAGATACAGATGTCTTATGTGTTAATGAAGTGGTGAGTGTGATTATCCAAGGAAGTTTTTCGATGAAGAGAAAAGATCTTGGATGTTTCTACATTCCTTGTCTCATAGGCAGCAAACATTTCCAACAAGCACTATGTAACTCTGGGGCGAGCATAGATCTCATGCCTCTTTGTACGTTTTGAAAGTTGGGATTAAAGGAACCAATAAAAACCTCCATGATAATCGAATTGGAGGAAAGATCTATTAAGAGACTGTAAGGGATATACAAGGATGTTCTAGTCAAAGCTGATAAATTCATCTTTCCTACTGATTTTGTGGTCATGGATACACATGAGGTGTGAGGATCTGAGATGTTGTTAGGAAGGTTGTTCCAAGCTACAGTTGATGTGATCACTGTCATTGGTAGAGGCTACTTAATACTCATGATAGATGATGATATAGTGGAGTTCAAACTTCCAGAGTATTCTTCATAACCATCCCATGACAACCCAGACTGAAGAAAACTCATCTTGTCAAGCCTATGATGTAAAACAAGGGCGCTTGTTGGGAGGCAAACCAACCATTTTTTTACTATTTTAGGATTTTGTTCTCTACATTCATGTTCTTTACATTCTAGTTGCATTGTATTATTTTCATTATAAAAAAGGTGCCTTGATCATTTTTCTATGTTGTGCAGACACAAAAAAAGTCTTAGTACCGACTACAATGTCGGTTGTACCAACGACATCAGAGGAACAATGAGAGTCAAGTTCTAAAGACTCAGTACTATCGACAAGATACTCGATAGCACTGACTTTTTATAGAGAGGGTTTGAGTTAACTGATAAAGATTATGTACTACTAACATCCAACTCAGTAGTACCAATGCCAAGTGATGCTCCATGTTTGAGATACTAAGATAATGCTCAAAAGCATCGAGAAATTTTAAAGACTCAGTACTACTAACACCAACGTCAGTACTACTGACTTTTCTCAGTGCAAATTAGCAGAGTTACAAAAAAATGTTTTCGATACCACTGAGACACAGGTCAGTGGCTCCAACTCACGGACCTTAAAGAAGGATATAGGATGCCATATCTCGGTACCACATGCACTCAAGTTGGCGGCACCAACACCGAGGGAGAGAAACCAATGGAATTTGATCCACAAAAGCCAAAGGGAAAATTTTAGCCACCATTACCATCACTGCCACCCTTCAAAGCAACTGGTACCACTGTTCCACCTCTGTGGTTGGGTTTTGACTATGAGGACATAGTGAAGTTCAAGCTTAGGGGGTGTTGGAACATCTCTATCCTTTATTTTTATATTTATATTAGTCTTTATTTGCTTTTTAGTTTTTATTATTCCAAGTTGTAGGATCCACAATCTATCTAGTGTAATTGTGGCAAAATATAGGCATGATTTCTAGCTTTGTCATCATATATTCTATCTTCCATGTCTTAGCAATGAAAATTATAAAAAAAATGGCTTAGTTACAAATTTCTTGAGTTACATGACCTAGATGAAGTGTATGGGTTAGTCAGTTTCTGGATGCTTGATATGAATGGAAATCTCAATTATTCGTGTAATGTGGATGAAGATGGGGTTCGAGCCTGAGTTGATCAAATAATTTAATGGGACCTTAAATTGAAATTTTAGAAATAAATCCTAAGGTTTCCATGTATACAGGTCAGTAATAGAGGGCATATCATAGTTCAAGAAAGGCATTGTCTCTTAATTATGTGATTTCATCCATTTTCCATCTATTTTGATCCACCACTTTAAGATGATTAAGCAAAACCTAATGTAACATCCCTGACTTGGGTTATGCTTAAACCTAGATGTTTTGCTTAATAAAGTTTATTATATGCTTTCTCTTATCTCTTGAAAAGTAATTAAGGCTCAAAAAGAACTTATATTTCAATTTTAGTCCTATTTAATAATGTTTAAATAGTTTTTACTTGTCTTGGACTAAAATGCAAATTACCCAAGTTGAGGGGTTAAATTGCAAAATTGTGTATGGAAAAATGTTCCTCATATTTTGAAGCATCATAGGAGTGAGTATGATTCAGTTGTATGGCTTCTACAAGCCTGAATAACAAGAAAGAGCTTGTTGAGTAATGTTTGTGCATTAAAACCTAGTTTTGGAGTAATGTGCAATTTACCCAAAACCTAGGGTTCAATATGCAAAATGTCACTTCAAGAGGGTCCCTCGTGATTCTTGGCATCATGTAGAGAAAATAATTTGAGAGGGGCGCCTCATTTGAATTATTTTGGAAGAGAGAGAATCTTGATATTAAAATAATCAAGATTTAAGCATAATTGGAACTTCTCTTCAATTTAATGCAAAAATAAATATGTTAATTGAAGTATCTTTCAACCAAAATTTGTGTTGGTTGAAATACATATATGTGTACGTCCTTGTGCCTTGGAAAGGGAACGAAAATATCTTAAGGAGGTGAAGAACCCACTCACATTATTATAAGAAAACAAAATATCCACTCACTTATGGATATTATTATAATATGATTTAAGGTGCTTAGTTTGTTTTCCTTTAAATCGTGGATAATTTAGAGGAATATGAGGCAAGGAAGATATCCTCGTATCTAAGGAAGGGAAAGGAGCAAGTGGCAAGTAAATGGAGGAGATAATCCCTACTTTCTCTCTCTTAAATGAATTTTCAATAAAAATTCATATATATGCTCCTTTATCCATGAGTTGAAAGGGTAATTTCGAAATCACTTTCACTTCTTGCTTGCAAACACGACCAAGGGAGCTTTTAGAAACAGGAGGATGACCCCCAACCTGTTGGTAAGCTTTTTGACCTTCTTACACCTTGATTCCATGGTGGAAATAAAAAATCAATGCATGATTTCTTCTTATCTCCATTCCATCTTCAATTCTAGCCATTCTTTTTCACTCAAAGCTTAAGGACGAGCTTGGGATAGTGCAATGTGTTGCTTTCACCATTAAATATGTGGAGTTTGAAGCTTTGAAGCTCAATTTAAGGCGGGTTATATAACTTGAACCCTTAAACTTTGCTATTGATTCCATATCTTTATCAATTGTTGACTCCTTCTTTATTCCCGAAATTTTATTTGGTTGATTGATGCAGTCACCATGAAAATCACATAAAGCTCCGTGGGTTTATAGATTGATGATGATGACATCATCATAATCACACACCTCCGCAAATATCTATTGCAAACGGTTTCATAATGTTCGTCCAATCGGTTTCACCAAACCGTTTGGAGACCAAACGGTTTTCCAAACCGTTTGGTGTGGTTGACCGAATGGAGGGGGTTGACCATTTTAGGGGGGTAGCTTATGTTTTGAATAATGATCTAATAGATTTAAATTGATTGGTTTCTAAAGGTTCTATGATTGGATAATCTACCAATTGCAAACCCTAATCGGGTTAAGTGCTGAAATTCTCAATTGATTGATTTAATTTTTGGGTTGACTAACCCAAACGGTCTCAAACCATTTGGAGGTCACCCAAACGGTGTCAAGACCGTTTGTAGGTCAACCAAGACCGTTTTTAAGTCTATGATGAAGTATGATTGGATGGTTGAAGATCCAGTGATATCAATTTGAAATACAATCAATAGCTAAATTAATGATTGATTCAATGATGCAAACCCTAAGTGATTTTCATAAATTTCAATAAAGGTTTGAGTTAAAAGGTCTCAAGACCATTTGGAGGTCATTCAAATGACCTCAAGACCGTTTGAGGTCAGGTCATGCCATGGTTTGATGATGATCCAATGATTTCAATTAAACTAGTTCTACAATGTCAACCATTGATGGTTCCTCGATTTCAAAACCCTAATTGATGGTTTCTTGATTACAAACCCTAGTTCAATTGGGTTCAAAACCCTAATTGAAGGTCTAATTAATGATTATTCAATGGTTTAATTGAAGAATAAATCAATAGTTCAATTGATATATAGTTTAACGATTGAAACCATGAATTGATAAAGTGATGGAAGACCTTTTTGTTCCATTTGGTTGAGAAAGTTTGGACCAAACGGTCCTAAGACCGTTTGATTCCAAACGGTATCAATACCATTTGGGATCAAATGGTCTCAAGATTGTTTGAGACCAAACGGTTTCAAACCATTTGGAGACCTAAGTGGTTTCAAGTGTAAATTGTCCATACGGTTTCATTATTGTTTTGCTTAAACGGTTTCAAACCATTCAAGGTCTGAATGACCAAGACCGTTTGGGGTCTAAGTGACCAAGATTATTTGAACTTCAAATTGGTCAAACCAATTGGACACCTAATATGATTAAAGGTCAGTTATCTACTCGATTGATAATGATGTAGTCCAAAGGTGATTATAATGGTTAACCCTAATTGTGTGTACTTAAATGAAGAGCTGACCTAGATCAACCTTGGAGTACTTAACATCCTAAGAGTGGATGAGAGAGATAATGAGAGATAGGAATGCTTATATAATTAAGCCCTAATCCTCTCATTATGAATAAAATATGTAATTAGGGTTTGATCCATAATAATGAGATCATGAAACCCTAATTGAAAAGATTATTGAGCCCTGACCCTAATTTAGGGCAAAGCTAAGTGAAACTCTAATATGGGTGATGATGAACCCTAATTTGGGCAATTGGGTGTGAGAAACCTTACTTGGATGTGAATGGTAAACCCTAATCCCTAAAATAGGGTAAAGGTATATGAAACCCTAGTACAAGATAATGCTATGTGAAGCCCTAACACTGGGTGATGTGATGTAAAACCCTAATTTTAGGTAATGCTATGTGAAACCCTGATATAGAAAGATGTTGTGTGAAACTCTGATATAGAAGGATGTTATGTGAAACCCAAATGTGGAAAGATGTCATGTGAGCCCTATTCCTAATAATGGAATAGTAACTAATATATTGATAAGTAAAATACCTAAAGAGGTTGATAATGGAAATCTTTATATTAATAGTTCCTAACTCAAAGATGAGTCCATGTCATTGGCAATGGTTGTATATTCTAAATAAGTGACTTATGACCAATACATTACATGATAAATGTGATGAGTTGATGCATAAGTATTAGGATGGGAAATACCCTAATACAAGGTAAGTGGATAAATTGAAGTAAGATAAAGGTGATGAAGGAAGTGATACATCAAGACATGATAGATATCACATCTAGCACCTTAAGATTTATACATCTTTATGTATATTAAATCCAAAATATTTGGATGAATGACACATGAAGTGTGTCATGACAATTGTTATATTATGAAGTAATGCACTTTGATAAGTGTAGGCTAACATACCTTAAGAAAGGGTTAATCCAAGTTAATATAGTATGATGTAATCATATTCTGGTAAAGTTGAGAGAGGAAACCATATCCTGTGTGATAATTCATTTAATGATAAATGATGAGAATAAACAAGCATGATTAAATGCTTATGTTATCAATGTTGGCTCCTAGCTGTGTGGAGTAATGAATTAAGGTTTGATCATTAATAACATGATCTTAAGAACCTGAATGGTTATTTGTGGAAAACCCTAATGGAGGGTGATGATATGTAAGAGGAATTCTAACCCTAAAAAGGGAATAGAGGTATTACTTTGTGTTGCATGGTGTTGATATGTAAGCATTATAATTGTTGTCATGAAGTACTAAACATGCAGGTATCCTGATAAGATGAACATAGCCAGGTATGAGCTATGATGTTTCTTTTATCAAAGTTGTTAATGAACCATAATATGCCTTGTTGCCTACTAAGAGGTAACAAGAGGTGAAATGAATTTTGTGAATTATGTAGTATGCTTGTGTAGCAAGAATCATGGTTACCTTGGTCAGATGACCTGAAGGTATTAAGTTACCTAATAAGTGGTAACAAGTATTCTATGATGAATTGAGGGTCTAAATACCCATGTTCTATAATCGTGATGATGAACTAGTTAAGAAATGGAAATGTACTTGATGAGATGAGGGACTAAGATCCCAATACTTTGTTAAAAGAGTATGGCTACAGGCCATGACTCCACAAAACAATGCCATGCATTAGCTATGTAATCTAAGCATGAAGAGAGTATATGCTGCGGTTATAACTCTATAGTGAAGATGTCAATATACCATGGCAAGATAATTGCAGTTTGACACATGATGTGTAAAATATAATCAGTCGTGTAGTGTATTTGCATAAGTTGAAATATGAGAAACATTGGTTGATATTATCTGACTTAATATAACGGATAAATGTTATACATGCTCTTCGTATTCCTTATTGGATAAGTGACATGTTGCTCTATCAGGTTATAGCTGCAATGCTTTAGAAAAGAATAATGTTCTAATCTTTTAAACAATGAATAACTATTGTTAAACAATTATGATTCCTCTATTCAGATTTATCTTAATAAACTGCAATAATAATGTTTATAGCAGAGAGTTATATCTCTCGTTGGGGCAATTTATAATTGTCTCACCCCCATGGGAATCGCATTTTTAGGTGGACGCAGATGAGGAGGCAGAAATCCTTCAGTAGGTGAAGGACAACAACAGCAACAGTAGAGACAGCAGTGAATTCTCAGGTGGGGACACTGGCTGTTATGCCTTGTATAGATGTACATAGAGTCCTATGTGTCATCTCTGTACTCTCAGGTCCTTGGAGTAGTAGTTAGTGCTTTTGAGATTTTTGCACAGTGCCTCGAGATTTTATACTGCCTGTGTTTAGCTTAACAGGGCAGTTGATGCTTGTAATTCTCAGAAAAAGATGATACAGGACATGTACTTGTGAACTAGTATGTAATTAAATTACTTCAGTTCTTTGTGAAAGAGTTTTTCTATGTGTGGACCTCTCTGTAAAATAGTTTAATTTTTAGTGATTTTCAGTAATCCACTACTTAGTGATCGCTTCCGCTAAGTTAATAACATTTTATTCGAATGATGCATGGCAATTTAGTGGTATCAGAGCTCTAGGTTCGCTGAGTTTACAGAGACATAGGACTAATGTTGTTGAGTCTGTTCTAGTGTCTTCTAGTTATTTGATAGTGTCTTCTACTCATATAGGAGAAGAAGAACTTGAAGATGTCTGGATCACATGATGAACACACTACTGAGAGCAGTGTTGCTGCACCAGGAAAAGGTGCAAGGGATCAAACTAGGGAGGAACCCGTACTTGAGATTCCTCATCTTGATCAAGCTACATTAGAGAATCCAGCTTTCCATACCCTGTTCGGGGAGTTTATGGCGACTATGACGTATATGGTGGATAGGATGCCACCACCTGCACCAAGGGCACCAGCCCACAATGAGGGATATGGAGCCGGCAAGACTTTTGAGAGACTTCGTCAGGTTGGGGCCATAGATTATGCTGGTACATTTGATCCAACATATACTGATTTGTGGCTGATGGAGCTGGAGAAGGCTTTCAGGATCCTTGATATTCTTGAAGCCGAGAAGGTAAGACATGTTGTCTACCTCCTAAAAGGGAGTGCTAGTCACTGGTGGATTATATAAGAATATAAGAGGCCAGGTGAAGAAATTGGATGGGAGGTATTCCGATGAGAATTCATCAGTAGATACTTCCCTAAGACGTATCTAGATGAGAATATCTCTCAATTTGAGAGGATCAGATAAGGATAGATGAACGTTAGTGAGCATGAAGCTAAGTTCATGGAGCTGTTGCGGTTTTGTCCGCATATGGCAGTTAATGATGAGGAAAGAAATAGGCATTTTGAGAAGGGGTTGAATGCTGAACTGACCACTCCTGTGTCTGCTTTAGAGAACAGGGAGAGGTTTTCCACTTTTGTGGAGTTGGTAAGGAGGATAGAAAGGTCTGAAATCGAGAAACGACAGACCAGTGGTAAGAAGGTATACACTCAGTTTCAAGGACAAAGATCTGAAAGTTTTAAGAAGTCAAGATTTTCTGCATCAGCAGCACCATCGAGATTCAATACCCAGACACAATGGACGTCAAGTAGGGGTAGGGACCCTAGTATTGCTCCAAGTAGAGCCCTGGGCATAGCATCAACATCGGTGACTGGATCTCACATACCCTATCTTGCGACCAAGATCTATTACCAATGTAGACAAACGGGACATCTAGCAAAGGATTGTCTAGATGGGAATTCAATGGTTGACTCTACCTCCAAGGCAGAGTCAGCAAGGCTCACAAAGGAGGTAGTTTTATAGTAACAAAAGAGGATGTGGATAAGTGTCCCAAGTTGGTTCATCAACACCTAACAATCAAGTACAGGGTCAACAACAAGCAATTGCAAGGTTCTATGCAATGAATCAATCTGATGCAATAGTCAACCCTCGGGTTGTGACAGGTCAGATGAAATAGATTCATTCTGATAATTCATTTCATGATTCTATGTGTTAATAATAAGAAAGTAGTTGTTTTTGAACTTCCCCTGACTAGTCCTATAAGGACACAAGGAGGATGAGAATTTACATTTTACTCAGTATTTCTTAAAATGCTTTATAATCTCTCTTATCTGGGTGATAAAAGATGAAGATATAGAGGTGATGCCTGAAGAAAATCCAGGAATGAAAAATCTTGTGTGTATAATGATATGAAAAGTGAGGAACATGATAGTAAATAAAGTGCATACTACCCAAACTCAATACTTGTATACCCTGGCCAAGTATATGATTATTAGAGATAGGGCAAGTATGGAACTCTTAGATTTTTATCTTTCTGATTACTCTGATCAAGTAGTCATTCTGAAACAATCTAGTGAGTATAACAAAACCAAATAGGAATTGTTGAGTGAACTTTCCCAAATAATATAGGGAATGCTAAAGTGAACTTTCCCAATAACATAAGGAATTGCTAAGTGAACTTTCCCAATAACATAAGGAATTGCTAAGTGAACTTTCCCAATAACATAAGGAATTACTAAGTGAACTTTCCTAATAACATAAGGAATTGCTAAGTGAACTTTCCCAACTAATGAGGAAATGCTAAGTGAACTTTCCCAACTAATGAGGAAATGCTAAGTGAACTTTCCCAGCTAATGAGGAAATGCTAAGTGAACTTTCCCAACTAATGAGGAAATGCTAAGTGAACTTTCCCAACTAATGAGGAAATGCTAAGTGAACTTTCCCAACTAATGAGGAAATGCTAAGTGAACTTTCCCAACTAATGAGGAAATGCTAATTGAACTTTCCCAACTAATGAGGAAATTCTAAGTGAACTTTCCCAACTAATGAGGAAATGCTAAGTGAACTTTCCCAACTAATGAGGAATTGCTAAGTAAACTTTCTCAATTACATAGGAATTGCTAAGTGAACTTTCCCAAACAAATAAAGGATTGCTGAGCGGATTAACTTTGTTAAATATATATATGTTTCCCCTTTGATAAACAACCTCGGGTAATGATAGGGGTATGTTCCTTTATGTTTCTGCCTTTCATTAACATGACAATCAAGTAAGTATTATGACATATGATGTACATGGATTATAAATAATCTGTTGATGGATACTTAGAAAAGTATCGGTTTGCTTTGGACTTTGGTTCCAAGATAATGATATATGGAACAAGCAATATCCTAAAATAAAAGAAATACCTTGTGTGTGTGTACCCTTGGTGGTAACAACACAGAAATGAATATGATAAGGATGAGATGTGTTCTCAACACATATGATGAATACCAAAGTAAGGATTCTAGTATTTGAGAAATAATAGATGATTTATGTTGGTTATCTATATTGGCCAACTGTGAAATCAATCTAGTTATATAAAATAATATGGACATCATATGTTAAGGGTTTATGCTCTGCATAAACATAAACATTGATAAGGTTGAACTAATGGAAGGAACAATTGTAATTGGTGGAAAAGTCTATCAAGCTAAAAGTATTTCCTTAGAATAACCCTATGTGGAAGAAACTTTGTGTGGATTACAGATCTATGGTATGTCCATGACATTAAGATGTTATATGGAGACTTAATGGTATGATGAATGAATAAAATCTGTCTCTCCTTTTCCTGGGATTTTAGGGACGAAATCCTTGTTAGGGGTTTATAATTTGTAACATCCTTGACCTGGGTTATGCTTAAACCTAGATGTTTTGTTTAATAAAGTTGATTGTGTGCTTTCTCTTATCTCTTGAAAAGTAATTAAGGCTCAAAAGGAACTTATATTTCAATTTTAGTCCTTTTTGAATAATGTTGAAATAATGTTTTACTTGTCTTGGACTAAAATGCAAATTACCCAAGTTGAGGGGTTAAATTACAAAATTGTGTATGGAAAAATGTTCCTCATATGTTGAAGCATCATAGGAGTGAGTATGATGAAGTTGTATGGCTTCTACAATCCTGAATAACAAGAAAGAGACAATTGAGTAATGTTTGTGCATTAAAACTGAGTTTTGGAGTAATGTGCAATTTACCCAAAACCTAGGGTTCAATATGCAAAATGTCACTTCAAGAGGATCCCTCATGATTCTTGGCATCATGTAGAGAAAATAATTTGAGAGGGGCGCCTCATTTGAATTATTTTGGAAGAGAGAGAATCTTGATATTAAAATAATCAAGATTTAAGCATAATTGGAACTTTACTTCAATTTAATGCAAAAATAAATATGTTAATTGAAGTATCTTTCAACCAAAATTTGTGTTGGTTGAAATCCATATATGTGGACGTCCTTGTGCCTTGCAAAGGCAATGAAAATATCTTAAGAAGGTGAAGAACCCACTCACATTATTATAAGAAAAAGAAATATCCACTCACTTATGGATATTATTATAGTATGATTTAAGGTGCTTAGTTTGTTTTTATTTAAATCGTGGATAATTGAGAGGAATATGAGGAAAGGAAGATAGCCTCATATCTAAGGAAGGGAAGGGAGAAAATGGCAAGGAAATGGAGGAGATAATCACTACTTTCTCTCTCTTAAATGAATTTTCAATAAAATGCATATATATGCTCCTTTATCCATGAGTTGAAAGGGTAATTTCGAAACCACTTTCACTTCTTGCTTGCAAAAATGACCAAGGGATCTTGGAGCAACATTAGGAAGACCCCCATCCTGTTGATAAGCTTCTTGACCTTCTTACACCTTGATTCCATGGTGGAAATCAAAAATCAATGCATGATTTCTTCTTATCTCCATTCCATCTTCAATTCTAGCCATTCCTTTTCACTCAAAGCTTAAGGACGAGCTTGGGATAGTGGAAGGTGTTTCTTTCACCATTAAATATGTGGAGGTTGAAGCTTTGAATCTCAATTGAAGGCGGGTTATATAACTTGAACCCTTGAACTTTGTTATTGATTCCATATCTTTATCAATTGTTGATTCCTTCTTTATTCCCGAAATTTTATTTGGTTGATTGATGCAATCACCATGAAAATCACAGCAAGCTCCATGGGTTTATAGCTTTAAGATGATGACATCATCATAAGCACACACCTACACAAATACATATTGAGAATGGTTTCATAATTTTGGTCCAATCCGTTTCACCAAACCGTTTGGAGACCAAACGGTTTGCAAACCGTTTGGAGGTTTGGGTTCCAAACCGTTTGGAGACAAACCATTTGGAGGTTTAGGTTCCAAACCGTTTGGAGTGGTTGACCGAATGGAGGGGGTTGACCATTTTAGGGGGGTTGTTGATGTGTTGAATAATGATCTAATAGATTTAATTGATTGGTTTCTAAAGGTTCTATGATTGGATAATCTACCAATTGCAAACCCTAATCGGGTTAAGTGTTGAAATTCTCAATTGATTGATTTAATTTTTGGGTTGACTAACCCAAATGGTCTCAAACCATTTGGAGGTCACCCAAACTATCTCAAGACCGTTTGATAGTCAACCAAGACCATTTGGAAGTCTATGATGAAATATGATAGGATGGTTGAAGATCCCGTGATATCAAATTGAAATACAATCAATAGCTAAATTGATGATTGATTCAATGATGCAAAGTTGTGATTTTCATAAATTTCAATAAAGGTTTGAGTGAAACGGTCTCAAGACCATTTAGAGGTCATTCAAATGACCTCAAGACCGTTTGAGGCCAGGTCATGCCATGGTTTGATGATGATCCAATGATTTCAATTGAACTAGTTCCACAATGTCAACCATTGATGGTTCCTCAATTTCAAAACCCTAATTGATGGTTTCTTGATTACAAACCCTAGTTCAGTTGGGTTCAAAATCCTAATTGAAGGTCCAATTGAAGGTTGATTCAATGGTTCAATTGAAGAATAAATAAATAGTTCAATTTATAGATAGTTTAATGATTGAAACCCTGAATTGATAAAGTGATGGAAGACCTTTTTGGTCCATTCGGTTTTGAGAAAGTTTGGACCAAATAGTCTTAAGACCGTTTGAGTCCAAACGGTCTCAAGACCATTTGGGATCAAACGGTCTCAATACCATTTGGGATCAAACGGTCTCAAGACCGTTTGAGACCAAACAGTCTCAAACCGTTTGGAGACCCAAGTGGTTTCAAGTGTAAATTGTCCATACAGTTTCATTATTGTTTTGCTTAAATGGTTTCAAACCATTCAAGGTCTGAATGACCAAGACCGTTTGGGGTCTAAGTGACCTAGATTATTTGGAGTTCAAATTGGTCAAACCAATTGGACACCTTATATGATTAAAGGTCATTTAGCTACTCGATTGATAATGATGTAGTCCAAAGGTGATTATAATGGTTAACCCTAACTGTGTGTACTTAAATGAAGAGCTAACCTAGATCAACCTTGGAGTACTTAACATCCTAAGAGTGTATGAGAGAGAGAAAGAGAGAGAGGAATGCTTATATAATTAAGCCCTAATCCTCTCATTATGAATAAAATATGTAATTAGAGTTTGATCCATAATAATGAAATCATGAAACCCTAATTGAAAAGATTATTGAGCCCAGACCCTAATTTAGGGCAAAGCTGAGTGAAACTCTAATCTGGGTGATGATGTAACCCTAATTTGGGAAATTGGGTGTGAGAAACCTTACTTGGATGTGAATGGTAAACCCTAATCCCTAAAATAGGGTAAAGGTATATGAAACCCTAGTATAGGGTAATGCTATGTGAATCCCTAACACTGGGTGATGTGATGTTAAACCTTAATTTCAGGTAATGCTATGTGAAACCCTGATATAGAAGGATGTTGTGTGAAACCCTGATATAGAAGTATGTTATGTGAAACCCAAATGTGGAAAGATGTCGTGTGAACCCTATTCCTAATAATGGAATAGTAACTAATATATTGATAACTGAAATACCTAAAGAGGTTGATAATGGAAATCTTTATATTAATAGTTCCTAACTCAAAGATGAGTCCATATCATTGGCAATGGTTGTATAATCTAAATAAGTGACTTATGACCAATACATTACATGATAAATGTGATGAGTTGATGCATAAGTATTAGGATGGGAAATACCCTAATACAAGCTAAGTGGATAAATTCAAGTAAGATAAAGGTGATGAGGGAAGTGATACATCAAGACATGATAGATATCACATCTAGTACCTTAAGATTTATACACCTTGATGTATCTTAAATCCAAAATATTTGGATGAATGACACATGAAGTGTGTCATGACAATTGTTATATTATGAAGTAATGCACTTTGATAAGTGTAGGCTAACTTACCTTAAGAAAGGGTTAAGCCAAGTTAATATAGTATGATGTAATCATATTCTGGTAAAGTTGAGAGAGGAACCCATATCCTGTTTGATAATTCATTTAATGATAAATGATGAGAATAAACAAGCATGATTAAATGCTTATGTTATCAATGTTGGCTCCTAGCTGTGTGGAGCAATGAATTAAGGTTAGATCATTAATAACATGATCTTAAGAACGTAAATGGTTATTTGTGGAAAACCCTAATGGAGGGTGATGATATGTAAGAGGAATCCTAACCCTAAAAATGGAATAGAGGTATTACTTTGTATTGCATGGTGCTGATATGTAAGCATTATAATTGTTATCATGAAGTACTAAACATGCAGGTATCCTGAGAAGATGAACATAGCCAGGTATGAGCTATGATGTTTCTTTTATCAAAGTTGTTAATGAACCATAATATGCCTTGTTGCCTACTAAGAGGTAACAAGAGGTGAAATGAATTTTGTGAATTATGTAATATGCTTGTGTAGCAAGAATCATCACTACTACAAAAATGGCTTATAAAGTCACTTTTCAAGGTGTCAGTTGTATAAATAAACCGACACCTAAACTCTACAGTGTCGGTTGATAACATAAACCGACATCCAATCTATGAGGGCGACCAGACACGGGTACCGCTTTTATTAAGTGTCGGTTACTTAATAAAAAACCGACGCCTAAAATTACCCGCCAAATCCAAAATTTCCAGCAAAAAAAATTACCTCCAAAATTTGATATATGGCGTCGGTTGATAAATAAAAAACCGACGACTAAAGGTTATTCGTGAGATAGAAATTGGGCACATTTTGGTCGTCGGTTGTACTACAACTACCGACGCTTATGAGTTTTCCCGCGCTGTCCGCGGGGAATTTTTCACACCCTTTAAGTGTCGGTTTGAAGTTGAAACCGACGACTATGGTCATAAATCGAGAACGATTTTTTTAATCGGCATATGAATATAGACGTCGGTTTCGGTTGTTGTGCAGAACCGACACTGTTAGTTTTATTCGTCGGTTTTTTTTTAATAACCGACACCTATGGTACAGTTAATAGCCCCGCAAATAGAACTTTTCCCCATTGTCTCTGTTTCATTGCGACGTGCGCTAGGTCTGGTGATTTCCCCTGATTGCTCCCCGTCGTCGTTGCCGGTTGGCTCCCCGTGCCGCCGTTCGTCTCCTCACACGCCGCTCACCGCCGTTGCCGCCGCTCGCCGCTCGTCGTCGTCGCCGCTCGCCGCCGTCGCCACAGTTCTCCTCTGATCCTCGCTGCCGGTGCTGCCAGCTTCACCTCCAGCTACTCTCCTCTGCTCCGGTGCTGCCAGCTTCACCTTCAGCTGCTCTCCTCTACTCTGGTCGAGCCTTCTTCCTCTGCCCTCAAGGTACGCCGGCTTCTTCCTCCTTCCTTCCTCCGCCTATGCTAGGTCAAGCCCTATAGGTGCCCTGGAGCAAAATCATCAGGTGCCCTGCTGGGCGTTTTTTTATTTTTTTTAAGTTATTTACTTATTGGTAACTTGATAAGTGTTGAAACAGTCAATAACTATATTCTGTTACGTGATTTATGATTGTATACGTGTGCTAGCTAGCAACAGGCCTGGACTTGAGGATCTATAAATACATTCTTACATTCTATAAATTGCCAATCATGCTTTTAAAGACATCAATAATCACCCTAACTTGAAGAACTAGGATTTTAGGTATAAGAATGACAACACATTATTTGTTGGCCTAGAAACCCGTCCAAGATTTACTCATTAAGAGTAAATCTTGGATAGTCCCTGGTTTGGGACTGTTCTTGAACACCTAATCTTGCTTAGGATGTAAGTGTATAATGTGTATTGGGTTTTCAAGAAAATTTCGGCAGCATTTCCCCGTTTGTTCTCTAAGTACATATGTACTTGGAGAACAGTGGGGAAATGCTGCCGAAATTTTCTTGAAAACCCAATACACATTATACACTTACTAGTGAGATTAGGTGTTCAAGGATGGGATAGGTGGTACATGTACATTTATTATATATAAGAATGACATCACATGTATTTGTTAACCCTAGACCCTAATCCACATTATACCAATCTGATAGTCCATGATAGAACAAAGCATAATGATGTTGACTGCAACTTTGTGCGTCATGCTATTCTGAATTAAGTGTATATTTACTTCATAATTGAATGTTTAAGTAAGTTATAGATATCTTCACCAAACCTCTTTCGGAAACTTGTTTCATTGTTGAGTATATTGAGAATCCTAATCACCCTTCTTGCTTAATGATGAACTTTTCCCTAAATTGCCGATCATGCTTTTAAAGACATCAATAATCACCCTAACTTGAAGAACTAGGATTTTAGGTATAAGAATGACAACACATTATTTGTTGGCCTAGAAACCCGTCCAAGATTTACTCATTAGGAGTAAATCTTGGATAGTCCCCGGTTTGGGACTATTCTTGAACACCTAATCTCGCTTAGGATGTAAGTGTATAATGTGTATTGGGTTTTCAAGAAAATTTCAGCAGCATTTCCCCGTTTGTTCTCTAAGTACATATGTACTTGGAGAACAGCGGGGAAATGCTGCCGAAATTTTCTTGAAAACCCAATACACATTATACACTTACTAGTGAGATTAGGTGTTCAAGGATGGGATAGGTGGTACATGTACATTTATTATATATAAGAATGACATCACATGTATTTGTTAACCCTAGAACGTAATCTTGTTGTAATATATACTTGTTTTCTCTTTGATCATAGAGCTTTACAATTTTGTTGTGATATATACTTTGTTGTAATAATGTGAACTTTACAATGTGAGCTTTACACTTTGAATTACTACTTTACAATGTGAACTTTACAATTTGAATGTGAATTTGCAGATGGCTGACCATTCTCCTGATGACCGTGATGATGACTACCGTGAGGGTGAGGACATCAATGTGCCGCCTCACAATGTAAGTTTTAAAAATATATCATATATTTATATCTATATGTCCATTTATAGTTATATCTTGTAAATGTGAATTATTTTGTCAAATTTTAGGTTGATGATGCACAGGTACCATCTGAAGCACTTGAGGCACTTTATCAACAACACCAAAAAGTTGACAAGAGAAGGGGCATCACTATGATGAAGAAGTTAATTGCGCAAAAGGGCAATGGACCCAAACTTGTTGTGGATTTCGATAATGCAGGAAATGCATGTGGTGTGAATCGCAATTCATTTATTTCATATCTTGGGTTTGTTACTCGTAGCCATTGCAGTTGTCACTTAGATTCTTGGCATAAAGTTTCTAAGGAGAAGAAAGATTTAATATGGAGGGATTTATGTGTGAGTTATTATTAATTTGCAATTCTATTTTGTAGATTACTAAATTTTTGGATACTAGTTAATAGCAATTCTATTTTGTAGAGTATATTTGAATTGGATGAAAAATTGCATCGTAAATGCGTGATGCAACGCTGTGGGAGAGTCCTAAGGAACTATAGGACAAATCTCACTAGAGAATACATAAAAGAAGTCGACAAGAGGAAGAAGACAGCCACTGAACAGTGGAACTTCCTGGACAAAGAAGAATGGGATGTGTTTGTCGCTTCAAGACAAACTGATGAATTCAAGGTATTAGGCGTCAGTCTCAATCTCATTAATTAATATATGTTGTATTCACTTATTCAAGATTAACATTTAGTGTTACTAACCAAATCATTAATTTGCATACTAACTAGGCCCTCGGTGAGGCACAAAGATCAAGGCGTGCACTGAATGTGCATGACCACAGAATGGGTCTAAAGGGGTATGCAGGCGTTCGCCAAAGACTACAAGCTGAGGCTACTGCTGCTCAGTCTGCTGCTACTCAGGAGTCCTCTACCATAGGTAGCACACCTCTGCCTCGCCATGATGTCTGGATAGCTGGGAGGCAAAATAAGAAGGGAGAAATAACTAAGGCCGCAACTGCTGAGGCGGCTACAAAAATGGTAAAATACAACTCTTATAGCGATCATTCGAATATTGATTATTTGTGTTGTTTACTTAAGTACAAATTTTTATTTTGGCAATTAGCGGGAGCTGCACGAGCTGAGGAAACAAGGAAAGTTCATCCCTG
The DNA here is from genome assembly GCA_963693085.1 of Alisma plantago-aquatica. Lineage (NCBI taxonomy): Eukaryota > Viridiplantae > Streptophyta > Magnoliopsida > Alismatales > Alismataceae > Alisma > Alisma plantago-aquatica. Next base: position 884,343,821 of record OY856411.1, read on the forward strand.
AGGGAACAAAGGATGAATTGACAGTTGCTCTCTGGGTAACCCAGAGCATCCTGGACGTGTTAGGGCTGCAGGCGCTGGTGTGGGCATCAAATCTTTTTTTGGGTCATCCCAGCGCAAACATGTCCCAAAAGCTGGACTTTCACAAGAAGAGGTAACATATTCTTTCTTTATAATGTTACTGTAAAAGAGAATTCAAAAATTAGAATTTGATGTTTCTTTTATCCATGTATAGGTGGATAAGCTATTTGACAGGAAACACGAAGAAGCAATGAAAAAGTGGCAGGCATCTCAGACTACCACTTACCAGACAATACCTACTACAAACTCTACTCCTACTCCTCCTGCAGAGGTTGGGAGTAATCCTGTAGAACCACCACCTAGCACATCCACTGTAAGTATTTTTATGACATAGTAACTAGTTTTTTAATTCAAGATGATACGTATATATGAAATTGTAGTCGTTTCAAAAAAAGATGGTATGTATATATGTATATAACATTCTTTACACAAAAATTTGTAGGGGTTGAAGCCATGCCGTCTAAAAAGTAAAGAATATGTCATGGCAGAGGCATCGGCTTACCCATCCCTACCAGGGGAAACGTGTCACGGGTCTCCAATACCAGCTGGTTGGATTCAGGTGAGCCCGATACATATATTCCCCAAGTGGATGGATCTTCCACTGCCATATGCCCACCCAGATTGTGAAACGCTTAGTGAGGCAGTAGGCGGAGTGATATTGTGGCTAAAAGCGGATGTCTTCTTTACTGATAAGGTATGGTAAATTTACATTACGTTCAATTGTTAGTGTGTGTATATGCTGGCAGTTGATCTGAAATTTTATATATATATATATATATATATATATATATATATGTTAAAAAGAAGACACCCACAACATCTAGGCCTCCACTTCCACCTCCTGCATTACCTAGTTGGGTTCCACAGGACCTACCTGTCCCGTTAGGTCCTAACTGTAGGGGTATGGCAGTATGGTTAGGGGAACATGATATAAACTCCCCTATAACTATTTCTTCTGATTCAGATTCTACAGGTCAGTCATACGAAACAAAACTATTTATACAAGATATATTGGAGTTGTTTCGATATGATTGGCTAAATACATCTGTGATAGAGCTATGGATAAGGTGAGATATTCTTTATACATCCATATACCTTGTGTATGATCTGGTGATCTGGTTTCTTATTTATTAATGCATGCGTAATTAATACATATTTTGCAGCTACTTAGACAACACATGTGCAGATTTTGGATTCGAACATGTAGGGTTTTTTATTCCATCCTTGATTAGTCTAGTAGCTAAAGACCCTACATCAGTTCAACAATACTGCTGTGAGTCTTTTTCAAATTTTGCTGTAAAAAAGAAGACGGTGATAATGGCTCCATTCAATGTAGAGTAAGTTTACTTTGCTTATTATAATTTGGACTTAAGAAAATTACATTTTATTGTGGATTTTGAGTTATTAATTTTTAACTTTTTTTCCTCTAGGGGTAGGCATTGGGAGTTATTGGTTATTTCCCCCGAGACGTTCACTGTGTATTATCTAGATCCTAAGGGGGGTAAATTGAATATAAGATTTGGACACATAATGAAAATGGCAATATTTCGGTGAGAAATATTTCATTTTTCATATCCGTTAACATATGTTATTACATTACTATTTAATTGCAATGTTCTGTGTTACATTAACATGTAGGGGTTTTGAGGAGTACAAAAAGGCTGGAGGAAAGGTCCCCACGAAAAAGAACCAGCCAATAATTTGGAAGAACGTGCAAGTAAGTTCCCGACTGCAATATATGTATATATTATTTATGTGAACAATGCTTAATTAGTTGTATTTTTTAATATTTTGTATGTTTGAATTTATAGTGTGCTACACAAGACAACGGATGGGCATGTGGATACTATGTCATGCGATATATGCACATGATTATCAAACATGTCGTACTGGATATCGAATGTATTGCTCAGGTATTATATAGTCTCATTAGATAATATGATCGAAATATATCAATCTTATTTATAGCTCATTAATTATATATATACATCATTCTCTTTACAGGTGTTTAAAGCTGACCCCATTACAGGAAAGGACTTACCAAATGTTAATGCTCCCTATACAATGGGAGAATTAAATGAAGTAAGAGAAGAATGGGCAATAGCCATACAATTAGTGGGGGCTTTAAAATATAATTGGGATCCTGATAGCGAATAATGACTAAACAATGATACTTTGTAAATGAATTTCTGAATTATAATATATGTGTGAATGTTTCTACATGTCTGGATGTTTCTACATGTGTCTGAGTGAAAATGAATGAAAGTGTTGGTTGCTATATGAATGTTTCTACATGTGTGAATGTGAATGAATGGAACTACAGATTGCTAGCATGTGTGAATGTTTATAAATGTGTGAAAATAAAATGGAACTGCAGGTTGCATTGCTAAATGCATGAGCTACTTTTTTATTGTTAATTTTGCAGGTTTGCGGCCTATTGTCGGCTGATATCAATGGATGTCGTAAAACCTGCAGTTCATAACTGAACTGAACAGGTTTCTCATCCTGCGACCAGCCACAGCAGGTCTGCAGACTGACAGGAAAAAAAAAAACCAATAGGCGTCGGTTATTTGTAAATAACCGACACATAATGATATAGTGTTGGTGTTCCTACAATAAATCGACGTCTATGTCCTTAACACCACGGCCGTGCTGGACAGCACGGTCATGGGGCGAAGATATATGGTGTCGGTTTTTTACTTATAACTGACACTGATAGTGCCCAAGATGGCGCCCTTTCTGTGGCGCGAAGGGTTTGGGCGTCGGTTTTTAACTAATAACCGACGCTTATAGTCCCATGATGGCGCATTTTCAGTGGCGCGCGAAGAGTTTGGGTGTCGGTTTTGGAACCGACGCCTGATGGGTGGACTTTTAGTGTCGCCCACATAGGTGTCGCTTAGAAACCGACACTAAAGGCTTTAAATAACTGACACTAAAGGTAGGTTCTGTAGTAGTGCATGATTACCTTGGTCAGATGACCTGAAGGTATTAAGTTACCTAATAAGTGGTAACAAGTATTCTATGATGAATTGAGGGTCTAAATACCCATGTTCTATAATCATGATGATGAACTGGTTAAGAAATGAAATGTACTTGATGAGATGAGGGATTAAGATCCCAATACTTTGTTAAAAGAGTATGGCTACAGGCCATGACTCCACAAAATAATGTCAGGAATTAGCTATGTGATCTAAGCCTGAAGAGAGTATATGTTGTGACTATAACTCTATAGTGAAGATGTCAATATACCATGGCAAGCTAATTGCAGTTTGACACATGATGTGTAAAATATAATCAGTCGTGTAATGTATTTGCATAAGTTGAAATATGACAAACATTGGTTGATATTATCTGGCTTAATATAACGGATAAATGGCATACATGTTCTTCATATTCCTTATTGGATAAGTGACATGCTGCTCTATCAGGTTATATCTACAATGCTTTACAAAAGAATAATATTCTAATCTGTTAGGCAATGAATAACTGTTGTTAAACAATTATGATTCCTCTATTCAGATTTATCTTAATAAACTGCAATAATAATGTTTCTGGCGGAGAGTTATATCTCTCGCTGGGGCAATTTATAATTGGCTCACCCCTGTGGGAATCACATTTTTAGGTGGACGCGGATGAGGAGGCAGGAATCCTTTAGTAGGTGAAGGACAGCAATAGCAGCAGCAGAGACAGTAGTGAATTCTCAGGTAGAGACACTAGTTGTTATGCCTTGTATAGATGTACATAGAGTCCTATGTGTCATCTCTGTACTCTCAGGTCCTCGGAGTAGTAGTTAGTGCTTTCGATATTTTAGCTCAGTGCCTCGAGATTTTATACTGCCTGTGTTTAGCTTAACAGGGCAGTTGATGCTTGTAATTCTCAGAAAAAGATGATACAAGAAATGTACTTGTGAACTAGTATGTAACTAAATTACTTCAGTTCTTTGTGAAAGAGTTTTTCTATGTGTGGACCTCTCTGTAAAATGGTTTTAGTTTTTAGTGATTTTCAGTAATCCACTGCTTAGTGATCGCTTCCGCTAAGTTAATAATGTTTTATTCGAACAATGTGTGACACCTGAATTGTTTCCTTTTGATTGCATTGCATATGGCATAATAGGTGGCATGATAGTTAGTTTTTATTTGATGCATTAGTTACAAAATGAGAAAAAATTATGCATAAACAATTTTTGTGCATATCATCTAGTTGCATAACAGTTACATGTAGATTGCATACATTTTTCATCATTCACTTTACATCATGTGGTTATTGTTTTCTTTGGAATAAAGTGCAAGGATACACATCCATACCCTCAAAAAAATAAAAAATAAAAAATGAAATGAATGAGATATGTTAGCGAAGCCCAAGAATAACTTTCTAAATAGTGGGCTAATGAAAAAAAGAGAAAGAAAAAATTTGATGTTATGAAATAAAGAGGGAGAAAGGATGACCTAAACCCATGTTAGAATTTCACTTCACAAAGAAATGGAAACATTCACATGATGCATTTTCTTCTTTGCTTCACTCTCAACCATTTGATGAGATTTTCAATACATGCATCATTCCACCCATATTAGTAGGCATTAAGATTCATGCATTTCTCATCATCTACATTCAAGTATGTTCATCATGTTTTATTTGTGCATAAATGATTCATAATTTACTTGTTATTCTTCATAAGCCACCTATTTCATTCCATTCATTGCTCTTATTGGTAGGCCACTTATATGATTAATCTCCTCATTCATTCTTATAAGGAGAACTGCTTCCAAGTAGTTGGCAGTTAGGAAAAGAGCAATGTAGATAATAAATCACATGATGCACCAAGTGAATGTTTGATTGACTGTGATATTAAATACTCTATTAGTAGTGTTTCACTAATCTAAGGGTGGACATCTTTTATGGATATTTTTGGTCACTTGAGAGTAGTTGATTGTTCAATGGTCAACAAAGGCTGGTTTGGGACTGCCAGGTGGGGATAGTTGAGAATGGAAATTCATATTTTATGTCCTTTTACTAACTTGTCTCAAACATTTAAGCTTAGGGGAGTTTAATGCACTCGATAATTATTGTGTTCACATGTTGTTTATTCTAGATTTTTGTGCACTTATTGTTCATTTTCATATTAATTTGTGTATTATTTATCATCATTAGCATGTGACACTTAATTGCATCAAATAGATGTATTTTTAGTGTTCCTAATAGATCCATTATTGTTTAGGAGCTTATGTTCATTTTTTGTGGAATTCTAGGTGAATTTACAAGAAACTACACAGCTCGGTACTATCGACCTACCTGTCGGTGGTACCGACACTTGCTCAGAAAGGAACATGTGAACTCAAGAGAACTCGGTTATATCGATGAAGGAAGTCGGTACTATTGATGGCCTTACAGGGAGGACTCAGAAAATCTCAGTACTACCAACATCAATTTGGTAGTACTGACAACCTCATAGGGGCCGCAACTTATCAGGAGTGTTGATTCTATCGACACCCAGTCAATAGTACTGACTTTGCAGGATTAGGCAAGATTTGAAATCATAGTTAATCTGACGATTGACAATTAATGACGCCCTAAGTTGTGTTTATGACTTAGGAGCATTGTGTCCATACCTAAGTAATCATGTTCTATTCCATTGCACAGCAGCCGAGAGCCGGGAGAGGAGAAAGGGGAGGAGACAGCCATGCTCCAGACAATTTGGGCACCTCCGGTGGGCAGATTGAGCTTACCTGGGGGTTAATTTAGTTTTTCTAATGTTTATTCTTCTCTTCTCCCATGTTCTTGACAATGAAAATTATGCGGGGCTAATCCTCTTTTTCCTTATGATTCGGGAGTGACCCAGTTTTGCATTATAATTAACAATTATGATTTAATATACATGTTTTTCTTAATTTCTGGACATAAATCTATGAGAGCATCACGAATTATTTCTACTTGATCACCATAGGTAGTTATTAGACCATTAATTGCTTCGCGATAGGGATTAAGGGTTGGAAAACTCATAGAATTATATATTTTATATCGCACTTTGAGAAAGGGCTTACAGATGTGAAGAGAACAACCTAGATATTTTGGTGAAGCATGTAACTAATAACATAATTGCTATGAGAGTGGGATTGGTATTAGGTTAGGTAGTGAATTCCACTACGAGAGTGAAAAATTCTCGCTACAAGTCTCTTTGTCCAGGGTTAGGAGAAATTACTATTAAGGACATGATGTTAATTGCAATGTTAGTCGTAGTGAAACCACAATTCTAAGGAATTGATTCCACTTGTGATCAAAACCAAATCGTAGTTTTAATTCTTGCAAATTAGTTATTAATTCAACTAAATCACTCTTTTATATCTGCCTAGCTGATTGAGTCATTTTTAGTAGTAGTTTCTGGGTAGATGTTTTCCCCGTGTTCGATATTCAGGCCTCTGTAGGCCTATATTACATTGATATGTGCACTTGCATTTTTGACGTATAGTTTACACACATCAATTGTCATCAATGTAGGGAGTAATGGTGTCTTGGGACACGTATCCCTATTGGGAGGAGGTGTTATTTCTCAGAGGTCTAATAAATAGACCATTCTATCTCAGTCTACTTTTGAGGCTAAGTTGTTGCTTTGGATGAAACTTGATTAGAAGCTAAATGGGTACATGGACTTATGTCTAGTTTACATGTAATGACCCTGACTAGGTTATGAGTTAACCCTATTTTTTTTGGATAAATTATTTTCTTAGAACTTTAATATAATCCTCTAAAGTTTTTTGTTATCAGTTAACAAACTTATGTTTCAAATTTGGTCCTGTTTGAATAATGTTTGAGCAATGTTCTCATGTTTTGGACCAAAATGAAAATTACCCAAGATGAGGGGTCATATTGCAATATGTTACATGTTAAACATACCTCATGAGTTTTAACATCATAATAGAGAGAATTATGCAAGGTGGTGGCTTGTGGAAAGCCTAAATTCCAAGTTTGAACTGGTTTGAATAAATGTTAGTGCCTTGTATACCAAGTTTGGTACAAGTTGTAATTCACCCAAAATGTAGGGTTGATATGCAAATTACCACCTCTAGAGTGTCCCTACTCCCTCCTAGTATCATTTAGAGGAGAGATAAATAATGAGACACCATGTTTGAATCATATTTGAGTATGATACTCTTGGTGATGAAAAGACCAAGAAAGTGTTGTATGTGAAACCCTATTTTGAGCTTGTATCGGGTTGTAGAGTCCATATGGGAGTGCCTATCAGACAAGGATCCATAGATGGGATCTTATATCAGTTTTTGAACTCTTGGCCTTGTCCATGACGAGCTAAGCACCTCAATGAGGTGATCCATGACGAGTTAGGTGCTCCTTGCAAAAGTTGTATCAGTTTGCATAATTTATGAAAATAAAGATAAGATATCTTATCAAACAAGATAACTAATGGCCAAAATATCATATCTAGATTATCCTAAAGTGTTTTGCATGTCAATATAAATATGAGTGCATGCAAGTACATGTGTCAATCATGCATGGACACGTGGCACCTAGTAACTTAAAAAGATGACACCTCATATACACACTTTTTCATGAACCTCAAGTATATATACCCTTCCTTTCACCCATAAGTGGACTTTTTCAAATTATATCACACCCTTGTTCTTAGATATCGTGAATAGAGTCTTTATATCATTCAAGGGTGAAGGAGTATCGTGCATAGAGCCTTGGTATCACCCATAGCAAAGTAATATCACCCATTGCAAAGTGATATCAGCCACAAGTGGTGAGGTATCGTGCATAGGGTTGAGGAGCTCAAGTCTTATACCTTTGAGAAGCTCACCTTCAACCGTGGGAACATGAATATTTAGAGATTGGAGCTTTGAAGTTGCTCTTGAGGTGGGTTATATAACTTGAACTCAATTATGTTATTATTTATCATCAATCTTGCCTTAGTTAAATTATGTACTTTCAAATAGAATTTTCTTGCATAATTGATGAATCTATGAGCTCTAGTAGTAACCTAGGACTATTTTCCATGAACTAGGACAAGTAGAACGAAGGTCTAGAGCTTGAAGATGATGGTATCACCTTATAAAGTGATATCGGGTTCAAGCACATAATCAAGCACCTCTAACCTGATATGGTGATGCACCTACACCACTAAAACAATATGGATATGTGCTTATACTTCCTTTTACGATATGGTTATGTAGTATACACCTCTTGGACGAAATGAGGTCAATCATACACCTCTTTGCCTGATATGGTGTGAAGCACACACACACCTCTTACCCGATATGGTAAGTAAGCATACACCTCTTACCCGATATGGTAAGCACACATACACCTCTAAGGTGATATGGTAAGCAAGAATACACCTCTAAACCGATATTAGGTTAAGCATACACCTCTTGGACAACATGGTGTTGAGCACACATCTCTAAAATGATATGGTGGGTAAACTAATACACTAGATGACAAAAGTGGTAAGGTGGTTAATACCCTAGAACATGTGATGGCTAATACATTAAAGTAGGATGTGGCCAATCTCTTCAAGTAAGGTGAGGATGTTACACCCATATATGGTGAAGGTGATACGCCATATGATTGGTAAGGTAGATACCTTGATGAGTAAGGGTATGAGGGATATGACGATGCCTAGCTCGATATACATCTAACCCAATACATGTGTTCAACTTGACATACATGATTCAACCTGATACACTTTGTAAAGGTGAGGGAAAAACACTCTTAGAAGTAGTGAGTGTAACACCGAGTAATGGTGTGACTAATACCTTGATAGGTGAAACACCTAAAGTGGTTGATAATGGTCAACCCTATTACCCGAAAATGAGTTCATATCACTTGATAGTTGGGTAATTCAAGTGTGTGACTTATGGTCAATACACTACAAGTTAAATGTGATGAGAATAAATAAAGTATGATTGAATACTTATGATATTAATGTATGCTCCTAGATGTGTGGAGCAATGAATTAGGGTTTGGATTGATAATATGAATTTGAAACCCTATTTGGCTATAAAGGTAAACCCTAACCCTAATAGTTGTTGTCTGGTGAGATGTGACAAGATGTTTAATGGCCTTGTAAGCCATGTGATTAGTTGTTGCCTAGTGAGAGGTGAGAAGATGTTTAATGGCCTTGTGAGCCATGTGAATAGTTGTTGCCTAGTGAGAGGTGACAAGATGTTTAATGGCCTTGTGACCACGTGATTAGTTGTTGCCTAGTGAGAGGTGACAAGATGTTTAATGGCCTTGTGAGCCATGTGAATAGTTGTTGCCTAGTGAGAGGTGACAAGATGTTTAATGGCCTTGTGAGCCATGTTATTAGTTGTTTCATAGTGAGAGGTGACGAGATGTTGATCTAGAGATTGATGTAAGAGATGGTAATGTTTAAAATAAACCAGATAAATAGGAACCCCATAACATAATAATAATAAATGGTTACAAAGATAATAATGAAATCTTGGTCATACATACATTATGGTCATAGCCAAATAAAGGATATAGTGCTTTGAATATGTTAAAATGAGACATGAGGAATACTTGTATCACATAAAGGATGTGAATGTATCTGATGGCTCGACTGAGGTATAATGCCTAGTAAAAGTGATGTGGTATTCAATGATGAATTTAAGGTATTGATATCCCATAATGAATGTGAAAGGGAAACATAAAGGTGTGGTGAAGCGTTAAAAACATAAATCATTAACTAAGCGGAAGCAATTACTAACAAGAGATTACTGAAAATCACTAAAAATTAAAACCTTTTTCAAAGAGATCCAATCATAGGAAAACTCTTTCAACAAGAACCAATGTATTACATTTACATCCTGGTTCATAAGTACATATCTTGTACCATCTCTTTTCGAGAGTTACAATATCCACTGCCTTGTTAAAAGCTAAACATAGACAGTATAAGAACCTTGAGGCATCAAGCCAAAAACTCAGATCGATGTCAAAATATTAACTACTAACTCCGAGGACCTGAGAGTACAGAGACGACACATAGGACTTCTATCTACAAGACATGACAGACAATACACTCAACCTGAGCTATCACTACTGTCACTGTTGATGCTGATATTCTTCCTCTGCAAGATATGCTCAGTCTCCTCCGTGCTTGTCCACCTAAAAATATTAGATCCCACGGGGGTGAGACAATTATAATTGCCCCAGCGAGAGATATAACTCTCCGCCAAAACATTATTATTGCAGTTTAATGATATAAAATTAGGCAAAGGATAAGCAGTTTAGAACATTCTCATCTTTTAAATTATTGCAATTGTTTATGATAGAATAGTAAATCATATATTCTCTTCATAAGGAATAGGAAAAACATGTATATTATTTGTCTATCAAACTTATATCATCATGTCAAACTTCTCTTATGACACTCATTATCTTGATATATCACCCCTGAGACATTCTTGTTTCATTCTGCTAGCCTTAGCCAATCTACTAAACAGATAAGGGATTACATCTACCATGTACTCATATATCATTAATACAGTCATTGGGTTATTACCAATCTTGTATCATCATTACATGCATTAAGTCTCTACCAAGTATTGGACTCTTCCAAACCTGATTACACCGCCAGGCATTGGACTTTAACCAACCCTGATTACACAGTCAGGCATTAGACTTTAACCAATCCTAATTTCACAGCCAGACATTGGACTTTAACCAACCCTGATTACACAGCCAGACATTGGACTTTAACCAACCCTGATTACAGGTTTCGTGCCTCTGCTAGGTATTGGACTCTAACCAATCCTAATTTCACAGCCAGGCATTGGACTTTAACCAATCCTGATTACACCGCCAAGCATTGGACTCTAACCAATTGTGATTACACCGCCAGGCATTGGACTCTAACCAATCCTGATTTCAAAGCCAGGCATTGGACTTTAACCAATCCTGATTACACCGACATGCATTGGACACTACCAATCCTGATTACAAGCTTCATGCCTCTACCAGGTATTGGACTTTAACCAAACCTGATTACATAGATTATGGAATATAAATTCCTTTAACTCATCATTGATCATCACATCCTTTTCTAGGCTCTGAACCCTGAGGTTAGCCTTCATAGCTGTTCATATTCCTTATTAAATACAATTGTTCCTTTTATTAGGTCTATTATTATTATTTCTTACAGTGAACTTTTATAATCATCTTGTCACCTCTCACTAGGCAACATCTAACCATATGGCTCACAAGGCCATTAAACATCTTGTCACCTCTCACTAGGCAACATCTAACCATATGGCTCACAAGGCCATTAAACATCTTGTCACCTCTCACTAGGCAACATCTAACCATATGGCTCACAAGGCCATCAAACATCTTGTCACCTCTCACTAGGAAACATCTAACCATATGGCTCACAAGGCCATTAAATATCTTGTGTATTCAATCATGTTTATTACTCTTAACATTTATCATTAAATGATTCTCAATACAAGGTATGAGTTCATTTCTCTTCCTTATCATGGTATGATTATATCATACTCATTAGTTTGGCTTAACCCCATTCTCAAGGTATATTATCCTATACTTATCGAAGTATATCAAACTCATTACATTTCATTGTAACAATTTACATAACACCCTTCATGTGTTTCTTATCCAAGTATATTGGATTTGAGGTGCATCATGGTATATCAACCCTAGAATGCTAAAATTGATATCAATCATATCTTGATGTATCGCTTTCCTCATCACTTCCAACTTTCTTGAGTTATCAACTTATCTTGGATTAAGCTATTTCCCATCTTAGTACTTTCATTCACTAACCTATCACTCTTATCATGAAGTGCAGAGGTCACACACAAGAATGGTCCAACTATCTTCAATAATATGGACTCATCTCAGGTTAAGGCATTGCTTACTATAAGGTTGCCTATAATCAACCATTTGACACCTTTATAAGGCTTTACCCACCATTTTATTATTAGGGTTATGGTTTGTCATCGTATTGCCCAAGATTAGGGTTTCATGTATCATAACTCCAAATTAGAGTTTCACATACCTTCACCCTGTATTAGGGCTCCTCATCATACCATTGCATGGGGTTTCACATGGCATCACCCTCAATTAGGGTTTCACATGGCATCACCCTCAATTAGGGTTTCACATGGCATCACCCTCAATTAGGGTTTCACATGGCATCACCCTCAATTAGGGTTGCACATGGCATCACCCTCAATTAGGGTTGCACATTGCATTACTCTCAATTAGGGTTACATCCTTACCCTAGATTAGGGTTGCACCTAGCACTGCCCTAGATTAGGGTTAATGTTCATCACAATCTTCTTAATTAGAGTTTCATAATCACTTCATCAAAGATAAAACCCTAAAATATTAATTTATTCATATTAAAAGTGTTTGGGGCTTATCCATTACATGATTGCCCTACATGTATGGATTCATCTCTCTCTCATCCTCTCTAGGATGTTGACTATGTCAAACTTGGATAATTTATGTCAACCAACCCTTTAATTAAATACATTCAATTAGGGTTGACATAGTGTATTAAAATATTGCTTACTTAAGCTCCAAGGATTAACTCATCTAGGGTTACCAATTACTTAGTACCTTAAAGGTACAACCCTAGTGATTATCTTTGAGATAATTCAGTAACAACCATAGGGTCATTTTATCTTCCATTACCTTAGGTTTCCAATTGACTTAATCACATTGAAACATCCAAACGTTCTTGACCATTGATGCTCCAAACGGTTTGAAACCGTTTAAGCAAACAATAATGAAACTGTATGGACAATTTATACTTGAAACCACTTGGGTCTCCAAACGGTTTGAGACTGTTTGGTCTCAAACAGTGTTGAGACCGTTTAATGGTCTTAAGACCGTTTGGTCCAAACTCTCTCAAAACTGAATGGACCAAAAAGGTCTTCCATCACTTTATCAATTCAGGATTTCAATCATTAAACCATCTATCAATTGGACCACTGATTTATTCTTCAATTGGACCATTGAATCACCCTTCAATTGGACCTTCAATTAGGGTTTTGAACCCAATTGAACTAGAGTTTATAATCAAGAAACCATCCATTAGGGTTTTGAAATTGAGGAACCATCAATGGTTAACATTATGGAACTAGTCCAATTGAAACCATTGGGTCATCATCAAACCATGACATGACCTGACCTCAAACGGTCTTGAGGTCATTTGGATGACCTCCAAATGGTCTTGAGACCGTTTGACTCAAACCTTTAATGAAATTTATGAAAATCAGCTAGGGTTTGCATCATTGAATTGATCATCAAATTAACTATTAATTGTATTTCAATTTGATATCTCTGGATCTTCAAATACTCAACCATACTCAACCCTAGACCTCCAAACGGTCTTGGTTGAACTCCAAACGGTCTTGAGACCGTTTGGGTTAATCAACCCAACATATTACATCAACCAATTGAAATTTCAACACTTAACCCGACTAGGGTTTCTAATTGGAGGATTGTCCATATATTGAACTAATCAATTGAATCCATCAGATCATCATCCAACATGTACTAGGGTCCTGACCTAAAACGGTCAACCCATCCAAACGGTCAACCCTTCTAAATGGTTTGGGGTCCAAACCTCCAAACGGTTTGCAAACCGTTTGGTCTCCAAACGGTTTGGTGAAACCGATTGGACCAAAATCTCGAAACAGTTTGCAATAGAAACTTGTTGGAATGTGTGCCTAAGATGATGTCATCATCATCTACCATCGTTTATTTAAAAGCTACTGCCATTTTCATGGTAATTATATCAATGGATCAAGGGAATTTCAAGTAGAACAAAATGATCAACAATTAATGGAGAATTGAATGAAATAACAACATTTAAGGGTTTAAGTTATAAAACCCACCTCCAATTGAGCTTCAAAGATCCAAGCTCCACGTCTCTAATGGTGGAAGAAGCTTTATCAACTATCCCAAGTTCGTCCTCCAGCTTTTGAGTGAAAAGAAATGGTTAGGATAAAAGATTGCATGGAGAAAAGAAGAAATCCATCATTTATTTTTTATTTCCACCATGAAATCATGGTGAAAGAAGGTCAAGAAGCTTACCAACAGGTTGGGGGTCGTCCTCCTATTTCTCCAAGCTCCCTTGGTCGTTTTTTCAAGCAAGAAGTGAAAGGGGCTTCGAAATTACCCTTTCAACGCATGGATAAAGGAGCATATATATGAATTTTATGAAAAATTCATTTAAGAGAGAGAAAGTAGGGATTATCTCCTCCATTTCCTTTCCACTTGCCCCCCTCTCTTCCTTAGATACGAGGCTATCTTCATTGCCTCTTATTCCTCTCAGTTATCCACGATTTAGAGAAAAACAAACTAAGCACCTTAATCCATTTAATAATAATATCCTAAAGTTAGTGGATAATTCTTTTTCTTTTAATAATGTGAGTTATCCACTTCCTTTAGATATTTTCGTTCCTTTGAAAGGGACATGGTCGTCCATCCTTTTTCAAGATTATCCCTCACCTTTTGGTTAAAGGGCTCTTCAATTAATATATTTATTTTTGCATTAATTGAAGTAAAGTTCCAATTAAGCTTAAATCTTGATTATCTTAATATCAAGATTCTCTCTCCTCCAAAGAGATACAAATGAGACACCCCTCTCATTTTATTTACTCTACATGATGCCAAGAAACATTAGGGACTATTTTGAATTGGTACTTTGCATATTAAGCCCTGGGTTTTGGGTAATTTGTACATTATACCAAGACTAGGTTTAAATGCACAAACATTGCTTTATCAGCTCTTTCTTGGTACTCAGGCTACCACAAGCCATACATCTGCATCATCTTCATTATCATGATGCTTCAAAACATGAGGAACATCTTATCATGTAACATTTGCAATTTAACCCCTCAACTTGGGTAATTTGCACTTTAGTCCAAAACAAGCAAAACAATGTTTCAACATTATTCGAAAAGGACTAAAATTGAAACATAAGTTCCTCTTGAACCTTAATTACTTTTCAAGAAATAATAGCAAGCATATAATTAACTTTATTAAGAAAAACATCTAGGGTTAAGGCATAACCCAGGTCATGGATGTTACAAATCATAAACCCCTAACAAGGATTTCGTCCCCAAAATCCCAGATAAAAAGAAGACAGATATTATTCATTTGTTATATCATGAAGTCTCTACATAACATCTCATTGTTATGGAGACACCATAGAACTTTGACCAATACAAAGTTCTTTCATCCAAAATTCTCATAGAATCAAACATATAGGGCACATGCTCCACTGTCCTTTTGTTATTGACTGTGGAGTTAATTTTGTGTCAGGTAACTCTTTTCTTATTTAGATAGAGGTTATTTATTAATTTAATTTGATAAACTTTTCTTGCAATATTTTTTACAATTATGCGTTCAAATAGTTCATTCTCATCAATGTTATGTTTATGCAAAGCATAAACCCCTAACATACGATGTCCATACTACATTAGGTAACTGGACTGATTCCACAGTTACCCATTCTGGATAACCATCATAAATTAAACTGATATTTCTCAGATACCAAAATTCCTTACCATGGTATCTAACACATGTGTTAATAACACATCATATCCTCATCTTCATTTTTGTTTATAAGTTGATTTATAATTAAATCAAATTCCTCTGTATATCAATTAGAATGTGGTAGAAATATTCATGCCACATCTCCTTCTTGATTAGGCTTCTTTGGATTGTTTCAGAATGATTACTTGATCAGAGTAATCAGAAAGATAACAATCTAGGTATGTCATACTTACCTTTCCTTCAATATATGAATACCTGGCCAGGGTATTCAAGAACTGAAATTAGGTAGTATGTATTTATTTTATTTTGTGTTTTCATCTCTTTAAATTTTGATATACTCAATATCTCAGATTTTTCTCTGAGTTCCTTTTTCATCTCTTCCCTTCCTTAATGAAGAAAGAGAAATTTCAAAACATATAAAAGAATATTAAACTGAACACAAGTTTTTATTCTACTTATCTCTTCCTCATATCCTCGAAGGATTATACAGATGAACTAAATAACACTACCTTTCTTATAGTAGAGAGTAGAGGATATCTTAAAATAGAAAGTTTTATCTTGACATGTCTACCTCTTACAAGTTATCTAGTGTCTTCTTTGTTGGTTCACCTTATCACTTTCTATTTGGATATTTCCACCTCAGATGTCCTCTCTGTCCACATCTATAGCAAGCTCGAAGCTTTTTAGGTGACTGCTGCTTGGGTGCACTACATTGTGGTTGAGTCGGTACTACTGAAATCTTTGATTGTTTAGTACCATCAATTCATTGTTTTTGTGACTGTTTAGACTTCCTTTTAAGGTCTGTCTCATGTTTCTTTATCATAGACCCTTCTATCCTTTGAATTGACTCCACAAATATGGCAAACCTCTCTCTACTTTCTAGGGCAGAAGCCGGAATAGACATCTCAGCATTCAATCCTTTCTCAAAATGTCAAATCTTTTCCTCCTCAATAGCAGCCATCTGAGGAAAAAATCGTAAAAGTTCCATGAACTTAACCTCATATTCACTTATTGACATGGCTCCCTGTCGAATCTTCTCAAACTGTGAGATCTTTTCATCTAAGTATGTCCTTGGAAAATACTTATTGATGAATTCTCGATGAAATTCCTCCCAACTAACCTCTTCGTCATTCATTTTTATTTCTTCTATAGCCCACCAATGTCCAGCACTACCCTTCAAAAGGTACACATCATGATTAACTTTGTCAGCATCCGGGATACTAAGGATCTTAAAAGCCTTTTCTAACTCAGTGAGCCAGAGATCAGCATCTGTTGGGTCATATGTACCAGCATATTCTATGGCTCCTACACGACAGAGTCGTTCAAAGGTCTTACCAGACCCATATCCCTCATTGGAAACTAGTGCCCTAGGTGCCTGTGTTGGCATCCGGTCTGTCATATGCATCACTGTAGTCATGAATTGCCCAAAAAGTGTAGAAAAAGTTGGGTTTCTCATCATGACTTTATCAACATGGGGATTCTCAGGCATTGTTTCTTCTCTTGCATGATCCCTGGCACCTTCTACTGGTGCAACAACATTGCTCTCAGAAACATATTCCTCATGTCCTCCAGACATCTTTGAGTTATATATCTTCTTCTGCATAAGCAGAAGGCACTATAAGATACACTGGGTACACTTAGAACAGACTCAATACCTTAGTCCTATGTCTTTGTATACTCAGTGAACCTAGAGCTCTAATACCACTAAATTGTGGTGAAGCATTCAAAACATACATCATTAACTAAGTGGAAGCAATTACTAACAACGGATTACTAAAAATTAAAACCTTTTTCAAAGAGATCCAATCATAGGAAAACTCTTTCAACAAGAACCAATGTATTACATTTACATCCTGGTTCATAAGTACATATCTTGTACCATCTCTTTTCGAGAGTTACAATATCCACTATCTTGTTAAAAGCTAAACACAGACAGTATAAGAGCGTCGATGCATCAAGCCAAAAACTCAAATCGATGTCAAAATATTAACTACTAACTCTGAGGACCTGAGAGTACAGAGACAAAACATAGAACTTCTATCTACAAGACATGACAGACAGTACACTCAACCTGAGTTGTCACTCCTGTCACCACTGCTGCCGATATTCTTCCTCTACAAGTTATGCTCAGTCTCCTCCGTGCTTGTCCACCTAAAAATGTTGGATCCCACGGGGGTGAGACAATTGTAATTGCCCCAACGAGAGATATAACTCTCTACCAAAAACATTATTATTACAGTTTAATGATATAAAATTGGGTAGAGGATAAGTAGTTTAGAACATTCTCATCTTTTAAAATATTGCAATTGTTTATGATAGAATAGTAAATCATCTATTTTATTCATAAGGAATAGGAAAAACATGTCTATTATTTGTCTATCAAACTTATATCATCATGTCAAACTTCTCTTGTGACACTCATTATCTTGATATGTCACCCCTGAGACATTCTTGTTTCAATCTGCTCGCCTTAGCCAATATGCTAAACAGATAAGGGATTACATCTACCATGTACTCATATATCATTAATACAGGCATTGGGTTATTACCACTCTTGTATCATCATTACATGCATTAAGCTTCTGTCAGGTATTGGACTCTTCCAAACCTGATTACACCACCAGGCATTGGACTTTAACCAACCCTGATTACATAGCCAGGCATTGGACTTTAACCAATCCTAATTTCACAGTCAAGCATTGGACTTTAACCAACCCTGATTACATAGCGCGGCATTGGACATTAACCAACCCTGATTACAGGCTTCATGCCTCTGCCAGGTATTGGACTCTAACCAATCCTAATTTCACAGCCAGGCATTGGACTTTAACCAATTCTGATTACACCGCCAAGCATTGGACTCTAACCAATCCTGGTTACACCGCAAGGCATTCGACTCTAACCAATCATGATTTCACAGCCAGGCATTGGACTTTAACCAATCCTGATTACATCGCCAGGCATTAGACACTACCAATCTTGATTATAGGCTTCATGCCTCTGCCATGTATTGGACTTTAACCAAACCTGATTACATAGATCATGGTATATAAATTCCTCTAACTCATAATTGATCATCACATCCTTCTCTAGGCTTTGAACCCTGAGGTTAGCCTTCATAGCTGTTCATATTCCTTATTAAATACAATTGTTTCTTTTATTAGGTCTATTATTATTATTTCTTATAGTGAACTTTTATAATCATATTGTCACCTCTCACTAGGCAACATCTAACCATATGGCTCACAAGGCCATTAAACATCTTGTCACCTCTCACCAGGCAACATCTAACCATATGGCTCACAAGGCCATCAAACATCTTGTCACCTCTCACTAGGCAACATCTAACCATATGGCTCACAAGGCCATTAAACATCTTGTCACCTCTCACTAGACAACATCTAACCATATGGCTCACAAGGCCATCAAACATCTTGTCACCTCTCACTAGGCAACATCTAACCATATGGCTCACAAGGCCATTAAATATCATGTGTATTCAATCATGTTTATTACTCTTAACATTTATCATTAAATGATTATCAATACAAGGTATGGGTTCATTTCTCATCCTTATCATGGTATGATTATATCATATTCATTAGTTTGGCTTAACCCCATTCTCAAGGTATATTATCCTATACTTATCGAAGTATATCAAACTCATTACATTTCATTGTAACAATTTACATAACACCCTTTACGTGTTTCTTGTCAAAGTATATTGGATTTGAGGTGCATCAAGGTATATCAACCCTGGAATGCTAAAAATGATATAAATCATATCTTGATGTATCACTTTCCTCATCACTTCCAACTTTCTTGAGTTATCAACTTATCTTGGATTAAGGTATTTCCCATCTTAATACTTTCATTCACTAACCTATCAATCTTATCATGAAGTGCATAGGTCACACATAAGAATGGTCCAACTATCTTCAATGATATGGACTCATCTTTGGTTAAGGCATTGCTTACTATAAGGTTGCCTATAATAAACCATTTGAGATATTTCACCTTTATAAGGCTTTACCCACCATTTTATTATTAGGGTTCTGGTTTTTCATCGTATTGCCCAAGATTAGGGTTTTATGTATCATAACTCTAAATTAGAGTTTCACATACCTTCACCCTGTATTAGGGCTCCTCATCATACCATTGCATAGGGTTTCACATGGCATCACCCTCAATTAGGGTTTCACATGCCATCACCATCAATTAGGGTTTCACATGGCATCACCCTCAAATAGGGTTTCACATGGCATCACCCTCAATTAGGGTTTCACATGGCATCACCCTCAATTAGCGTTGAACATTGCATTACCCTCAATTAGGGTTACATCCTTACCCTAGATTAGGGTTACACCTAGCATTGCCCTAGATTAGGGTTAATGTTCATCAATCTTCTCAATTAGAGTTTCATAATCACTTCATCAAAGATCAAACCCTAAAATCTTAATTTATTCATATTGAAAGTGTTTGAGGCTTATCCATTACATGATTACCCTACATGTATGGATTCCTCTCTCTCTCATCCTCTCTAGGATGTTTACTATGTCAAACTTGGATAATTTAGGTCAACCAACCCTTTAATTAAATACATCCAGTTAGGGTTGACATAGTGTATGAAAATATTGCTTACATAAGCTTCAGGGATTAACTCATCTAGGGTTACCAATTACTTAGTACCTTAAAGGTACAACCCTAGTGATTATCTTTCAGATAATTCAGTAACAACCATAGGGTCATTTTATCTTTCATCACCTTAGGTTTCCAATTGA
Organism: Alisma plantago-aquatica; assembly: GCA_963693085.1. Taxonomy (NCBI): domain Eukaryota; kingdom Viridiplantae; phylum Streptophyta; class Magnoliopsida; order Alismatales; family Alismataceae; genus Alisma; species Alisma plantago-aquatica. The sequence goes on from OY856411.1 coordinate 884,364,223, forward strand.
CTTAATCACATTGAAACATCCAAACGCTCTTGACCATTGATGCTCCAAATGGTTTGAAACCGTTTAAGCAAACAATAATGAAACCGTATGGACAATTTATACTTGAAACCACTTGGGTCTCCAAATGGTTTGAGACCGTTTGGTCTCAAACGATCTTGAGACCGTTTGATCTCAAATGGTCTTGAGACCGTTTGGTCTCAGACGAACTTAAGACCGTTTGGTCCAAACTCTCTCAAAACCGAATGGACCAAAAAGGTCTTCCATCACTTTATCAATTCAGGATTTCAATCATTAAACCATCCATCAATTGGACCACTAATTTACTCTTCAATTGGACCATTAAATCACTCTTCAATTGGACCTTCAATTAGGGTTTTGAACCCAATTGAACTAGAGTTAATAATCAAGAAACCATCCATTAGGGTTTTGAAATTGAGGAACCATCAATGGTTAACATTATAGAACTAGTCCAATTGAAATCATTGGGTCATCATCAAACCATGACATGACCTAACCTCAAACGGTCTTGAGGTCATTTGGATGACCTCCAAACAGTCTTGAGACCATTTGACTCAAACCTTTAATGAAATTTGTGAAAATCAGCTAGGGTTTGCATCATTGAATCGATCATCAAATTAACTATTGATTGCATTTCAATTTGATATCTCTGGATCTTCAAATACTCAATCATACTCAACCCTATACCTCCAAATGGTCTTGGTTGACCTCCAAACGGTCTTGAGACCGTTTGGGTTAATCAACCCAACATATTACATCAACCAATTGAAATTTCAGCACTTACCCCGACTAGGGTTTCTAATTGGAGGATTGTCCATATATTGAACTAATCAATTGAATCCATTAGATCATCATCCAACATGTACTAGGGTCCAGACCTCAAACAGTCAACCCTTCTAAACAGTTTGGGGTCCAAACCTCCAAACGGTTTGGTGAAACCGATTTGACCAAAATCTTGAAATCGTTTGCAATTGAAACTTGTTGGAATGTGTGCCTAAGATGATGTCATCGTCATATACCTTCATTTATTCAAAATCTACTACCATTTTCATGGTAATTATATCAATGGATCAAGAGAATTTCAAGTAGAACAAAATGATCAACAATTAATGGAGAATTGAATGCTATAACAACATTTAAGGGTTTAAGTTATATAACCTGCCTCTAATTGAGCTTCAAAGCTCCAATATCCACGTATTTAATGGTGGAAGAAGCTTTTTCAACTATCCCAAGCTCGTCCTCAAGCTTTTGAGTGAAAAGAAATGGCTAGGATAGAAGATTGCATGGAGAAAAGAAGAAATCCATCATTTATTTTCAATTTCCACCATGAAATCATGGTGAAAGAAGGTCAAGAAGATTACCAACAGGTTGGGTGTCGTCCTCCTGTTGCTCCAAGCTCCCTTGGTCGTTTTTGCAAGCAATAAGTGAAAGGGGTTTCGAAATTACCCTTTCAACTCATGGATAAAGGAGCATATATATGAATTTTATGAAAAATTCATTTAAGAGAGAGAAAGTAGGGATTATCTCCTCCATTTCCTTGCCACTTGTCCCCCTCTCTTCCTTAGATACGAGGCTATCTTCCTTGCCTCTTATTACTCTCAATTATCCACGATTTATAAAAAACAAACTAAGCACCTTAATCCGTTTAATAATAATATCCTAAAGTTAGTGGATAATTCTTTTTCTTTTAATAATGTGAGTGAGTTATCCACTTCCTTTAGATATTTTCGTGCCTTTGCAAGGCACATGGTCGTCCATCCTTTTGCAATACCATCCCTGACCTTTTGGTTAAAGGGATCTTCAATTAATATATTTATTTTTGCATTAATTGAAGTAAAGTTCCAATTAAGCTTAAATCTTGATTATTTTAATATCAAGATTCTCTCTCCTCCAAAGAGATACAAATGAGACGCCCCTCTCATTTTTTTTGCTCTACATGATGCCAAGAAACATTAGGGACTATTTTGAAGTGGTACTTTGCATATTAAACCCTGGGTTTTGGGTAATTTGCTCATTATACCAAAACTAGGTTTTAATGCACAAACATTGCTTTATCAGCTCTTTCTTGGTACTTAGGCTACCACAAGCCATACCTCTACATAATATTCATTCTCAAGATGCTTAAACACATGAGGAACATCTTATCATGTAACATTTGCAATTTAACCCCTCAACTTGGGTAATTTTCACTTTAGTCCAAAACAAGCAAAACAATGTTTCAACATTATTCAAAAAGGACTAAAATTGAAACACAAGTTCCTCTCAAACCTTAATTACTTTTCAAGAAATAAGAGCAAGCATATAATTAACTTTATTAAGCAAAACATCTAGGTTTAAGGCATAACCCAGGTCAGGGATGTTACAAAAGGTATCCCAACTACTATGGGATTCTTAGCAATATGGTTGTGATATCAGGATTGGTAGAGTCCAATACCTGGTTGTGATCTCAGGATTGGTACAATCCAATACCTGGCTGAACTCTATGATCTCAAGATTGTTGCAATCCAATACCTGGATGAACTCTATCAGGATTGGTAGAGTCTAATACCTGGTTGTGATCTCAGGATTGGTGCAATCCAATACCTAGATGAACTCTATGATCTCAGGATTGGTTCAATCCAATACCTGGCTGAACTCCATCAGGATTGGCAGAGTCTAATACCTAGTTGTGATCTCAGGATTGGTACAATCCAATACCTGGTTGAACTCTATGATCTTAGGATTGGTGCAATCCAATACCTGGTTGAACTCTATCAGGATTGGCAGAGTCCAATACCTGGCTGTGAGCTCAGGATTGGTACAATATAGTACCTGGTTGAACTCTATGATCTCAGGATTGGTACAATCCAATACCTGGTTGAACTCTATCAGGATTGGCAGAGTCCAATACCTGGATGTGATCTCAATATTGGTACAATCCAATACCTGGTTGAACTCCATGATCTCAGGATTGGTACAATCCAATACCTAGTTGAACTCTATGATCTCAGGATTGGTACATTCCAATACCTGGTTGAACTCTATGATCTTAGGATTGGTACAATCCAATATCTGGCTGAACTCTATGATCTCAGGATTGGTGCAATCCAATACCTAGTTGAACTCTATCAGGATTGGCAGAGTCCAATACCTGAATGTGATCTCAAGATTGGTATAATCCAATACTTGGTTGAACTCTATCAGGATTGGCAGAGTCCAATACCTGGTCGTGATCAAGGGATTGGTATAATCCAATACCTGGTTGAACTCTATTAGGATTGGCAGAGTCCAATAGCTAGCTGAACTCTTACAAGATCATTATAATCCAATATCTGATTAGCAAATTAGCTGAGGCCAACAGTTAGAAATGAGAATGATTCATGGATATCATAACATGATAATATTATCACATGATAAGCTTGAGATGTTGGCATAATATGATGGGTAAATGATACACATGTTCTTCATATTCCTTATAAAGTGAATAGATGATTTACTGCTCTATCATAGACAGTTGCCATGATTTAAGATATGAGAATGTTCTAATCTACTTATCCATAGTGATTAACCTTGTTTAGTAATATAAAAGAACCTCTAATCAGTTTCATTCTATTTACCTGTGATAATAACATTGTTGGCGGAGAGTTATATCTCTTGCTGGGATAATTGTCTCACCCCGTGGGATCCACAATTTTTAGGTGGATGTGCACGAGGAGGTAGAGACTATTTTGCAGATGAAGGACAACAACAGCAGGGATAGTAGTAACACCTTAGGTTGAGTGTACTGTCTGTCGTGTCTTATAAATAGAAGTCCTATGTGTCATCTCTGTACTCTCAGGTCCTTGGATTTAGTGCGTGATGGTTTTATGAACAATCTGAGATTTTTGGCTTGTATGCCTTGAGGTTTTATGTTGCTTTAGTATGTGTTCTGACAAAGCAATTGTTATATGCTATCCTTGAGATTATATGGTATAGTATATGTACAATGTGAACCCTGATGTATATAAAGTTTTGGTTCTTTCATTAAGAGTTTTCCGGGAAATGGATCTCTTTGCAAAATGGTTTTAATTTTTTTTTGTGATTTTTGTTAATTTGTTGCTTATGGTTATTCCGCATAATTAGTAATGATTTGGCTATTGATTTGGTGGTAGTCCTTTCATTACATATGGTAAAGAAGTTGCCTCGTGCGATTTTAGTTCACTGTGATAGCACTACAACCATTACAAAGATAAAGAGTTCTAAGTACAATAAAAAACAACATAGACACATCCAAGTCCGACTCAAGTATGTAATAGAATTAGTGCCTAATCATGTAGTGGTTGTGGACTATGTCGGTACCATAGTTAATAAAACTGATCTTTTCACTAAAGGTCTTAATCTGGTCTTAGTGGAAAAAATCTAGGTTGGGGAGAGACTGGAACCCCTTATGATAGAAGGTAGTAGCAACCCAACTCAAAAGAGTGGAGATCCCATAAACTAGGTTCAATGTGGTAATAACAAGATGTTGGGTGAATTAGATGGCACTGTGAATTTTCATTGATGTTTCTTGCATCTGTGTTTCTATCCCCTTGAAACCTATTTGTAAGGGCCCTAAACTTGCTTAATGAGTTGAATAAGCTTAATTACCATAAATGAATTCTTAGAACCCTAACCTAACCTTATGATATGCTTTGAAAGCATAATACAAGCTTAAGTTTCAAATTTGGTCCAATTTGAACATTATTTGAGCAAGTTATGTAATTTTATGTACATTTTGGACTTTATGTAATTTACCCAATTGAGGGGTTTTCTTTGCAATTTGTCACATATATTATGTTCCTTAGATGTTATCTTATCATTCCTGAGTATTTTGAGCCATGGGTCTCCTACTTGAGCCATGGTTTGAAGGTGTTTTCCTCAAGGGTGTTTTAGGGTTAGCCCCTTCATGGATGAGCTACCTTTAGTAGCTATCAACTAATGTATTATTTGATTGGCTTGGAAATTCGACAAAGGAAAGATAAGCAGGTCTATATGAATGGTGGGGGAGTTGCTTGTGTGTGTGTGCTTATATATTCTTAATAGTTTAAGGCCATGGACACTTGGAAAGATATTAGAACTTCAACTTTTTCTTTTTCTTTTTCTTAAAGTTTCATATACTTATCCCTAAGCACCCAAATGAGCCATTTGCTCTCTACCACTTCCATCCTTCTATGAACCTCGTTCTCCCTATGTGCTTCTGCAATTTTCCTATCGAAGGAAGAAGAAAGTGAAGATCTTCTTGGAAAAAGAATGTAGGGTTGTAACTGACTTCCTTTAGGGGTTTCTAAAGCTCCTTCCTAGTGATCTTGACCTAAAAGTGTAAGTATGACCTTATTTCCTCCATTTATTTCTTTTCTCTTCTTCCTCTTATATCTCTCCAAGTTGGAACCCTGTTGTTCCATGGTGAAAGTGGCTTTAGAACTCAAAAATCTACCCTTCTTGTTTCTTTTTCTAGGGTTTTGCTTCTTTGTGGATAGAAATGCCTATTTGGCCAAGTTCAGATCTGAATATAGGGATTTCTTGCCTTATTTGCTCAAGATTCTTTCTGTTTGGGATCTGACCTACTCTATAGAGGTGAGTTTTATAACATTCTTCACTTATATTGCTTGTTAGAAGCTTGTTAGTTCATGTTTATGTTTTAATGTGATGAACTAAGCATAGTTCTTCACTTATATTGAGATGGCACGGGGAGGGAGAGGGCGAGGGAGGGGTATAAACCCTAGTAGTAGTGAAGATTTTTCGGCAGCGAGGCCTTCCCCACATGAATCGACATTGATTCCTCCAGGGAGCTCAAGTGTGGCTACCGGAGAGCAAAGGAACCCCTCGCTCCTGAATGGTTGCTCCTCTCAGGTGAATTCGACCCTGAAAAATCCACCGGCCTCATCCTCTTCGCATCTGTAGTCCCCGTCAGGAGAACTGACCTCGTCTACTCTGAGTGACGTGGTCAATTGGCTTGCATCCAGCAGACTGGGCAGGAAGTGTGGAGAGGTTTTTGTTCTGGAATTCATTGAGCCCGAGATCTGAAATGGAACCAAATCCTTCTCATTTTCGAGTGAAGATGAGGCTGTTCCAACCTGGCAAGAGTACATCTCCATTCGCTTCACGGGAAGGAAGCCCTATCGAATCCAACTTCTCAGCTAGATTCGTCGACGGTGGTGACCAAGTGGCGATTTTGAGATCACGGCGGAAGAAATGGAAGGGTTCGTCGTGAAGCTCCCTACGACCACATAAAAGGAAAGGATTCTGGAGGAGGCACCTTGGATGATGGACGACACTCTCATCATCACTCAAGCCTGGGAACCTAGTTCCCCTCTTCCCCCTATATCCTTCTCTAAGCTCCCTATCTGGGCGGTCCTTGAGAACCCTGGTTTTCATTGGACCTTGAGAAAAATCAGTGGAGTGGCGAGCCTGGTAGGTAGACCCCTCGACGTAGAAGATGCTTGCTTGTCGGTTGACTGCCTAAAGGAAGATTTAGTCTACGTGGAAATGGAGTCTTGCTCTGCGTTTCCAAGGGAGGTAACAATCAGGGTCGATGACGTTCCTAAATCCTTGAAGGTCAGCTTCGTGGCGAAGCCAAAGCTTTACACTGGGTACAATCACTTTGGCCATCGACTCTCGTCCTACCCTGTGAATGTTAAGGGCAAACCAAAGCTTTTCCAATTGCAGATCAGAGCTGGGAAGATGACCAGCAGACAAAGTACTTGACGTTATGTCGATGAGAGCCAAAATCAAGCCGCTAGTAATGTAAGAAATTCTACAGGGGCAGTTAGTAAAGAAGGAAACAGTGGCTTGCTTCCAGAACCCGAGATGCGATGTTGCTTGTCTGAAGAAGGGAATGAAACCCTTAACTTAGGTTGGGAGTTACTCCTTCCAAAGCTAAGCGCCACTCCACATGGTGTGAAACAATTGGCAGTGGATACTGGGTTGGCCTTGGAGTACCAACAAAGATTCGCTTGGAACTTTTATGAAGTCTCATCAGTTAGCTCGTGTGATTCATATCCAGAGTTGCTGGATGACTTCAAGGTGAACAAGGGAGCTAGATCGAAGAAGAAAAAGAAAAAACATAGAGGTGTTGAAGGCGAAATGATCCCCATGATTGATTTCTCAGGATCTACTTGCTGACTGATGTCTGTGTGCTTTAGTCAAAGTTCCAAATGTGGCATCTGAACTAGTAATATGGTGTTGTCGACTGTAGGCCTCCTTTGGTCTTTTGCAAGTGTTTTTTCTGCTATTGTATCCTCTATATGTAGGTGAGCTGATTGCCAGAGGCTCTACTTTGGCCGATTCTTAGTTGTAGGATCCAAAGGATAAATGCTTGAGGTTGTGTCGTTGAGCTAGTTTTTAGATGTTTGTTTGGATTCTTAATTCGGTGAAGCACTGACCAGGTGTAGATGGCTCAGTTCTTCAGGTGGGAAACAGTGAGTGGCAGGCATGCTTCCTTTCTTTGTTTCTCCTGCGATCCTTTTGAGAAGACCGGCTAGAAGATGGGATGGGGGATGGCTCATTTGATTGAACTGGCAGTCGAGGTGTAGTCTCGCACAAGCGTCTTTGTGGGTGGTTTAATCGGTCATGTTTGTTTTCTTCTCCTTCCTATTTAGTTCTCTCTGATGTGCTCAGAGCCTATTTCTTCTTCTGCCCCTTTTAGATTGGAGTATCTTTTCTAGTCTCGGGTCTCTTATATCCCCCTGCGTGGGGATGAGATCTAGTAGCTTATTTTAGGGGCACTTTATTGTACCTTAAGTTTTGGTTTAATTAGTAACATAATTTTTGTGCGACCAAAAAACTAAGCATAGAGAAACCATGCTTGTTTAAAATTACGAATTTTTGTGGTGTTCCTTGTTCTGTTCTAGTTCTATATGAACTTGTAAATATGTACAAAACCTTTCTAAGGTGTAACATGATCTGTGATAGGTTGATAGCAACAACCTATGGTATTAAGCACAAAACAATTGATGGTCGAAATTAGGGTTTTCAAACTATTTCCTTCCCTACCACACAACCAATGGTGATACCATTCAACAACCAATGGTATTACTATCTTGTCAACTGATGTTCATGATCAAAGGTGTCAAATGATGGGTACAACCTATGGTTACCCCCCTTAGGTCAGGTTTTGTCTCAATTAGAAGTTTAATGATCAACCATCAAGTACCATAATGTTGTTATCAATCAATGATGACATTAGCTTAATATTTGATAGTGTTGAATGAATTTAGTGTTGATCCTACCAACCAATGGCGAGTCAAGATTTTAAATGTATCTTATTTTCAGCCCCTAACCAATGGTTTCTCGGTTCAATGAATTCAATGGTTAAACCATACTCAATTTAATGATTTTGAATAATGAACATGATTTAATGGATGAGATTGGATGCTTTAACATCCAATGGATTAGAATAAATCCAAGGATACTATATGTTGGTTCTAGTAATGAAATTTGATGGTACAACACCTTTGAAACTTGTAGTATTACATTTGCCCTTGTATGAATATATTTGATAAATCATCATAACAAGTGAATGTATACCCCTAATGAAATATGACTTGTTACACCAACTCTAATATGGCTAAGTGCTAGTGATTGATTGTGATCATCCTTCTTAAAGTGATTAAATGTGATTATGAAATATTCTCTTCTTATGTTGAAACCATAATATGATGATAGTTGAGCATCATAGTTTGTGCTATTCTAATCTTATATGTCACATGTGTGATTGTTGTTCCATTGAGCCTTGTTTTAAGGCATTGAAAGACAATGATGATTATGTAGGAATTGATGAGGTGGTCATAATGACCTTTGGGCATGCACTACTACAGAAACAGTGTTCAGTGACGCTTTTCTGGGCGTCGGTTATTTAGGAAAATCGATGCCTATAATATTAGACGTCGGTTATTTATGCAAATCGACGTCTATATTCAAAGACCAGCCAGACACGGGTACCGCTTTGTATTCAGCGTCGACTATTTATAACAGACCGACGCCTAAAATCGCCCACAAAATCCAATTTTCGAGCGAAAACATTTTAGGTTACCTACAGCGTCGGTCTTTTAACAATTCACCGACGCCTATTTAAAATGAAAATTTGCACGAAAAGTCCCACTTTCAGTGTCGATTATCCTTCGATAACCGACGCTGATAATGGTTCCCGCCAAATAATTTAGGGTAAAGGTTGTCTAGTTGGGCATCGGTGTTTTACTATCAACTGACACTAAATCATAATAGGCGTCGGTTTTATAGATAACCGACGCCGTTGACCAACTTAATAATCCCGATCACTCGGCTCTTCCCCCTTTCTTCCTATTTCATCGCGATATTGTTGTGCTGCTGCTGCCGCTCTCCTGAAATTGCCCGACGACCCTGCTGCTGCTCGCCGCCGCTACTACTGGTGCTTCTCCGCTCGCCGCTGCCACTGCTACTGGTGCGTCGCTGCTGCTGGTACACCTCTACTCACCGCTACCGCTGCCGCTGCTGCTCTGCTCATTCCCGGCGCCGCTACTACTGGTTCACCGCCCGCCGCTCTGCTCTCTCTTCTTCCGCCGTCACTGCTGCCGCCGCTCGCCGCCGCGCTTTCCACGCTAGCTCCAGGTAGCGCCACCTCTTTGCTTCCTTCTCCCTAGCTATTTACCAACATGCAAGCATGGCCATGGCTGTGTTGGCCTACCACGACCGTGCTGGACAGCATGGCCGTAGTAGGCCAACACAGCCACAGCTGTGCTTGCTGTTGGTAAGGATATGAACAAATTTTTATGTAATGCTTTATGTAAATCCTAGGATATGAACAAATTTTTTGCTTGTATATATTTGTGCTTCTAATCCTAATGTTTGACTTAATTCAGTAAATTTTGATGCATGTTGAAATAAGATTTAAACTTGTCAATTCTAGCATCCTAATTTGATTTGATTAAACCTAACATTGATGAAACACTAACATCAATTGTGATGAAACCCTAACATTAATTGTGATGAAACCCTAACATGTACATATATATTATTGTGTTTGTTGGCCTAGAAACCCGTCCAAGATTTACTCATTAGGAGTAAATCTTGGATAGTCCCCGGTTTGGGACTGTTCTTGAACACCTAATCTCACTTAGGATGTAAGTGTATAATGTGTATTGGGTTTTCGAGAAAATTTCAGTAGCATTTCCCCATTTGTTCTCTAAGTACATATGTACTTAGAGAACAGCGGGGAAATGCTACTGAAATTTTCTTGAAAACCCAATACACATTATACACTTACTAGTGAGATTAGGTGTTCAAGGATGGGATAGGTGGTACACATTTATTATATATAAGAATGACATCACATGTGTTTGTTGGCCTAGAAAGTGAACAATCATTGTTCTTTATATTACTTGTACATTGGTATAAATTAGAATGAACAATCACTAAATTATATATTGTTTGTATGGAGTCTGGCTTCATTGTAGATAATAGGAGTAAAACTTGGATAGGATGTAAGTGTATACCCTAATCTTGTCCTAATATATACTTGTTTTCTCTTTGATCATAGAATGGATAGATCATGGATGTCCATTCGCAATCGTTGCACCCCAGAGTTTATATCTGGTCTTGATCAGTTTATTAGATTTGCCGAGGAACATAGGAAAAAACCTACAGATAGGTTCTACTGTCCATATAGGCATTGCGGTAACAATTTGAAAGTCAACACTGGTGAGGAAATCAAAAGTCATGTCATGTGCAACGGGATTGTACAAGGCTATACATAATGGCACTGGCATGGAGAGATTTCAAACTCGAAACCAGTAGATGTCGATAGCAGTGCTTGGGTGGAAGAAGAAATTGCCTTCAATGACGTAGATGTGAACGAACCAGTTCCAGTAGACATCGTTGATGCGATGTTGGATAGTTGTAGGGTAGAGCACACTGATCCACCTCCTATCTTTAGAAACATTGTGCATGATGTTGAGATATCGTAATACATAGGTTGTGCTAAGTTTACGAAGCTTAGCGCTGTGTTGAGATTGTATAAGTTGAAAGCTAACAATAGATGGAGCGACAAAAGCTTCACTGAATTGTTGACTTTGTTGAAAGAAATGCTTCCTGAAGGAAACGAGCTGCCAATCTCAACATACCGGGTAAAGAAAATGTTGTGCCCAATGGGAATGGAGGCCAAGAAGATACATGCATGCCTGAATGATTGTGTATTATTTCAAAAGGACTATGTAGATTTGAAAGATTGTCCAAAATGTGGTGTGTCACGGTATAAAGTGACGACTTCGGGGGAGTCCAAAACTGGTTCTCCTACCAAGGTGTTGTGGTATCTACCTATAATATCACGGTTTCAACGCTTGTTTGCAAATTTGAAAGATGCAAAGAATTTGAGGTGGCATGTAGATGTTAAGAAAAATAATGATGGGATCCTACGACATGTGTCTGATTCCCCACAGTAGAAGATTAGGGTTTGTGATCAATTGTGTTAAATTAGGGTTTAAAATAATAAACGATGAAGGGAAACCCTAATTGCGATGGAAACCCTAAGAAGCGAGCTAGATTTAATAGATCTTAATGACACGAGTAATAAAAGGAAATTGTATATTTGTTTCAGGATCTTATTGAATGCTTGCTTGCTCTTTGTTGATTGGACTATTCTTTCTCAAATCTGCATGTACAGGTATGTTGTTACGCTTATGACTACCCGAATTAGTTTTCCGGGATTTTATCGATGTTTCCATCGTGGCTTGAATTAAACTGTTGGATGTATTTAATTCATGCAAAGTATAATGTGAATATGACAATCACATAAGAAATATGCCTACTAGCTCAGATCCTAGTCCCCTCTGTAGCTTTATAGATTGACCTAGTAAATGGCTACCAATGAGGGTAGGTCCATCAAGTCATTATATGACTTAGTAAATGGCTACCAATGGGGTAGGTCCATCAAGTCATCATGAGTCAGGGATTGGTCTACCTTTGGGTCGGACCATGCGACTCCATAACCCTAGGTATTGGCTACATGTGTGGTAGGGCCATGGGGGTAAGGATCTACCATATGAGAGAGGTGGTATCCATGTCCACTGTAGGGACGTTACAGAGAAAGGGGATAGGCAAGGATTGAGTAGTATTGCTTAAAACGTAATCTGGTTGTTAAATGATATTTGGTTGATTACATTGTTAACATAGTTGCACAATTATTGTTTCCCCCACATACCAGCTTCGGCTGACCGACGTTTTGTTTGTCGGCGTTTTAGGTACAAATGAAAGAACAAATAGTAAAGTGACATATGTGGAATCGAATGAGAAATAACATGCACATGAGGATTAGTTAGATTAACATCTTCATGGACAGAAGTTTAGAAATCCCAGTTTTTCTAAGGTAAGAAAAGTTTTATTTTATACCTATTTTCAGTTTAGTTGGTAAAGTTTATTAATTGTTATTGATTATTTGTCGAACCTTTGATCCTGTTAATTGAATAACGGCTCTATCCTTCGGGTCTCCCTTAATTGGGGGTTACCGGGAAACGGGGTCGTTACAATAGATCTACCATATGAGAGAGGTGGTATCCATGTCCACTGCAGGGACATTACAGAGAAAGGGGATAGGCAAGGATTGAGTAGTATTGCTTAAAATGTAATCTTGGTTGTTAAATGATATTTGGTTGATTACATTGTTAACATAGTTGCACAATTATTGTTTCCCCCACATACCAGCTTTGGCTGACTGACGTTTTATTTGTCGGCGTTTTAGGTACAAATGAAAGAACAAACAGTAAAGTGACATATGTGGAATCGATTGAGAAATAACATGCACAGGAGGATTAGTTAGATTAACATCTTCATGGATAGAAGTTTAGAAATCCCAGTTTTTCTAAGGTAAGAAAAGTTTTATTTTATACCTGTTTTCAGTTTAGTTGGTAAAGTTTATTAATTGTTATTGATTATTTGTCGAACCTTTGATCCTGTTAATTGAATAACGGCTCTATCCTTCGGGTCTCCCTTAATTGGGGGTTACCGGGAGACGGGGTCGTTACAATTGATCTATTGTACCCCAAATTTGGTGAAGAAGATAGGAATCTAAGACTTGGGCTTTGTACAGATGGGATGAATCCGTACGGGACATTGAGCAGCCAACATAGCACTTGGCCAGTCATGCTTGTTATATACAATCTTCCTCCCTGGTTGTGTATGAAAAATAAATACGTTATGATGTCGTTGTTGACATCGGGCCCTAAACAACCCAGAAATGATATCGATGTTTATCTTGAACCTCTAATTGATGACTTAAAGAAACTTTGGGCTGAAGGTGTGATGACCTATGATGCTTCAAGAAGAGAGACATTTCGTTTGCACACTATGTTGTTTTGCACTATTAATGACTTTCCAGCATATGGGAATTTGTCTGGATATAGTGTCAAAGGAGCTAAAGTGTGTCCTATATGTGAAGAAAACACTGATTCAATAAGACTAAAACATGGCGGAAAGACTGTATATCTTGGTCATCAAAGGTTTCTTTCAAAATTCCATCTGTATCGTAGGAAGCGCAAAGCATTCGATGGATGGAATGATGAACGGAGTGCACCTAAACCTATACCAGGGGATGTTGTTTATGAAAGAGTAAAAGACATTGCCAATGAATTTAGTAAGAAATCACAATGTAGTATGGCCACACAGAGTGATAATTCTTCATTCAAGAAGAAGTCAATATTTTGGGATCTTCCTTATTGGAGTTCTTTGACAGTCAGGCATTGTATCGATGTAATGCACGTTGAGAAAAATGTTTGTGATAGCATCATTGGTACTCTGTTAAATATACCAGGTAAGACTAAAGATGGGATAAAATCCAGACTGGACCTACGTGAAATGGGAATAAGGTCAGAATTAACAGAATTACGTGAAATGGATAATAAAAAAACATACTTACCTCTCACTTGTTACACGTTGTCTAGAAAGGAGAAGAAAGCTTTTTGTGAATGCTTGGTAAATGTTAAGGTGCCACATGGTTACTCATCCAACATCCGTAGATTGGTATCAATGAAAGATCTGAAGTTGATAGGTCTTAAATATCATGATTGTCACACTCTAATGCAACAAATATTACATGTGGCAATTCGATCTATATTGTCGAAGCATGTAAGGTTTGCAATCACCAGACTTTGTTTCTTTTTCAACAGTCTATGCAGCAAAGTTATTGACCCTGATACTCGTGATAATTTGCAAAGAGAAGTGGTTGTTATCCTATGTCAGCTTGAGATGTATTTCCCTCCTTCGTTCTTTGATATCATGGTACATCTTGTTTTCCACTTGACTAGGGAAGTGAAAATGTTGGGACCAGTTTTCTTGCATTGGATGTATCCCTTTGAACGATACATGAGCATTTTTAAAGGTGATGTTCGAAACTGTTATCGGCCTGAAGGGAGTATTATTGAAGGTTATGTGGCGAGAGAGGTTATGGATTTTTGCAATGACTTTATGAGTGGTAATAACACTCATGTTAATGACAAGAATATTGAGGAGGGCAAAGGAATTTTGGGATCACGGGTGAAAGTAATCAGCCGTGAGCAGTTGGAACAAGCTCACTAGTATATTTTACACAACATGGACGAAGTGAGTGTTTATATCGAGGAACATACCAATTTCATCAAGAGACAACATCCTCGAGCAAGTTCAATGTGGCTTGCTAGAGAGCATAATAAGACTTTTACTAGTGGTTTGAAGATAAAGTCTTACATCAACTATCTCAAACACCAAATGATATTACAGAAACTATCAAATGCCTCACCTTTAAACCAAAACTGAATGTTATGTCTTATGAAGGGTTTGACATTAATGGGTTCACATATTACACAAAGCGCCAAGATGATAAGAGTGTCGTCCTAAACAGTGGGGTCACTCTTCAAGCGTCGACTATGTATTTTGCAAGTGCAAAGGATAAGAGTCCACATGAAGCTAAAATGTCATATTACGGTGTCATTGAAGACATATGGGAGTTTGAATACATAGATTTCAGAATTCCGCTCTTTAAATGTAATTGGGTTGATAACACCAAAGGAGTTATAGTGGATGAATTGGGTTTCACTTTGGTGAACTTTGAAAAGATTGGCGAGAAGGGTGAACCATTCATATTGGCATCACAGGCGAAACAAATATTCTATATCGATGATCCTGCAAATGATAAATGGTCGGTTGTTCTTCATGGTAAAAGACAGTTCATTGAAGATCCTATAGATGAAGAAGAGTATTATGATAAGTATGATGACTCCAGTCCATTCTCAGTTGGGTTGCCAACTCCACAAAATATTGAAGCTAATGATGACTTATATGTGCGCGGAGATCACAATGAAGGATTGTTAATTGATAAAAGATCACAATTTTAGAGACATGTATGTTTATACAAATGCTAAATGTTTGCCTTTTTCTAGTTAATACAAATGCTAAATGTTTGCCTTTTTCTAGTTAATACAAATGCTAAATGTTTGCCTTTTTAATGACATTTTCAGATGGCTGACCATGATGAGCATGATGTCCATGATGAGCATGAAGTCCATGATGAGCATGATGTCCATGACGAGCATGGCGAGGATACCAATGTAAGTTCTAAAAACATATCTTGTATTTCTATAAAATTCATTATCTTCTAGTTATGTCATATATCCTATATTTCTATATTGGGCTAATTCAGTGTGTTTATTTTTGTCAAATATGAGGTTGATGATGCACATGTACCCACTGAAGCACTGGAGCAACTTGATGCGTAGCACCAAACACTTAACAAGAAAAGGGGCATCACTCTGTTGAAGAAGTTAATAGCACTGAGTGGCAGTGGATCCAAATTGGTTGTTGAGTTTGATAATGGAGGAAATGCAATTGGAGTGAACCGCAATAATTTTGTAAACTATCTTGGGTGTGTCACTCGAAGCCATTGTGGTGTTAAGTATGATAATTGGCATAAAGTTCCTCAGGCGAAGAAAGACTTGATATGGAAGGATTTATGTGTGAGTTATTATTATTTGCAATTCTATTATGTAGATTACAAATTATATTATTTGCAATTCTATTTTTGGATACTAGTTAATAAGAATTCTATTTTACAGAATCTGTTTGCACTGGATGAGAAGTTGCATCGTAAAAGCGTGATGCAATGCGCTGGAAAGATGCTTAGGAACTATAGGACAAATCTGAACAGAGAATACATAAAAGATGGTGATAAGAAGAAGAAGTCAGCCCTTAAGCAGTGGAACTTCTTGGACAAAGAAGATTGGGACAATTTTGTTGCTTCAAGAAAATCTGAAGAATTCAAGGTATTAGGTGTCACTCCCAATTTAATTAATATATGTTGTATTCACCTATTCAAGATTAACATTTAGTGCTACTAATCAAATCATTAATGTGCATACTAACTAGGCCCTCAGTGACGCGCAAAAAGCAAGGCGTGCACTGAATGTGCATAACCACACTATGGGTCCAAAGGGCTATGCAAGTGTTCACCAAAGACTACAGGCAGAGTCTGCGGCTACTTAGGAGTCTGCTGCTACTCAGGAGTCTGCCACACCCATGCCTCGCCATGATATCTAGATAGCTGGGAGGCAAAACAAGAAGGGTGAAATAAAGAAGCCCGTAACTGCTGAGGCGGCTGCGAAAATGGTAAAATACAACTCTTAGAGCAATCGTTTGAATATTGATTATTTGTGGTGTTAACTTACCAATTTCTATTGATGGTGATTAGTGGGAGCTGCACGAGCAGAGGAAACAAGGCACATTCATCCCTCAGGGCACAAGGGATGAATTGACAGTTGCTCTGGGTAACCTAGAGCATCATGGACGTGTTAGGGGTGTTGGCGCTGGTGTGGGCATCAAAGCATTCTTTGGGCCATCCCAGCGCAAACCCAGAGCGGGACTTTCTCAAGAAGAGGTAACCTATTCTTTTTTTAGAATGTTACTGCAAAAGGGAATTCAATAATACGAAGCTAATGTTTCTTTTATCCATGTATAGGAGAATAAGAGAGTCGAGGATATAGTTGTGAAGAAGGTCAATGATATAGTTGCTGAGAAGCTCAAGGAAGAAATAGTGCGGTGGCAGGTATCTCAAGCTTCCAATCAGCCTATGGCGACCCACTCTTCTCCTGATGCACAGACTGCGAGTAATCTTGGAGACCCATCGCCTAGCACGTCTCCTGTAAGTATTGTTTATGACATTGTAGCTAGTCTTTTCAAGATGATATGTTTTCAAGATGATATGTATATATGTATAACATTCTTTACGTAAATTTGTAGGCATTGAAGCCATGCCGCTTAAAAATGCAAGACTATGTTGTTGCAGAGACGCAGGATTACCTGTCCCTTCCTGGGGCAACATTTCATGGGACTTCAATGCCGCAGGGCTACGTTTGTGTGAGCCCGATATGTGTATTACCCGATTGGAGGGAAGCTGTATTGCCATATGCCCACCAGATATTGATACACTTGGTGAAGCAGAAGGCGGGGTGATATTGTGGCCCAAAACAGATGTCGTCTACACTACTGAAATTGTAAGATAAATTTACATTACTTTAGATTGTTAATGTGTATATATGAGATCAACTGATCTGAAATTATATATACATGTTAAAAAGAAGACACCCGGAGCACCTAGGCCTCCACCTCCATTTCCTGCATTACCAAGTTGGGTTCCAACTGACCTAAAATACCTGTTAGGTCCTTCTTTTAGGGGAATGGCATGTTGGCTATGGGCACATAATATACATTGCCCTATAGTTGTTTCTTTAGAAGCAGATTATGTAGGTCAATCATACGATAGTTCTTTATTTATACAAGATATTATTGAGTTGTTCATGTATGATTGGTTGAATACATCAATGATAGAGACATGGATAAGGTGAGATCTTGTTTATACATCCACATACCTTGTGTAAGATCCGGTGATCTAGTTTCTTATATATTAATGCATACGTAATACATGTTTTTCAGCTACTTATTCGAAGATCAATGCAAACAATTTGCATTTGATCATGTGGGATTTTTGATTCCATCATTGATTAGTATGGTAGCTAAAGACCCTGATAGTGTTCAAAAATAATGTATAGATGCTTTTACAATTTTCAGTCAGCAAAAGAAGACGATAATAATAGCTCCATTCAATGTCAAGTAAGTTTACTTTATTTATAATTTGGACTTAAGAAAATTCCATTTTTATTGTGCATTTTGAGTTATTAATTTTTTAACTTTTTTACCTATAGCGCTAGACATTGGGAGTTACTAGTTATTGTCCCCGAGACGTTCACTATTTATTATCTAGATCCTGCGGGAAGTACATTGAACACTAAAATTGGACACACATTGAGAATGTCATTATTCTGGTGAGAAATATTTCATTTTTATATCCGTTAACATATGTTATTACATTACTATTTAATTATGCAATTTACTGTGTTACATTAACATGTAGGGGTTTAGATGCATTCAAAAATGCTGGAAGAAATGTCCCAAGGAGAAAGAACCAGCCAATAATTTGGGAGAACGTAAAAGTAAGTTCCCGACTCCAATGTATATATTATTTATGTGAACTGTGCTTAGTTGTATTTTTTAATATTTTGTATGTTTCAATTTATAGTGCGCTACACAAGACAACGGCTGGGCATGCGCATACTATGTGATGCGATTTATGCAGATTATTATCCGACGTGCCGCATTGGATATTAATAGCATACATGAGGTATTATATATAGTCTCATTAGTTAGTATGAAATATATCAATCTTATTTTTATATTATTACTTATATGTATACATAATTCTCTTTGCAGGTGTTTAAAATTGACCACACTATAGGTAAATGCTTAAAAATGTACATGCTCCATATACGATGGAAGCATTAAATGAAGTAAGAGAAGAATGGGCAAAAGCCATACAAGCAGTGGCGATTGTAAGATATAATTGGGATGCTGATAGCGATGCTGAATGATATTTCGTAAATGAATATTTCTGAATGTTTATACATGTCTGAATGTTTCTACATGTATTTGAATGTTTCTACATGTGTGAATGTGAGAATTGAATTGATGTCTGAACGTATCTACTTGTGTGAAAAAATATTTGTTGATTTTGCAGGTTTGTGGCCTGTTTGTAGGCTGATATCAATGGATGTCGTAAACCTGCAGTTCAGAAAACTGAACTGCAGGTTCTCATCCTGCTGACCAGCCACAGCAGGCCTGCAAACTGATAAGAAAAAAAATTAAAGTATAGGCGTTGGTTATTTATAGAACACCGTCATCAAAGGCCTGCAGTGTCGGTTATTTGATAAAAATTGACGCCTAATATGACAAACAACCCGACCGTGCAGGAAAGCACGGCCGTGGTGGAAAAGGCGTCACATATTCGTATAAAACCCATGCCTATAGTACTAAACATAGCCGTGCAGCGAAGCATGGCTGTGTCGTCTGGGAGTATGGCGTCGGTTGTTCAGTTGTTAACTGACGCAGAAAGTGTCCTAGGCGGTGCTCTTTTTTGTGGCGCGAACCCTATAGACGTCGGCCAACTATATATAACCGACGCCTATTTATCATATAGGCATCGGTTAGAAAACCGACGTCGAAGAGTTCGACCTTTAGCGGCGCCCACATAGGCGTCGCTTGAAAACCGTCGCCAAAGGGGGTTAAATAATCGACGCCAAAGGCGTGTTCTGTAGTAGTGATGTTTGAGCCCTGATTGGGGTGAAATCCTCTTCATGTTCCAATAAGGGTTGTAACCCTGGAACTTATGATAAGAAATGGGTATCTTGAAATAGTATTATGTAATGTAGTTCATTACAATGCAATGGATGGAGAATGTGGTGATGTGATTAAGATTTATACCTCAAATGGTTTATATCTTATGAATTTGCAATTCTTATACACTTGATAAAAATGGAATAGGGTTTGTATGTCCATTTATATGATTTAGCCTTAATTCACCCAATTGGCATAATAATTAAGTGAAACTCTAATCATGTAGTGCCCTGTGCCATAGATCTATCTGAGTGTAAGAAATTACCAGATAGTAAAACAAGTATTCTTAAGGGAAACTCAGAGCGCATACTGATGAGTATGTGGGGTGCTTATCATCCTGAATACAAGTGTTAGGGAGGATGACAGTGGTCATACCTAGCCCTCAGTTTGAGAACATATGTGGTCATGTCTCAGTGATTATATATATATATGATGAGATTGGAGGACAACTGCGATTGTACCTCAGATGGTAGGGTATGCGTACCCACCTCCTTTAACTAGTGTCGTGACATGTACCAAGGACGGACTAGGCTGTTAGCAACTTGACCTTATGTGTCATTCTGGTGGACCCGTACTGACTGGGGTGGAGAAGATCTTAGGAGTCAGGCTCTTCCTAGATCTTGTATGGCACTGATTTTGACTTAGTAGTGGTCAGTTGGGACTTGAGTGGTATTGCTCAAATCCTTCAGGACAATATAATAAAAGAAGTGATATAAGTAGTGTAGTATACTAGCTATGGTTAAATACGTCTCACATTGTTTGATTAGTCTTTAACTTGTCTTTATACTACTCAGTGTTTACAAGATGATATCATATGACCTTTGAGTAATTATACTTCTTGTCAAGTTAATTTGCTTAATTGCTTAGTATGCTTAACCTATTCAATATGCTTAAATTGCTTATTCATTATTATATCTGGTCAGTTCATTTATTGTCAATCAATATGTTATAATCAATATATGTTGGAGAGAGTTATATCTCTCGCTGGGATTGGGTCTCACCCGTTGGGTCACCACATTCTTTTTAGGTGGTCACGGGCAACGAGGTTAAGGTCGCATTATGGAAGAGAACCAGCCTGGTGATCAATAGATTCAGAAGGTTGGTTAGTTGTAGATGTTAGTAGTAGAGTCCTAGTGTTGTCCATGTACTCTCAGGTCCAGGTATGGGATGTGTTTTCTAGATGATATACTCATATCGACAGGATATTTTGGTAGTATGTCTGTAACATCCCTGATCTGGGTTATGAACTAACCCTAGGTGTTTTACTTAATTATATAATTATATACTTGTGGTTATCTTTTTATATGTAATTAAAGCTTCTAAGGAACATACATTTCCTTTTCTGTCCTTTTTGAATAATGTTGTAATGTTGTTTTGTTAAATATGGACCTATGTGCAAATTACCCAATTAGAGGGGTTAACTTGCAAATTGCACATGTATAGATGTTCCTCTGGATGAGACATCATAATAATGAATATGATGTAGTGATATGTATTCTCCAAGCTTGGGCACCAAGATACAGCTTGTAGAGCAATCCTTGTGCTTTAAACCCTAGTTTTGGTGTAAAGTGCAACTTACCCAAAACATAGGGTGCAACATGTAAAATACACCCTCTAGAGTATCTTTCATGACTCTTGGAATCATTTAGAGAAAATATTATGAGGAGGGAGCCTCATTTGAATGATCAAATAAGAAGGATAACCTTTATAATTAAATAATCAAGATGTATGCAAAATGAACCTTTTTATGTATATAACTTAGTAAGATGTTTGGCTTCTTTTCCTCTAAACCTTGGATAAGAAGGAGTTTTGCTTAAGTGTAGAAGGGAGAGGTGTGGCCAAGGAGGAGAGAAGGACCCATATGAGAAATAAGGGAATAATTGTTCTTATCTTGAAAATATACCCAAAGTACATAAGTACATCTCTTTTACAAGGCAAGGGATCGTTTCCCTTCATTCCCTTCTTATCTATTTGCTTTGGCCAACTAAGAAGGATCTCAGGAGTAGAGGAGGATGACCAAACTGAATTGGGTAAGCTTTGATTTCCATCTAGCTCGGATTCATGGAGGAAATCTTGCTACAAGGTTGGTTTGTTAGTCTTTCTTACACAAATCTTCTTTCTAGCCATCTTCTCCATCCAATTCTTGAGGAACGGACCTTGGATGACCTATGGATCTCAAGCCACCATTAAAGCTACGAAGCTTGGAGCTCTAGATCAGACTCTAAGGCGGGTTTTATAACTCTAAACCTTAAAGTTTTGCTTATGCATCTTCTTACTATGAAAATGTTGCTTGTTCTCCTTTCTTTCATACTTCTATGTGTTCTTGCAACCAAAACCGTGAAGAACAGTCCATGTTCTTGAGGTAGAATAAGGTGGCGTTAATTCCAAAGTTCACCCTGATCCTACTTTAGAAAACGGTTCTCCACCTCTTGCCCAAACGGTTTGCAAAACCGTTTGGAAGCAAACAGTTTCAAAACCGTTTGGAGGGCAAACGGTTTCACAAGATCATTTGGAGCAAACGGTCTCAAGACTGTTTGGAGGGTTTGACCAAGCGTTGACCATTTGGAGATCTTCTGTAGACATTATGGACTAATCAACCACCAAGAATCATCAACTAATTCCAAGTAAATCACTAATTGAAGGCACATTAGTCACCTAAACCCTAATCGGTTTATTGCTGATTTCAATGGTGCAATCATGTTGAAGTTTGGGTTGAGTGACCCAAACGGTTTCAAAACCATTTGGGGATCACCCAAACGGTCTCAAGACCATTTGGTGATCACCCAAGACTGTTTTGAGGTCTAGGGTTAAGTGGGGTTGATCAATTGAGGGTCCAATCACATCAAGTTGTTGAATAATCAAATGCTGATTTTGTGACCGAATTTAGGGTTCAACCCTTGAGTGAATGACTTGGTTTTTAATAAAATTATGGGAAAACGGTCTCACGACCGTTTGGAGGATGTCCAAACGATCCCAAGACTGTTTGGCCGATTGAGTGATGGTTCAATGGATTCAACATCAATTAGGCTCATGTTGATGCATGTTGAAGGGTGATCGATTCCAAACCCTAATTCAAGTGATCCAAACCCTAATTGGTGACCAATTGAGGTTCGATTGAGTGTCAAATCAGTAAGGATTGACCTAATTGACTCAATTGATGAGTGTCTAACCTTTACATGAACGATTGAGGGGTTCAACCTTGGAAACCCTAACTCAATTGGATAGGTTGAGGCACTTTTTGGGTCCATGCGGTTTTGAGGGTGTTTGGACCAAACGGTCTCAAGACCGTTTGGGTCCAAATGATCCCAAGACCGTTTGATGGTCACGCGGTTTCAAATAAATTTGGTCATGCGGTTTCAAGATCAATTTGTCCATGCGGTTTCAAAGTCAACGTTGGCCAAACGGTCTTCACCTCACCTAGGGCAAACGGTCTTGATGGTGTACTTTGCCATGCAGTCTTGAAAGTCAAAGGGACCAAATGGTCAACAACTCCATGCGGTTTCAAAACTGTTTGGAGGTTGAAAGTGCAAAACCGTTTGGGGTCTTTTAAGGTCAAGATCGTTTGATGCCTTAGTGGCCAAGATGGTTTAGTAGTTGATTAACCTAAACCCTAAAGATACCTAAAGTAATTAAGGGGACAAGTAATTAGTTGGTTGATACCTGTTATGGTCAATGGTGGACATTACAAAGTACCCTTGAAGGGGTTTAAGTATCCAACAACCCTTGATCAAGCAAACCCTAATTACCACAGTAGTGATGACTTGACTTATGTTATCAAGGTTGATTTGACCTAACCTAGTCAAGAGTGATGTAAACCTCATCTATTAGTAAGAGGAGAGAGAAGACTCCTAATAAGAATGAGAATCAAGTAAAATACCTCTAATATGTATGAATACACATAACTAGGGTATGATCCTTCATAGTGAGATCATGGAAACCCTAATTATGGTGATTAATGAATCTTAACCTAATTTGAAGGCACTAATGAAAGTAATCTTCATACATGATGATGGTATGACCTCAATTTACTATGATGTGAATAGTAAACCCTAATCTAGGGTGATATGATGAAATGAACAATAAACCCTAATTCTGGGTTATGCCTTTAAGCATGAAACCCTTTGAATGAATTATAATATGAGGAATCCTTATGCCTTGTAAGTCAAAGGGGTTTAATAACCCTAATTGAGTTGAATAAACCCTAACCCTAGAAATCAACAGTGGTGATTTAACATGGTCATGGTATGTTGTTAATAGCACGACCGTGTTAGGGAGCACGGCCGTGGTAGCCTCCCCTTGCACGACCATGCAAGGAAGCACGGCTGTGGTGTTCTATGAATAAATTGAAAAGAATTGGTATTGTGCTGATACTGTTATATATGCATGTCCTCAATTATATTAGTCATGCAGGTTGTTATCAAGAAATAATCATAGCCAGGTAAGGGTTATGATGTTTTATTCATTGAAAGTATGTTATAAACCTTATGAATAATGATATACTATGTTGCGTGGTTTAAGAGGTAACATATGAGATTGATGGGTTGTAAGAGCCACGAGAAATAGCTACATTGTGATAATAAAAGTCATGTTGTTAGATGACTTATGATGATCTAAGGGTTTGAACACCCCTGTTTTTGAACCATAATGATGAGATGGTTAAGGAATGATAACTAATGAGAAATGAACTTGATACATTTAGTATTATTCTTATATAGCAGTTGTTTTAATGGTTTATGATTGAAAACATGCATGATGCTAAAAGAATGCTATAATGTACTTAAATAATCAAGTATAATCATATCATGTAGAGCCCTGATCATAGATCCATCATTGTCAGTAGTTTAATGATGGTGAAACAGGTTTTCCTAAGGCAACTCCTGGAGAACATACTTTTGAGTATGTTGGGGTTATGGACGCGGATATCCTTGTCCTAGTGTAGGAATTGATGTAAGATGTACTTTAATCCATCAATCCTTCATTATATGTTTATGCCGGGATGATGTATCACTAATCTCCCGATGATGTTGTTAATGCCGCATCGGTGTGTGATAAATAAGAAATCCCTCGATGGCGAAGAGAGTACAGAATGCCACTGTAGCTCTAATAGCGAAGTTGCCAGAATACCCTGGAAAGCTATTGTAGCAGAGACACGAGATGTCCTACATGTTGATCCTCACACTGACTGAGGAAGATGAGGTCATAAGAATCTGGATCTTTTGATGACCTAGGTATGGTACCGATGCAATTTCGTAATGGTCGGTTGGAGTATGAGCGGTATACCTCATCTCCGCAGGGCATAATAATGTTTGAAAAACATAATCAGCTGTGTAGCATAATTGCTTAGGTTGAACTATGAGAAACAATGATTGATGTTACATTGTTTATAATGTTCTAGTTGAGTAACTAGTATACATGTTCCTCATATTCCATAATGAGATATGCTTTGATGTTCAATTATTTATAATTGAAATGATTGTCTAAAAGAATGTTGCTCTGCTTAGTTTATACAATGCTAAACCTGCTGTTGAATGATTTAAAGTTATATTGCTTATGTTATTCCTTTAATGCAATAACAAAGCTTCTGGAGAAGAGTTATAACTCTCGCTGGGACAATTATTCAATTGTCTCACCCCCGTGGGATTCGAATTTTAGGTGGACACTGAGGACGAAGGAACCCATACGAGGGTGAGCAGAAGCAGCAGCAACATCAGGGGTAGCAGTGAATCTCAGGTGGAGATACTATATGTCAAGTCTTGTAGATAGTATGTCCTATGTGTCATCTTTGTACTCTCAGGTCCTAGGAGTCAGTAGATCTGAGATTTTGGCTTAATGCCTAGAGATTTTTTTGTATCTTGCCTTGTACAGATAATAGGGCAATGGATGTATGTAATCACTCGAGATGTGATTTCACAGAGATGTAATGACGAACCATGTTGTAAACAATTATCTTGTTTTATTATAAAAGAGTTTTATGGTTTAAAGATATCTTTCCAAAGAGTATTAATTTTTAGTGATTTTTGATAATTCCGCTGCTAGTTAATCGCTTCTGCATTCGTTGATCTCATTTTGGCGATTCGGTCACCACAAATTTAGTGGTATCAGAGCTCTAGGTTCGCTGAGTCTACAGAGACATAGGACTTAGGATGTTGAGTCGGTTCTAGTATCTTCCAGTATATCTAATAGTGTCTTCTGCTCCTCAGGAGAATAAGATAAAACTAAATCTGTCTGGACCTCACGAAGAACACGTTGCGGAGAGTAGTGTTGTTGCACCAAGAAGAGGTGCAACACAACCAGATAGAGAAGAACATGTACCTGAACCACCCCAGTTCAATCCAATTGACATGGGGAACCCAGCTGTCAAGACCATGTTTGGGAAATTTATGACTGCCATGATACACATAACAGATAGGATGCCTATGCCTGCACCTAGGGCACCTACCCCTCCCTAAGGATAAGGAAATGGAAAAACATTTGAAAGACTTCACCGAGTTGGAGCTACAGAGTATGCTGGAACAACTGACCCAGCAGATGCTGACTTGTGGTTAACAGAACTAGATAAGGCCTTTAGAATCTTGAACATCCCAGAAGCTGAGAAGGTTAGACATGTTGTATATCTTCTCAAGGGGAGTGCTGGTCATTGGTGGACCATGGAAGAACAAAATATGCCTGGTGTAGAGATTTCCTGGGAAGATTTCTGACGGGAATTTATCAATAGATATTTCCCTAAGACATTTCTGGACGAGAAAATCTCTCAGTTCGAGAGGTTAAGGCAAGGTCCGATGAACATTAGTGAGTACGAGGCTAAGTTCATGGAGTTGTTGTAGTTTTGTCCACATATGGCAGCTACAGATGAAGAAAGGATTTGACATTTCGAGAAAGGGTTAAACGCTGAGTTGACTACTCCCGTGTCTGCCCTAGAGAATAGAGAAAGGTTTTCTACCTTCCTAGAGTCTATCAGAAGGACAGAGAGGTCCATAGTAGAGAAGAGGCAAACCCAGAACAAGAGGATGTATCCTCGGTTCCAAGGATCTTCATCCAGAGATTTTAAGAAAACTAGGTTTTATGCGCCTTCACCACCACCTAGACCCAATACTCAGACACAATGGACGTCGAATAGGGGTAGAGGACGAGGCCTACCACTAGAAGGAGCTCACAGTTCAGCATCTATGTCGGTTACAGGACCACCTAGACCACAACAACATGACAAAAGTTGTTATATATGTGGGAAGATGGGACATCTGATGAAAGACTGCATAGCTAGAGCAGTGAGTGTGACACAACCACAGAGGTAGAGTCAGCAAGGATCACAGAGGAGACAGTTTCCAGGAGGAGCTAGAGGATGTGGACAAGCGTCCCAAGCTAGATTGTCAGCACCGAATCAACCACAGGCAACAACAAGGTTTTATGCAATGAATCCACCTGATGCAGTGATCAACCCTCGGGTTGTGGCAGGTCAGATGGAATTGTTATATTCTGATATGTCTACATCCTGCGTTGTATCTGTTTTGATTGATCCGGGTGCTACACACTCCTTTATCACTCAAAGGGTGATTCGTAACCACAATATGACAATCAGTCATAGAGCAGATAGCTTGTTGCTAGAAACTCCATTGTGAGGGTCTGCGGTGTTGCAAGACGTATGCTCTCCCTGCATCCTCTTCTTTTCTAATCATCACATTCAAGTGGATCTTATACCACTTGAGATGCAAGGATTTGATATAATCCTTGGGATGGATACCTTGGAGAGGTATAAGGTTGTCTTGGATTGTGAGTCCAAGCAAGTTGTGTTTGCTGATTATAGTGACATATGGATCTTTCAAGGAGAGAGAAAGATTTTACCTACCTGTCTTGTGTCAGCTATGGTTGCTGAGAAGCTGATGGGGGCAAGGATGCCATGCATTCTTGGCCCATGTGGTAGATACTACATGGATAGTCCTAACCCTACTGAAGTTCATGTAGTCAGAGAATTTGAAGATGTATTTCCTGAAGAACTTCCAGGTGTTCCACCGCCTCGGGAAATTGATTTTGAAATCAATTTGATCCCAAACACACAACCTATAGCACAAACACCATATAGGATGGCGCCTGCCGAGATGGCAGAACTCAAGAAACAACTACATGAGTTGCTTGAGAAGGGCTTTATCTGACTGAGTACTTCACCCTGGGGTGCTCTGGTCCTCTTTGTTAAGAAGAAAGATGGATCAATGTGGTTGTACATTGATTACAGACAATTAAACAAAGTAACAATAAAGAACAAGTATCCTCTGCTGAGGATTGATGATATCTTTGACCAGTTGCATGGTGCAACCGTCTTCTCAAAGATAGATTTGAGATCGGGATATCATCAACTCCGTATTAAGGATAGTGACATACCCAAGTCTGCCTTTAGGACAAGGTATGGTCACTATGAGTTCACTATTATGTCGTTTGGACTAACAAATGCATCAGCTGCATTTATGGAACACGTGAATAGAATCTTCCAACCTTTCCTCGATCGGTGTGTTGTTGTCTTTATAGATGACATTCTGATCTACAGTAGAGATGCTCGGCAGCATGAACAACATCTTCTTCAGGCTCTAACTTTGCTAAGAGAACACAAGCTATATGCTAAGTTTAGAAAGTGTGAGTTCTGGTTACCGGAAGTATCTTTCCTTAAACACGTGATATCCGCCTCAGGCATTCGTGTTGACCCTAAAAAGGTAGAATTTGTTCTACAATGGGAGCAGCCAAAGACACCGGCGGAGATCCGTAGTTTCTTAGGGTTGGCTGGCTATTACCGAAGGTTCATTAAGAACTTCAGCTCCATAGCCTTACCTTTGACTAAGTTGACCAGGAAGAATGTTCCTTTTGCTTGGAGTGATAAGTGTCAGCAATCTTTCCAGTTGCTGAAGGAGAGGTTGACAAGTGCACTTGTGCTTGTGTTACCTGAGCAAGGCAAAGGATATATAGTTTTCTGTGATGCCTCCAAGAATGGACTCAGATGTGTGTTAATGCAGGATAAACAAGTGATTTCTTTCGCTTCTCGACAACTTAAGAAACACGAGGAGAATTATCCGACACATGATCTGGAGCTAGCTGCTGTGATTCATGCCTTGAAGATCTGGAGACACTATATCTATGGAGAGACATTCCAGATTTTCACTGATCATAAGAATCTGGAGTACATCTTTTCTCAGCATGAGATTAACATGAGGCAACGTCGCTGGATGGAATTAATCAAAGACTACGATTGTACAATTGATTACCATCCAGGGTAGGCTAATGTGGTTGCAGATGCTTTGAGTAGGAAATCAACAACACCAGCCTTAGATAGAGCACAACTAAATTCCTTAGTATGCTCTAGGAGAGATATGCTTATCTCCTTAAGGCAACACAATGTACAGTTGAAGGTGTCATTGTTAGCCGGGTTGTTAGCTGAGATGCATATAAAACCTACCTTGAGAGAGCAGATCAAAGAGGCACAGCAAGTTGATGTTGTAGTTCAACAGATCAGATCGAAGTATGGTAATGAGAAATGAGATGGTTTCCATGACTCAGACGATCAAGTAGCCTGTTATCATGGTAGGATGATAGTGTCGGATGTGGATAACTTGAGAAATTAGTCTTGGAAGAAGCTCATTCTTCGATGTATCCTATGCATCCAGGAAGCACCAAGATGTATCGAAACTTGAACGATATGTATTGGTGGCTTGGAATGAAGAAGGATGTTGCTGAGTTTGTTATGAGGTGTCCTGTGTGTCAGCAAGTTAAAGCTGAATACCAGAAGCCTGCAGGAACAATGCAACCTTTGCCCATACCACAGTGGAAGTGGGATCATGTAACCATGGATTTTGTTGTTGGCCTACCCAGGACAAGCAAAGGGCATGATTCCATTTGGGTAATAGTTGATAGGTTGACAAAGACAGCACACTTCTTACCTGTCAAAACAACCTATTCTGCTGAGAGGCTAGCGCAGTTGTATGTTGAAGAGATAGTGTGACTGCACGGAGTCCCAGTCACCATTGTTTTTGATAGAGGTCCCCAATTTACGAGTCGTTTTTGGGAGCGACTTCACAAAGCTTTAGGCACCCAGTTAAGGTTTAGTACAACCTTTCATCCTCAGACTGATGGACAGTCTGAAAAGACTATACAGACCTTGGAAGACTTGCTTAGAGCATGTGTTCTTCAGTTTAATGGAGATGGGATCTGCACCTAAGCTTGATAGAGTGTGCCTACAACAATAGCTATCAACATAGCATTGACATGGCACCTTATGAAGCTTTGTATGGTAGACGTTGTAGATCACCTCTATGTTGGTATGAAACCGGTGAATATCAACTGTTAGGTCCTGATCTTGTACAACAGACTGCAGAGAAGATCAAAGTAATACAACAACAGATTAAGACTGCATAGGATAGGCAAAAATCATATGCTGATAGACGTCATAGACCCTTAGAATTCCAGTTTGGAGACAGAGTGTATCTCAAAGTTTCACACCTTGGAAGGGAGTTCTGAGATTTGGAAGGAAAGGGAAGTTAGATCCTAGGTTTATGGGACCTTATTCAATCACTGAACGAATTGAAAAAGTAGCCTATAAACTAGAGTTGCCACCAGAGTTACAGAGGTTACACCCTGTGTTTCACATTTCTATGTTGAGGAAATGTCACCCTGATACAGAATCAGTTCTGCAACCTATGGAAGTAGAATTGAATGATGACATATCTTATGAGGAAGGACCACTATCAATCCTTGATAAAAGAATTAAAAAGTTGAAAAAGAAAGACATAAATCTTGTGAAAGTCCTCTGGAATCACCATGGTGTTGAAGAAGCCACATGGGAACTAGAGGAGGAGATGAGAAGGAAATACCCTGCTCTTTTCTCATAATATGTTTTGTTGATTTCGGGGACAAAATCCTTGTAAGGGGTGGATAATTTGTAACATCCCTGACCTGGGTTATGAACTAACCCTAGGTGTTTTTCTTAATTATATAATTATATACTTGTGGTTATCTTTTGATATGTAATTAAAGCTTCTGAGGAACATATATTTCCTTTTCTGTCCTTTTTGAACAATGTTGTAATGTTGTTTTGTTAAATATGGACCTATATGCAAATTACCCAATTAGAGGGGTTAACTTGAAAATTTCACATGTATAGATGTTCCTCTGGTGATGATACATCATAAGAATGAATATGATGTAGTGATATGGATTCTCCAAGCTTGGGCACCAAGATACAGCTTGTAGAGCAATCCTTGTGCTTTAAACCCTAGTTTTGGTGTAAAGTGCAATTTACCCAAAACATAGGGTGCAACATGTAAAATACACCCTCTAGAGTATCTTTCATGACTCTTGGCATCAAGTATAGAAAATATGATGAGGAGGGTGCCTCATTTGAATGATCAAATAAGAAAGATAACCTTTATAATTAAATAATCAAGATGTATGCAAAATGACCCTTTTTATGTATATAACTTAGTAAGATGTTTGGCTTCTTTTCCTCTAAACCTTGGATAAGAAGGAGTTTTGCTTAAGTGTAGAAGGGAGAGGCATGGCCAAGGAGGAGAGAAGGACCCATATGAGAAATAAGGGAATAGTTGTTCTTATCTTGAAAATATACCTAAAGTACATAAGTACATCTCTTTTACAAGGCAAGGGATCGTTTCCCTTCATTCCCTTCTTATCTATTTGCTTTGGCCGACTAAGAAGGATCTCATGAGTATAGGACGACGACCAAACTAAATTGGGTAAGCTTTGATTGCCATCTAGCTCGGATTCATGGAGGAAATCTTGCTACAAGGTTGGTTTGTTAGTCTTTCTTACACAAATCTTCTTTCTAGCCATCTTCTCCATCCAATTCTTGAGGAACGGACCTTGGATGACCTTTGGAGCTCAAGCCACCATTAAATCTACGAAGCTTGGAGCTCTAGATCAGATTCTAAGGCGGGTTTTATAACTCTAAACCTTAAAGTTTTGCTAATGCATCTTCTTCCTATGAAAACGTTGCTTGTTCTCCTTTCTTTCATACTTCTATGTGTTCTTGCAACCAAAACTGTGAAGAACAGTCCATGTTCTTGAGGTAGAAGAAGGTGGAGTTAATTCTAAAGTTCACCCTGATCCTACTTTAGCAAACGGTTCTCCACCTCTTGCCCAAATGGTTTGCAAAACCATTTGGAAGCAAACGGTTTCACAAGATCATTTGGAGCAAACAGTCTCAAGACCGTTTGGAGGGTTTGACCAAGTGTTGACCATTTGGAGATCTTATGTAGACATTATGGACTAATAAACCACCAATAATCATCAACTAATTCCAAGTAAATCACTAATTGAAGGCACATTAGTCACCTAAACCCTAATCGGGTTTATTGCTGATTTCAATGGTGCAATCATGTTGAAGTTTGGGTTGAGTGACCCAAACGGTTTCAAAACCATTTGGGGATCACCCAAACGGTCTCAAGACTGTTTGGTCATCACCCAAGACCGTTTGGAGGTCTAGGGTTAAGTGGGGTTGATCAATTGAGGGTCCAATCACATCAAGTTGTTGAATAATCAAATGTTGATTTTTTGACCTAATTTAGGGTTCAATCCTTGAGTGAATGAGTTGGTTTTTAATAAAATTATGGGAAAACGATCTCAAGACCGTTTGGAGGATTTCCAAATGATCCCAAGACCGTTTGGCGTCAGGTCATTACCAATTGAGTGATGGTTCAATGGATTCAACATCAATTAGGCTCATGTTGATGCATGTTGAACGGTGATCGATTCCAAACCCTAATTCAAGTGATCCAAACCCTAATTGGTGACCAATTGAGGTTCAATTGAGGGTCAAATCAGTAAGGATTGACCTAATTGACTCAATTGATGAGTGGCTAACCTTTACATGAACAATTGAGGGGTTCAACCTTGGAAACTCTAACTCAATTGGATAGGTTGAGGCACTTTTTGGGTCCATGCGGTTTTGACCGTTTGGGACCAAACGGTCTCAAGACCGTTTGGAGCCAAATGGTCTCAAGACTGTTTGGAGCCAAATGGTCTCAAGACTGTTTGGGGCCAAACGGTCTCAAGACCGTTTGGAGCCAAATGATCCCAAGACCGTTTGATGGTCATGCGGTTTCAAATCAATTTGGTCATGCGGTTTCAAGATCGATTTGTCCATGCAGTTTCAAAGTCAACGTTGGCCAAACGGTCTTCACCTCACCTAGGGAAAACGGTCTTGATGGTGTAATTTGCCATACGGTCTTGAAAGTCAGAGGGACCAAACGGTCAACAACTCCATGCGGTTTCAAAACCGTTTGGAGGTTGAAAGTGCAAAACCGTTTGGGGTCTTTTAAGGTCAAGATCGTTTGATGCCTTAGTGGCCAAGATGGTTTAGTAGTTGATTAGCCTAAACCCTAAAGATACCTAAAGTAATTAAGGGGACAAGTAATTAGTTGGTTGATACATGTTATGGTCAATGGTGGACATTACAAAGTACCCTTGAAGGGGTTTAAGTAGTCAACACCCCTTGATCAAGCAAACCCTAATGACCATAGTAGTGATGACTTGACTTATGTTATCAAGGTTGATTTGACCTAACCTAATAAAGAGTGATGTAAACCTCATCTATTAGTAAGAGGAGAGAGAAGACTCCTAATAAGAATGAGAATCAAGTAAAATACCTCCAATATGTATGAATACACATAACTAGGGTATGATCCTTCATAGTGAGATCATATAAACCCTAATTATGGTGATTAATGAATCTTAACCTAATTTGAAGGCACTAATAAAAGTAATCTTCATACATGATGATGGTATGACCTCAATTCACTATGATGTGAATAGTAAACCCTAATCTAGGGTGATATGATGAAATGAAGAGTAAACCCTAATTCTGGGTTATGCCTTTAAGCATGAAACCCTTTGAATGAATTATAATATGAGGAATCCTTATGCCTTGTAAGTCAAAGGGGTTTAATAACCCTAATTGAGTTGAATAAACCCTAACCCTAGAAATCAACATTAGTGATGTAACATGGTCATGGTATGTTGTTAATAGCATGATCGTGTTAGGGAGCACAGCCGTGGCAGCCTCCCCTTACACGACCATGCAAGGAAGCACGACCGTGGTAGCCTCCCCTTGCACGACCATGCAAGGAAGCACGACTGTGGTGTTCTATGAATAAATTGAAAAGAATTGGTATTGTGTTGATACTGTTATATATGCATGTCCTCAATTATATTAGTCATGCATGTTGTTATCAAGAAGTAATCATAGCCAGGTAAGGGTTATGATGTTTTATTCCTTGAAAGTATGTTATAAACCTTATGAATAATGATATACTATGTTTCCTGGTTTAAGAGGTAACATGTGAGATTGATGGGCTGTAAGAGCCATGAGCAATAGCTACATTGTGATAATCAAAGTCATGTTGTTAGATGACTTATGATGATCTAAGGGTTTGAACACCCCTATTTTTGAACCATAATGATGAGATGGATAATGAATGATAATTAATGAGAAATGAACTTGATACATTTAGTATTCTTCTTTTATAGTAGTTGTTTTAATGGTTTATGATTGAAAACATGATTGATGCTAAAAGAATGCTATAATGTACTTAAATAATCAAGTATAATCATATCATGTAGAGCCCTGATCATAGATCCATCATTGTCAGTAGTTTTATGATGGTGAAACAGGTTTTCCTAAGGGAACTCCTGGAGAACATACTTTTGAGTATGTTGGGGTTATGGACGTGAATATCCTTACGTCATAGTGTAGGAATTGATGTAAGATGTACTTTAATCCATAAATCCTTCATTATATGTTTATGTCGAGATGATGTATCACTAATCTCCCGATGATGTTGTTAATGTCGCATCGGTTTGTGATAAACAAGAAATCCCTCGATGGCGAAGAGAGTACAGAATACCACTATAGCTCTAATAGCGAAGTTGCCAGAATACCCTGGAAAGCTATTGTAGCAGAGACACGAGATGTCCTGCATGTTGATCCTCACACTGACTGAGGAAGATGAGGTCATAAGAATCTGGCTCTTTTGATGACCTAGGTATGGTACCGATGCAATTTCGTAATGGTCGGTTGGAGTATGAGCGGTATACCTCATCTCCGCAGGGCATAATAATGTTTGAAAAACATAATCAGCCGTGTAGCATAACTGCTTAGGTTGAACTATGAGAAACAATGATTGATGTTACATTGTTTATAATGTTCTATTTGAGTAACTAGTACACATGTTCTTCATATTCCATAATGAGATATGCTTTTATGTTCAATTATTTATAATTGAAATGATTATCTAAAAGAATGTTGCTCTGCTTAGTTTATACAATGCTAAACGTGTTGTTGAATGATTTAAAGTTATATTGCTTATGTTATTCCTTTATTGCAATAACAAAGCTTCTGGCGGAGAGTTATAACTCTCGTTGGGACAATTATTCAATTGTCTCACCCCCGTGGGATTCGACTTTTTAGGTGGACGTCGAGGACGAAGGAACCCATACGAGGGTGAGCAGCAGCAACAACAACATCAGGGGTAGCAGTGAATCTCAGGTGGAGATACTGTCTGTCAAGTCTTGTAGATAGTATGTCCTATGTGTCATATCTGTACTCTCAGGTCCTAGGAGTCAGTAGATCTGAGATTTTGTCTTAATGCCTCGAGATTTTTTTGTATCTTGCCTTGTACAGATAACAGGGCAATGGATATATGTAATCACTCAAGATGTGATTTCACAGAGATGTAATGACGAACCATGTTGTAAACAATTGTCTTGTTTTATTATAAAAGAGTTTTATGGTTTAAAGATCGATTTCCAAAAAGTTTTAATTTTTAGTGATTTTTGATAATTCCGATGCTAGTTAATCGCTTCCGCATTCGTTGATCTCGTTTTGGCAATTCGGTTGCCACAATATCAATGTTTAAAAATATATGGCGTGTACATGTGAAATATCATTTGTATGCAGGATGTGACTGAGGTCTTTGGATCCATATGTGAATACTTGTTACAGTATATGAGAATATAATGATGGACCTTTATGTAAATGTTCTAAAGTTTATTTACATTGTTGGAATTGGTTTTAATTATTCTACATTTTGACTGTGTGATTAGTTAGTAGTTGATCATGTTTTGTGTTTTGAGTAATATTGTTGAGCGTGATGAGATGTCACACTATTAATTTCATGATTGTAAGTTAGTAAGAGATTAGTCTCTGAATGATGCCAAGTCTTAGGACATGATGTTAGCAATACATCCTTGGAGACTCTTGAAGCTAATTAAATGATTAATATTATGTAGGCTGTAACATGGAAATTCGTATTGTTCCCTAATGTCAGTCATGATATGTTTTGGATGCATGGACTTAATAAATCATATTTCTTTCTTGTCATATTTTTATGGTGTTGTTACCAACTAATACTCTTGCACTCAAGGTTTAGGTTCAAGACTTTGGTTCATCTAGTTCATATGGGAGTCAAAGTTGGATAACTCAAACATAGTTTAAATCAAAAGGTACTTGTTGAAAGCACAATATAGTAGACTGAGTGGCAAAGCACACTACACATTGAACTTTATGGGGGGTTGTTAGATATATGGCTATAATAACCAGTTATTTACATGGGTTAAGCCCAATGTAGTGCAGTTAGTATATAGAGGAAAAGTAATTTTGTCTTTCGTGCGGATGGGAAGAGTTTTAAGTCCCACATTACTTGCTCCTAGAACTTTAGTTGTCCTTATTTGTAGGATCACATGTGACACTGGTGTTCAAAAGGCTCTAGGGGAGAGTATGCTCTCCCTTGTGGTGGTATGGTGACTACAACACACACACACGTGCACGCGTCTGCCATACCTTGCCTGGCCTGGTCGGATCGGGCACAAGCACATGCTTAGACTTGTGACTTGTGGGTTGTGGGTTGTTGGTTGTTGGAATTGTCTTCTGTATTCTTTTTACACAAGAAAACAACTACATGATTTATTAGTAATTTAATTATTTTTCTGAACAAATTTATGGATCCTAATTAAAAAGTGATCGTCTTGCGGATTTCCATTACATGTATAATAGCAATCGTGTTTTAAAGGGAATAGGATGTGGGGGTGTGTGAGGACTATAAATAAGTCTCTAGTCTTCAAGGTTAAACACATATTTTGAACACAAGTTGTCAACCATTTATGTGTGTGAAATCCTAACCCAGACTCTTTCTTCTATCACTGTCACTCCCGAAACGCCTCATGAAGATTTCTCTCCTATGTGAAGCAAGTTCGTTCTTCCTCTTTCTGAAATGTGATATGTTGGGTGATGGTACCTGCAATCGTTGGGTTGCATTGACAGAGCACATTGATCGTCATCAAGCATGAGCGAGACGACTACCTGTCACAAGTTTGTAATCAGATCAACTGGAAGAATGATGTTCATCTTTGAGTATTTCCAACCACTATTTCTTTAAGTAATATGTTCCTTTGCTTGACATATGGTCTTGTGTAAGTTTCCAAATGTACTTTATTTTTATTATCCTACTTTGATTATTGTACATGTTTCTTATCTAGATCTGGCTTGTAATTGTTAATGTAATTTCAACTGTTACTATTGCATGTATGATCTAATTTTATTCACAACAACATGTAGTGGTAATTAATATTTAAGTACTTACATTTTTTTTTATAGTTCCCCCCTTAAAAGAGAAGTGATAATTTGCAAAGAGAAGTGGTTGTTATCCTATGTCAGCTTGAGATGTATTTCCCTCCTTCGTTCTTTGATATCATGGTACATCTTGTTGTCCACTTGACTAGGGAAGTGAAAATGTTGGGACCAGTTTTCTTGCATTGGATGTATCCCTTTGAATGATACATGAGCATTTTTAAAGGTGATGTTCGAAACCGTTATCGGCCTGAAGGGAGTATTATTGAAGGTTATGTGGCGAGAGAGGTTGTGGATTTTTGCAATGACTTTCTGAGTGGTAATAACACTCCTGTTAATGACAAGAATATTGAGGAGGGCAAAGGAATTTTGGGATCACGGGTGAAATTAATCAGCCATGAGCAGTTGGAACAAGCTCACTAGTATATTTTACACAACATGGACGAAGTGAGTGTTTATATCGAGGAACATACCAATTTCATCAAGAGACAACATCCTCGAGCAAGTTCAATGTGGCTTGCTAGAGAGCATAATAAGACTTTTACTAGTGGTTTGAAGATAAAGTCTTACATCAACTATCTCAAACACCAAATGATATTTCAGAAACTATCAAATGCCTCACCTTTAAACCAAAACTGAATGTTATGTCTTATGAAGGGTTTGACATTAATGGGTTCACATATTACACAAAGCGCCAAGATGATAAGAGTTTCGTCCTAATCAGTGGGGTCACTCTTCAAGTGTCGACTATGTATTTTGCAAGTGCAAAGGATAAGAGTCCACGTGAAGCTAAAATGTCATATTACGGTGTCATTGAAGACATATGGGAGTTTGACTACATATATTTCAGAATTCCGCTCTTTAAATGTAATTGGGTTGATAACACCAAAGGAGTTATAGTGGATGAATTGGGTTTCACTTTGGTGAACTTTGAAAAGATTGGCGAGAAGGGTGAACCATTCATATTGGCATCACAGGCGAAACAAATATTCTATATCGATGATCCTGCAAATGATAAATGGTCGGTTGTTCTTCATGGTAAAAGACAGTTCATTGAAGATCCTATAGATGAAGAAGAGTACTATGATAAGTATGATGACTCCAGTCCATTCTCAGTTGGGTTGCCAACTCCACAAAATATTGAAGCTAATGATGACTTATATGTGCGCGGAGATCACAATGAAGGATTGTTAATTGATAAAAGATCACAATTTTAGAGACATGTATGTTTATACAAATGCTAAATGTTTGCCTTTTTCTAGTTAATACAAATGCTAAATGTTTGCCTTTTCTAGTTAATACAAATGCTAAATGTTTGCCTTTTTAATGACATTTTCAGATGGCTGACCATGATGAGCATGATGTCCATGATGAGCATGAAGTCCATGATGAGCATGATGTCCATGACGAGCATGGCGAGGATACCAATGTAAGTTCTAAAAACATATCTTGTATTTCTATAAAATTCATTATCTTCTAGTTATGTCATATATCCTATATTTCTATATTGGGCTAATTCAGTGTGTTTATTTTTGTCAAATATGAGGTTGATGATGCACATGTACCCACTGAAGCACTGGAGCAACTTGATGCGCAGCACCAAACACTTAACAAGAAAAGGGGCATCACTCTGTTGAAGAAGTTAATAGCGCTGAGTGGCAGTGGATCAAAATTGGTTGTTGAGTTTCATAATGGAGGAAATGCAATTGGAGTGAACCGCAATAATTTTGTAAACTATCTTAGGTGTGTCACTCAAAGCCATTGTGGTGTTAAGTATGATAATTGGCATAAATGTCCTCAGGCGAAGAAAGACTTGATATGGAAGGATTTATGTGTGAGTTATTATTATTTGCAATTCTATTATGTAGATTACAAATTATATTATTTGCAATTCTATTGTTGGATACTAGTTAATAAGAATTCTATTTTACAGAATATGTTTGCATTGGATGAGAAGTTGCATCGTAAAAGCATGATGCAACGCGCTGGAAAGATGCTTAGGAACTATAGGACAAATCTGAACAGAGAATACATAAAAGATGGTGATAAGAAGAAGAAGTCAGCCCTTAAGCAGTGGAACTTCTTGGACAAAGAAGATTGGTACAATTTTGTTGCTTCAAGAAAATCTGAAGAATTCAAGGTATTAGGTGTCACTCCCAATTTAATTAATATACGTTGTATTCACCTATTCAAGATTAACATTTAGTGCTACTAATCAAATCATTAATGTGCATACTAACTAGGCCCTCAGTGACGCGCAAAAAGCAAGGTGTGCACTCAATGTGCATAACCACACTATAGGTCCAAAGGGCTATGCAAGTGTTCGCCAAAGACTACAGGCGGAGTCTGCGGCTACTCAGGAGTCTGCTGCTACTCAGGAGTCTGCCACACCCATGCCTCGCCATGATATCTGGATAGCTGGGAGGAAAAACAAGAAGGGTGAAATAAAGAAGCCCGTAACTGCTGAGGCGGCTGCAAAAATGGTAAAATACAACTCTTAGAGCAATCGTTTGAATATTGATTATTTGTGGTGTTAACTTACCAATTTCTGTTGATGGTGATTAGTGGGAGCTGCACAAGCAGAGGAAACAAGGCACATTCATCCCTCAGGGCACAAGGGATGAATTGACAGTTGCTCTGGGTAACCTAGAGCATCATGGACGTGTTAGGGGTGCTGGCGCTGGTGTGGGCATCAAAGCATTCTTTGGGCCATCCCAGCGCAAACCCAGAGCGGGACTTTCACAAGAAGAGGTAACCTATTCTTTTTTTAGAATGTTACTGCAAAAGAGAATTCAATAATAAGAAGCTAATGTTTCTTTTATCCATGTATAGGAGAATAAGAGAGTCGAGGATATAGTTGTGAAGAAGGTCAATGATATAGTTGCTGAGAAGGTCAAGGAAGAAATAGTGTGGTGGCATGCATCTCAGGCTTCCAATCAGCCTATGGCGACCCACTCTTCTCCTGATGCACAGACTGCGAGTAATCCTGGAGACCCATCGCCTAGCACGTCTTCTGTAAGTATTGTTTATGACATTGTAGCTAGTCTTTTCAAGATGATATGTTTTCAAGATGATATGTATATATGTATAACATTCTTTACGTAAATTTGTAGGCATTGAAGCCATTCCGCTTAAGAATGCAAGACTATGTTGTTGCAGAGACGCAGGCTTACCCGTCCCTTCCTGGAGCAACGTTTCATGGGACTTCAATGCCGCAGGGCTACGTTCGTGTGAGCCCGATATGTGTATTACCCGATTGGAGGGAAGCTGCATTGCCATATGCCCACCCAGATATTGATACACTTGGTGAAGCAGAAGGCGGGGTGATATTGTGGCCCAAAGCAGATGTCATCTACACTACTGAAATTGTAAGATAAATTTACATTACTTTAGATTGTTAATGTGTATATATGAGGTCAACTGATCTAAAATTATATATACAGGTTAAAAAGAAGACACCCGGAGCACCTAGGCCTCCACCTCCACTTCCTGCATTACCAAGTTGGGTTCCAACTGACCTAAAATACCCGTTAGGTCCTGCTTGTAGGGGAATGGCATGTTGGCTACGGGCACATAATATACATTGCCCTATAGTTGTT
Organism: Alisma plantago-aquatica; assembly: GCA_963693085.1. Classification (NCBI taxonomy): domain Eukaryota; kingdom Viridiplantae; phylum Streptophyta; class Magnoliopsida; order Alismatales; family Alismataceae; genus Alisma; species Alisma plantago-aquatica. The sequence continues at coordinate 884,405,170 of OY856411.1, forward strand.
TCTTTAGAAGCAGATTATGTAGGTCAATTATACGATAGTTCTTTATTTATACAAGATATTATTGAGTTGTTCATGTATGATTGGTTGAATACATCAATGATAGAGACATGGATAAGGTGAGATCTTGTTTATACATCCACATACCTTGTGTAAGATCCGGTGATCTGGTTTCTTATATATTAATGCATACGTAATACATGTTTTTCAGCTACTTAGTTGAAGATCAATGCAAACAATTTGCATTTGATCATGTGGGATTTTTTATTCCATCATTGATTAGTATGGTAGCTAAAGACTCTGATAGTGTTCAAAAATAATGTATAGATGCTTTTACAATTTTCGGTCAGCAAAATAAGACGATAATAATAGCTCCATTCAATGTCAAGTAAGTTTACTTTATTTATAATTTGGACTTAAGAAAATTCCATTTTTATTGTGCATTTTGAGTTATTAATTTTTAACTTTTTTACCTATAGCGCTAGACATTGGGAGTTACTAGTTATTGTCCCCGAGACGTTCACTGTTTATTATCTAGATCCTGCGGGAAGTACATTGAACACTAAAATTGGACACACATTGAGAATGTCATTATTCTGGTGAGAAATATTTCATTTTTATATCCGTTAACATATGTTATTACATTACTATTTAATTATGCAATTTACTGTGTTACATTAACATGTAGGGGTTTAGATGCATTCAAAAATGCTGGAAGAAATGTCCCAAGGAGAAAGAACCAGCCAATAATTTGGGAGAACGTAAAAGTAAGTTCCCGACTCCAATGTATATATTATTTATGTGAACTGTGCTTAGTTGTATTTTTTAATATTTTGTATGTTTCAATTTATAGTGCGCTACACAAGACAACGGTTGGGCATGCGCATACTATGTGATGCGATTTATGCAGATGATTATCCGACATGCCGCATTGGATATTAATAGCATACATGAGGTATTATATATAGTCTCATTCGTTAGTATGAAATATATCAATCTTATTTTTATATTATTACTTATATATATATACATCATTCTCTTTGCAGGTGTTTAAAATTGACCACACTATAGGTAAACGCTTAAAAAATGTACATGCTCCATATACGATGGAAGCATTAAATGAAGTAAGAGAAGAATGGGCAAAAGCCATACAAGCAGTGGCGATTGTAAGATATAATTGGGATGCTGATAGCGATGCTGAATGATATTTTGTAAATGAATATTTCTGAATGTTTATACATGTCTGAATGTTTCTACATGTATTTGAATGTTTCTACATGTGTGAATGTGAGAATTGAATTGATGTCTGAATGTATCTACTTGTGTGAAAAAATATTTGTTGATTTTGCAGGTTTGTGGCCTGTTTGTAGGCTGATATCAATGGATGTCGTAAACCTGCAGTTCAGAAAACTGAACTGTAGGTTCTCATCCTGCTGACCAGCCACAGCAGGCCTGCAAACTGATAAGAAAAAAAAATTAAAGTATAGGCGTCGGTTATTTATAGAACACCGTCATCAAAGGCCTGCAGCGTCGGTTATTTGATAAAAATCGATGCCTAATATGACAAACAACCCGACCGTGCAGGAAAGCACGGCCGTGGTGGAAAAGGCGTCACATATTCGTATAAAACCCATGCCTATAGTACTAAACACAGCCGTGCAGCGAAGCACGGCCGTGTCGTCTGGGAGTATGGCGTCGGTTGTTCAGTTGTTAACCGACGTAGAAAGTGTCCTAGGCGGTGCTATTTTTTGTGGCGTGAACCCTATAGACGTCGGCCAACTATATATAACCGATGCCTATATATCATATAGGCATCGGTTAGAAAACCGACGTCGAACAGTTCGACCTTTAGCGGCGCCCACATAGGCGTCGCTTGAAAACCGTCGCCAAAGGGGGTTAAATAACCGACGCCAAAGGCGTGTTCTGTAGTAGTGATGTTTGAGCCCTGATTGAGGTGAAATCCTCTTCATGTTCAAATAAGGGTTGTAACCCTGGAACTTATGATAAGAAATGGGTATCTTGAAATAGTATTATGTAATGTAGTTCATTACAATGCAATGGATGGAGAATGTGGTGATGTGATTAAGATTTATACCTCAAATGGTTTATATCTTATGAATTTGCAATTCTTATACACTTGATAAAAATGGAATAGGGTTTGTATGTCCATTTATATGATTTAGCCTTAATTCACCCAATTGGCATAATAATTAAGTGAAACTCTAATCATGTAGTGCCCTGTGCCATAGATCTATCTGAGTGTAAGAAATTACCAGATAGTAAAACAAGTATTCTTAAGGGAAACTCAGAGTGCATACTGATGAGTATGTGGGGTGCTTATAATCCTGAATACAAGTGTTAGGGAGGATGACAGTGGTCATACCTAGCCCTCAGTTTGAGAACAGATGTGGTCATGTCTTAGTGATTATATATATATGATGAGATTGGAGGACAACTGCGATTGTACCTCAGATGGTAGGGTATGCGTACCCACCTCCTTTCACTAGTGTCGTGACATGTACCAAGGACGGACTAGGCTGTTAGCAACTTGACCTTATGTGTCGTTGTGGTGGACCCGTACTGACTGGGGTGGAGAAGATCTTAGGAGTCAGGCTCTTCCTAGATCTTGTATGGCACTGATTTTGACTTAGTAGTAGTCAGTTGGGACTTGAGTGGTATTGCTCAAATCCTTCAGGACAATATAATAAAAGAAGTGATATAAGTAGTGTAGTATACTAGCTATGGTTAAATACGTCTCACATTGTTTGATTAGTCTTTAACTTGTCTTTATACTACTCAGTGTTTACAAGATGATATCATATGACCTTTGAGTAATTATACTTTTTGTCAAGTTAATTTGCTTAATTGCTTAGTATGCTTAACCTATTCAATATGCTTAAATTGCTTATTCATTATTATATATGGTCAGTTCATTTATTGTCAATCAATATGTTATAATCAATATATGTTGGAGAGAGTTATATCTCTCGCTGGGACTGGGTCTCACCCGTGGGTCACCACATTCTTTTTAGGTGGTCACGGGCAACGAGGTTAAGGTCGCATTATGGAAGAGAACCAGCCTGGTGATCAATAGATTTAGAAGGTTGGTTAGTTTTAGATGTTAGTAGTAGAGTCCTAGTGTTGTCCATGTACTCTCAGGTCCAGGTATGGGATGTGTTTTCTAGATGATATACTCATATCGACAGGATATTTTGGTAGTATGTCTGTAACATCCCTGACCTGGGTTATGAACTAACCCTAGGTGTTTTGCTTAATTATATAATTAGATACTTGTGGTTATCTTTTTATATGTAATTAAAGCTTCTAAGGAACATATATTTCCTTTTCTGTCCTTTTTGAATAATGTTGTAATGTTGTTTTGTTAAATATGGACCTATGTGCAAATTACCCAATTAGAGGGGTTAACTTGCAAATTGCACATGTATAGATGTTCCTCTGGATGAGACATCATAATAATGAATATGATGTAGTGATATGTATTCTCCAAGCTTGGGCACCAAGATACAGCTTGTAGAGCAATCCTTGTGCTTTAAACCCTAGTTTTGGTGTAAAGTGCAACTTACCCAAAACATAGGGTGCAACATGTAAAATACACCCTCGAGAGTATCTTTCATGACTCTTGGCATCATGTAGAGCAAAGATGAGGAGGAGGGAGCCTCATTGGAATGATCAAATAAGAAGGATAACCTTTATAATTAAATAATCAAGATGTATGCAAAATGACCCTTTTTATGTATATAACTTAGTAAGATGTTTGGCTTCTTTTCCTCTAAACCTTGAATAAGAAGGAGTTTTGCTTAAGTGTAGAAGGGAGATGCGTGGCCAAGGAGGAGAGAAGGACCCATATGAGAAATAAGGGAATAATTGTTCTTATCTTGAAAATATACCCAAAGTACATAAGTACATCTCTTTTACAAGGCAAGGGATCGTTTCCCTTCATTCCCTTCTTATCTATTTGCTTTGGCCAACTAAGAAGGATCTCAGGAGCAGAGGAGGATGAACAAACTGAATTGGGTAAGCTTTGATTGCCATCTAGCTCGGATTCATGGAGGAAATCTTGCTACAAGGTTGGTTTGTTAGTCTTTCTTACACAAATCTTCTTTCTAGCCATCTTCTCCATCCAATTCTTGAGGAACGGACCTTGGACGACCTGTGGAGCTCAAGCCACCATTAAATCTATGAAGCTTGGAGCTCTAGATCAGATTCTAAGGTGGGTTTTATAACTCTAAACCTTAAAGTTTTGCTTATGCATCTTCTTCCTATGAAAATGTTGCTTGTTCTCCTTTCTTTCATACTTCTATGTGTTCTTGCAACCAAAACCGTGAAGAACAGTCCATGTTCTTGAGGTAGAATAAGGTGGTGTTAATTCCAAAGTTCACCCTGATCCTACTTTAGCAAACGGTTCTCCACCTCTTGCCCAAATGGTTTGCAAAACCGTTTGGAAGCAAACAGTTTCAAAACTGTTTGGAGGGCAAACGGTTTCACAAGATCGTTTGGAGCAAACGGTCTCAAGACTGTTTGAGGGTTTGACCAAGCATTGACCGTTTGGAGATCTGCTGTAGACATTATGGACTAATCAACCACCAAGAATCATCAACTAATTCCAAGTAAATCACTAATTGAAGGCACATTAGTCACCTAAACCCTAATCGGTTTATTGCTGATTTCAATGGTGCAATCATGTTGAAGTTTGGGTTGAGTGACCCAAACGGTTTCAAAACCATTTGGGGATCACCCAAACGGTCTCAAGACCATTTGGTGATCACCCAAGACTGTTTGGAGGTCTAGGGTTAAGTGGGGTTGATCAATTGAGGGTCCAATCACATCAAGTTGTTGAATAATCAAATGCTGATTTTGTGACCGAATTTATGGTTCAACCCTTGAGTGAATGACTTGGTTTTTAATAAAATTATGGGAAAACGGTCTCACGACCGTTTGGAGGATGTCCAAACGATCCCAAGACTGTTTGGGGTCAGGTCATGACCCAATTGAGTGATGGTTCAATGGATTCAACATCAATTAGGCTCATGTTGATGCATGTTGAAGGGTGATCGATTCCAAACCCTAATTCAAGTGATCCAAACCCTAATTCGTGACCAATTGAGGTTCGATAGAGGGTCAAATCAATAAGGATTGACCTAATTGACTCAATTGATGAGTGTCTAACCTTTACATGAACGATTGAGGGGTTCAACCTTGGAAACCCTAACTCAATTGGATAGGTTGAGGCACTTTTTGGGTCCATGCAGTTTTGAGGGTGTTTGGACCAAACGGTCTCAAGACCGTTTGGGTCCAAATGATCCCAAGACCGTTTGATGGTCACGCGGTTTCAAATAAATTTGGTCATGCGGTTTCAAGATCAATTTGTCCATGCGGTTTCAAAGTCAATGTTGGCCAAACGGTCTTCACCTCACCTAGGGCAAACGGTCTTGATGGTGTACTTTGCCATGCGGTCTTGAAAGTCAAAGGGACCAAACGGTCAACAACTCCATGCGGTTTCAAAACCGTTTGGAGGTTGAAAGTGCAAAACCGTTTGGGGTCTTTTAAGGTCAAGATCGTTTGATGCCTTAGTGGCCAAGATGGTTTAGTAGTTGATTAACCTAAACCCTAAAGATACTTAAAGTAATTAAGGGGACAAGTAATTAGTTGGTTGATACCTGTTATGGTCAATGGTGGACATTACAAAGTACCCTTGAAGGGGTTTAAGTATCCAACAACCCTTGATCAAGCAAACCCTAATTACCACAATAGTGATGACTTGACTTATGTTATCAAGGTTGATTTGACCTAACCTAGTCAAGAGTGATGTAAACCTCATCTATTAGTAAGAGGAGAGAGAAGACTCCTAATAATAATGAGAATCAAGTAAAATACCTCCAATATGTATGAATACACATAACTAGGGTATGATCCTTCATAGTGAGATCATGGAAACCCTAATTATGGTGATTAATGAATCTTAACCTAATTTGAAGGCACTAATGAAAGTAATCTTCATACATGATGATGGTATAACCTCAATTTACTATGATGTGAATAGTAAACCCTAATCTAGGGTGATATGATGAAATGAACAATAAACCCTATTTCTGGGTTATGCCTTTAAGCATGAAACCCTTTGAATGAATTATAATATGAGGAATCATTATGCCTTGTAAGTCAAAGGGGTTTAATAACCCTAATTGAGTTGAATAAACCCTAACCCTAGAAATCAACAGTGGTGATTTAACATGGTCATGGTATGTTGTTAATAGCACGACCGTGTTAGGGAGCACGGCCGTGATAGCCTCCCCTTGCACGACCATGCAAGGAAGCACGGCTGTGGTGTTCTATGAATAAATTGAAAAGAATTGGTATTGTGCTGATACTATTATATATGCATGTCCTCAATTATATTAGTCATGCAGGTTGTTATCAAGAAGTAATCATAGCCAGGTAAGGGTTATGATGTTTTATTCATTGAAAGTATGTTATAAACCTTATGAATAATGATATACTATGTTGCATGGTTTAAGAGGTAACATATGAGATTGATGGGCTGTAAGAGCCACGAGCAATAACTACATTGTGATAATCAAAGTCATGTTGTTAGATGACTTATGATGATCTAAGGGTTTGAACACCCCTGTTTTTGAACCATAATGATGAGATGGTTAAGGAATGATAACTAATGAGAAATGAACTTGATACATTTAGTATTATTCTTATATAGCAGTTGTTTTAATGGTTTATGATTGAAAACATGCATGATGCTAAAAGAATGCTATAATGTACTTAAATAATCAAGTATAATCATATCATGTAGAGCCCTGATCATAGACCCATCATTGTCAGTAGTTTAATGATGGTGAAACAGGTTTTCCTAAGGCAACTCCTGGAGAACATACTTTTGAGTATGTTGGGGTTATGGACGCAAATATCCTTGTCCTAGTGTAGGAATTGATGTAAGATGTACTTTAATCCATCAATCCTTCATTATATGTTTATGCCGGGATGATGTATCACTAATCTCCCGATGATGCTGTTAATGCCGCATCGGTGTGTGATAAATAAGAAATCCCTCGATGGCGAAGAGAGTACAGAATGCCATTGTAGCTCTAATAGCGAAGTTGCCAGAATACCCAGGAAAGCTATTGTAGCAGAGACACGAGATGTCCTACATGTTGATCCTCACACTGACTGAGGAAGATGAGGTCATAAGAATCCAGCTCTTTTGATGACCTAGGTATGGTACCGATGCAATTTCGTAATGGTCGGTTGGAGTATGAGCGGTATACCTCATCTCCGCAGGGCATAATAATGTTTGAAAAACATAATCAGCTGTGTAGCATAACTGCTTAGGTTGAACTATGAGAAACAATGATTGATGTTACATTGTTTATAATGTTCTAGTTGAGTAACTAGTATACATGTTCTTCATATTCCATAATGAGATATGCTTTGATGTTCAATTATTTAAAATTGAAATGATTGTCTAAAAGAATGTTGCTCTGCTTAGTTTATACAATGCTAAACCTGTTGTTGAATGATTTAAAGTTATATTGCTTATGTTATTCCTTTAATGCAATAACAAAGCTTCTGGAGAAGAGTTATAACTCTCGCTGGGACAATTATTCAATTGTCTCACCCCCGTGGGATTCGAATTTTTAGGTGGACGCTGAGGACGAAGGAACCCATACGAGGGTGAGCAGAAGCAGCAGCAACATCAGGGGTAGCAGTGAATCTCAGGTGGAGATACTATCTGTCAAGTCTTGTAGATAGTATGTCCTATGTGTCATCTTTGTACTCTCAGGTCCTAGGAGTCAGTAGATCTGAGATTTTGGCTTAATGCCTAGAGACTTTTTTGTATCTTGCCTTGTACAGATAATAGGACAATGGATGTATGTAATCACTCGAGATGTGATTTCACAGAGATGTAATGACGAACCATGTTGTAAACAATTATCTTGTTTTATTATAAAAGAGTTTTATGGTTTAAAGATATCTTTCCAAAGAGTATTAATTTTTAGTGATTTTTGATAATTCCGCTGCTAGTTAATCGCTTCTGCATTCGTTGATCTCATTTTGGCGATTCGGTCACCACAAATTTAGTGGTATCAGAGCTCTAGGTTCGCTGAGTCTACAGAGACATAGGACTTAGGATGTTGAGTTGGTTCTAGTATCTTCTAGTATATCTAATAGTGTCTTCTGCTCCTCAGGAGAATAAGATAAAACAAAATATGTCTGGACCTCACGAAGAACACGTTGCGGAGAGTAGTGTTGTTGCACCAAGAAGAGGTGCAACACAACCAGATAGAGAAGAACATGTACCTGAACCACCCCAGTTCAATCCAATTGACATGGGGAACCCAGCTGTCCAGACCATGTTCGGGCAGTTTATGACTGCCATGATACACATAACAGATAGGATGCCTATGCCTGCACCTAGGGCACCTACCCCTCCCGAAGGATAAGGAAACGGCAAAACGTTTGAAAGACTTCACCGAGTTGGAGCTACAGAGTATGCTGGAACAACTGACCCAGCAGATGCTGACTTGTGGTTAACAATACTAGATAAGGCCTTTAGAATATTGAACATCCCAGAAGTTGAGAAGGTTAGACATGTTGTATATCTTCTCAAGGGGAGTGCTGGTCATTGGTGGACCATGGAAGAACAAAAGATGCCTGGTGTAGAGATTGCCTGGGAAGATTTCTGACGGGAATTTATCAATAGATATTTCCCTAAGACGTTTCTGGATGAGAAAATCTCTCAGTTCGAGAGGTTAAGGCAAGGTCCGATGAACATTAGCGAGTACGAGGCTAAGTTCATGGAGTTGTTGTAGTTTTGTCCACATATGGCAGCTACAGATGAAGAAAGGATTCGACGTTTCGAGAAAGGGTTAAACGCTGAGTTGACTACTCCCGTGTCTGCCCTAGAGAACAGAGAAAGGTTTTCTACCTTCCTAGAGTCTGTCAGAAGGATAGAGAGGTCCATAGTAGAGAAGAGGCAAACCCAGAACAAGAGGATGTATCCTCGGTTCCAAGGATCTTCATCCAGAGATTTTAAGAAAACTAGGTTTTCTGCGCCTTCACCACCACCTAGACCCAATACTCAGACACAATGGACGTCGAATAGGGGTAGAGGATGAAGCCTACCACTAGAAGGAGCTCACAGTTCAGCATCTATGTCGGTTACAGGACCACCTAGACCACAACAACAAGATAAAAGTTGTTATATATGTGGGAAGATGGGACATCTGATGAAAGACTGCAGAGCTAGAGCAGTGAGTATGACACAACCACAGAGGCAGAGTCAGCAAGGATCGCAGAGGAGACAGTTTCCAGGAGGAGCTAGAGGACGTGGACAAGCGTCCCAAGCTAGATTGTCGGCACCGAATCAACCACAGGCAACAACAAGGTTTTATGCAATGAATCCACCTGATGCAGTGATCAACCCTCAGGTTGTGGCAGGTCAGATGGAATTGTTATATTCTGATATGTCTACATCCTGCGTTGTATCTGTTTTGATTGATCCGGGTGCTACACACTCCTTTATCACTCAAAGGGTGATTCGTAACCACAATATGACAATCAGTCATAGAGCAGATAGCTTGTTGCTAGAAACTCCATTGTGAGGGTCTGCGGTGTTGCAAGAGGTATGCTCTCCCTGCATCCTCTTCTTTTCTAATCATCGCATTCAAGTGGACCTTATACCACTTGAGATGCAAGGATTTGATATAATCCTTGGGATGGATACCTTGGAGAGGTATAAGGTTGTCTTGGATTGTGAGTCCAAGCAAGCTGTGTTTGCTGATTGTAGTGACATATGGATCTTTCAAGGAGAGAGAAAGATTCTACCTACCTGTCTTGTGTCAGCTATGGTTGCTGAGAAGCTGATGAGGCAAGGATGTCATGCATTCTTGGCCCATGTGGTAGATACTACATGGATAGTCCTAACCCTACTGAAGTTCCTGTAGTCAGGGAATTTGAAGATGTATTTCCTGAAGAACTTCCAGGTGTTCCACCGCCTCGGGAAATTGATTTTGAAATCAATTTGATCCCAAACAAACAACCTATAGCACAAACACCATATAGGATGGCGCCTGCCGAGATGGCAGAACTCAAGAAACAACTACATGAGTTGCTTGAGAAGGGCTTTATCCGACCGAGTACTTCACCCTGGGGTGCTCCGGTCCTCTTTGTTAAGAAGAAAGATGGATCAATGCGGTTGTGCATTGATTACAGACAATTAAACAAAGTAACAATAAAGAACAAGTATCCTCTGATGAGGATTGATGATCTCTTTGACCAGTTGTATGGTGCAACCATCTTCTCAAAGATAGATTTGAGATCGGGATATCATCAACTTCGTATTAAGGATAGTGACATACCCAAGTCTGCCTTTAGGACAAGGTATGGTCACTATGAGTTCACTATTATGTCGTTTGGACTAACAAATGCACCAGCTGCATTTATGGAACACGTGAATAGAATCTTCCAACCTTTCCTCGATCAGTGTGTTGTTGTCTTTATAGATGACATTCTGATCTACAGTAGAGATGCTCGGCAGCATGAACAACATCTTCGTCAGGCTCTAACTTTGCTAAGAGAACACAAGCTATATGCTAAGTTTAGAAAGTGTGAGTTCTGGTTACCGGAAGTATCTTTCCTTGGACACGTGATATCCGCCTCAGGCATTCGTGTTGACCCTAAAAAGGTAGAATTTGTTCTACAATGGGAGCAGCCGAAGACACCGGCGGAGATCCGTAGTTTCTTAGGGTTGGCTGGCTATTACCGAAGGTTCATTAAGAACTTCAGCTCCAGAGCCTTACCTTTGACTAAGTTGACCAGGAAGGATGTTCCTTTTTCTTGGAGTGATAAGTGTCAGCAATCTTTCCAGCTGCTGAAGGAGAGGTTGACAAGTGCACTTGTGCTTGTGTTACCTGAGCAAGGCAAAGGATATATAGTTTTCTGTGATGCCTCCAAGAATGGACTCGGATGTGTGTTAATGCAGGATAAACAAGTGATTTCTTTTGCTTCTCGAAAACTTAAGAAACACGAGGAGAATTATCCGACACACGATCTGGAGCTAGCTGCTGTGATTCGTGCCTTGAAGATCTGGAGACACTATCTCTATGGAGAGACATTCCAGATTTTCACTGATCGTAAGAATCTGAAGTACATCTTTTCTCAGCATGAGATTAACATGAGGCAACGTCACTGGATGGAATTAATCAAAGACTATGATTGTACAATTGATTACCATCCAGGGAAGGCCAATGTGGTTGCAGATGCTTTGAGTAGGAAATCAACAACACCAGCCTTAGATAGAGCACAACTAAATTCCTTAGTATGCTCTAGGAGAGATATGCTTATCTCCTTAAGGCAACACAATGTACAGTTGAAGGTGTCATTGTTAGCCGGGTTGTTAGCTGAGATGCATATAAAACCTACCTTGAGAGAGCAGATCAAGGAGGCACATCAAGTTGATGTTGCAGTTCAACAGATCAGATCGAAGTATGGTAATGAGAAACGAGATGGTTTCCATGACTCAGACGATCAAGTAGCATGTTATCATGGTAGGATGATAGTGTCGGATGTGGATAACTTGAGAAATTAGTCTTGGAAGAAGCTCATTCTTCGATGTATCCTATGCATCCAGGAAGCACCAAGATGTATCGAAACTTGAACGATATGTATTGGTGGCCCGGAATGAAGAAGGATGTTGCTGAGTTTGTTATGAGGTGTCATGTGTGTCAGCAAGTTAAAGCTGAATACCAGAAGCCTGCAGGAACAATGCAACCTTTGCCCATACCACAGTGGAAGTGGGATCATGTAACCATGGATTTTGTTGTTGGCCTACCCAGGACAAGCAAAGGGCATGATTCCATTTGGGTAATAGTTGATAGGTTGACAAAGACAACACACTTCTTACCTGTCAAAACAACCTATTCTGCTGAGAGGCTAGCGCAGTTGTATGTTGAAGAGATAGTGCGACTGCACGGAGTCCCAGTCACCATTGTTTTTTATACAGGTCCCCAGTTTACGAGTCGTTTTTGGGAGCGACTTCACAAAGCTTTAGGCACCCAGTTAAGGTTTAGTACAACCTTTCATCCTCAGATTGATGCACAGTCTGAAAGGACTATACAGACCTTGGAAGACTTGCTTAGAGCATGTGTTCTTCAGTTTACATGGAGTTGGGATCTGCACCTAAGCTTGATAGAGTTTGCCTACAACAATAGCTATCAACATAGCATTGACATGGCACCTTATGAAGCTTTGTATGGTAGACGTTGTAGATCACCTCTATGTTGGTATGAAACCGGTGAATATCAACTGTTAGGTCCTGATCTTGTACAATAGATGTTACACCCCGATCTCACAATTTCCTCGAATCATGAGATTAGGGCATAAGATAGGATTTATATGTAACACAAAGAACACCCTTAATTTTTTTTCTTTTCTTTAAAACTCTTGTTTACCCGCATTGAACCACATAAATCATCTTAACAAGGGAATTTGAACATTTCTTTTACTAATCAGACTTCAATAGTAAAGATACATGTATAAACATTCATGATGTCTCTCACACTTTATATACATAAAACTTGCTAATTAGCATATATATCAAAAGAGGAACACTATTACACATCGTAATTACAACTCTCTCTCTTATCTCTTATTGAGGACCTAGAGTGACAAGGACCGACTGACTCAACTAATCTTGTACTTAACTCTTGTAGCAGATCTACACTGATGCTCCGACCATCTTCAAGTCCACGCGGATAACCCTAAAATGTTTGAGTAGAGGGGTGAGCCTACTCGCTCAGTGAATGAGTACTTCAAGGAAACAGACTAATGCACTAATGTGATTACAGATATAATTTTGAGTAAACGATATGAAATTTAACAATAATAAATACTACACTGAGCAGTTCTAAACAATATAATTGAAATAACAAAGAATGTAAATATAACATCCAAAGAATAACTACTAGACGACTATGCTCTAGTCTTCCTTAACTCTTTCATTTATAAGGAACTCTGTGAACCTATATGATCATATTTTAGATTATGCCCCAAACATATGCAGTGCACTCTGCATATGAAACTCGCAGTGCACTACGAGCCCACCGTACAAGACTTAGTGACACACCCGGGAAATGCTAAGTCTGACTTCTCGTCCTGGTCTGCACAGGACTCTCAGGCTCACAAGGCCTCACTGCACTAACTCTGAGTGCTCTGGACTCCTCCGCAACCTGTAGTGCACAGTCGGAGGGTCTCTAAGTCTCTGATGCCTGGGCGTATCCCCATGGCTGACCGAGACTTTCTCCGATGCCTGGGCGTATCCCCAAGGCTGACCGGAATTCTACCTCTCAGACTTCGTGTCACCGAGACATTCGGTATTTGTTGGACACGAGTCTCCGATGCCTGGGCGTATCCCCAGGGCTGACCGTTTCACCCCAAAGGTACAGACCGCGCAATGGGGTTCTACGGTGTTGGGGCACCTGAGTCTATTAACTGATTTACATATAAACACTTAAACATGAATATCACATTTTATACTTATTTCACATTCTGAACATCACTAGAAAACACATATACATCATTTGTCATCTTTAAACATGACTTAGTAACATCCCTTTCTAGGGCATGTCATATCTCATCACCTGCAATTTACGAGATATGTATTGAAAATAAGAAGCCCTGCAGTATGTAAATATCAACTCAGAGAGAACAAGCATATAAAGTTAAATGCACTAGAAACATACAATTCAATAATTAATCATCACCACATCTCATATCGAGACCTTTCATATCACCATAACATGATTCATTGAACACCCTATCCTTAGGGTTTCATTTGCCTTATTCATTCATCATATGCCAACACCCTACTCTTAGGGTTTCATTCGCCTCATTCACCTTTTCATTTGCCTCATTCACTTGTCACATGGCTCTCATAAGGATTTCATAGGATATAAGCATTCACCAAATAAAGATTGTTTTCAACAAATCATATACAATCAATATAGATATGAAACCATGGAAATTTAACTAAATTTAGGTTTTTCGTACCATTCACTGAGATATCATGTATCAAGAATAAAATTCAATTAAGATAACCCATGAGGTACATCCTAAATACTTATAAGATTACTAGTCATTTTCAATAAGGTCGAAACTCTAGTGATATCTCAATTAGGTTAAACCCTAATTACATCATATGGTATAAATCTGAAAAGCATTCTTACTAGGATGTGTTGTATACGTTTCTGATGTGAATCTACCATCAAAGAGTCATTCAAACAGAGAAGGAATCCATATCATATCAATTTGCAACAACTTAAATCAAACAGACATTTCAGGGTTTAGAATCGCATACTAAGCATTTAGGGATTTGGATGCTATAATCAAATTTCGTGCATTACACTGTTTGAAGGAAGAACCCACTCACCCTAAGGTGTGAAAACACCTCAAAACTGCAGCTCAACTCAGGGAATCTCGAACTCATATCAAATCCCTAGCAAATCTCCCAATTCTTCTTCCATTCAACTCGGAAACCTTGAAAATGAGGGATTATGAAGAAAGGGTGAGAAAAGAGGGAATTTCGACATCATCTTGGATCCAATCAGAGCATGGACGGAATCTTGACATGAGAGAGAAGATTCACCATAAAAGTCTATGCAAAGAATCCAAACTTACTTGATTTCACCATTCCTCGGACCGCAAAACCCTAATTCAGCAATTCCACCTCTTTCTCCACTCAAGCCCTAACTCTCCCTCTCTCTATAGATTTTCGTTTCTCTGGAGTGAATGACGAAGAATGAGAGCTACTTGTGTGTGTGGTTTCTCATATAAGTCAATTTGAGCTGCTTGGGTCAATTGCATATTGACCCAACACTCAACTTTAATTATATTGGCTGAATATTCAGTTTCACAATAGTTTCTGTAATTCGCCTACTGAATAGCTAACAGAAGCTCCAAAAATTCTGGAAATTTTATATGTTATACCTAATGAAGTGTCAGACCTCCAGTAAAAATTTGAGATCATTTCTTGTTACCAATAAATAATAAAAAATCAAACAGTGCACTGCTATATGCAGTCTGCAGTAGATTCGGTCGAGTTGCAAACTCGACCGACAAACAGGTCTGAACATTCTTCATAAATTCTGATATTTTTCAGTGTTGTTCACATTTTATATATACAAATCATATCCAAATTTGAAGTAAATCAGAGTTACACATAAAATACTAAAAATCATTTAGTGAGACATTCTACTTATCAAATTCTGTATTCATATGTCATTAAAACCCTATTTTGGGCCGATTAGGGTCTATGCTTCTCAAACCCTAATTCTCAAGACAAAAGAACATTTAGACTTCTTATCTTAGTTAAAACATCCTAATTGTGTTATCGTCATTAATTAGATTTCAAGAATGATTATTCCAATTAATCTTTGCAATTGTCTAGGTAAACCCTAGTTTACCAATTAAGCTCAGATGGGGTCGTAACAACTCTCCCCCCCTTAGAATGTTTCGTCCTCGAAACATAAACCTACAAGAAAGATACATTCAAGGTTATTCTAAGCTTCTAAAGCCTTCCATGTCATTATATTCTTGTATTTCATACCTGAATGTAGTTTTCAACATTAGATCTTTTAATTCTTTACTAAATCACAACATATTTCAAATAGTTCTCAATGATATCAAGCAAATTCTTTATGCCACAGTCAAACATAGAATGCAAAGATAAACCACCACGCTTTTGCTCCGCAACTCTGATACTCTGATACAACTATCTCAACTTATGCGGCTCAGAAAGTTCTATTGTTCTGTATCACCTGTAAGTGACAAAAGCGAGTTCACCATGCTGTTTTAAACTTTAATAAAGTGTTATTCAAATAGCAAAATAGTCTTGAATTAAAAGACTAGATTCAACAATCAATTGCACAATACTACTCTTGGCATCCCCATTGGGTCATGGATGCATGAGGTGAAGCATTACCACCTCATTCCATACTATCCTGTTTCGATCCTGGGACCTGTGGGTTATGGGCCGACACACAATTCAAAGTGTAACCATCGTATTATATCATTTTAGGGTTTCAACAACAGTAATAAGGTACTCCACAATTGTATCAGTCATTCAAGCATTAATCATATTCAATTACCATCACTCAGTTATATTAGAGCTAGGTATAACAAGCTACACCTCATTAGGGTTACTTGTCCAGACAATCTGATTATCATCCCTTTTTATTAATATGAGTGAATAAGTATGACTACCTTGTTCAGGGTATCTCTCCATGTGTTCTGACATCATCCAAACTATATCACCATATCACAAATACACAATAGTAAGATGCATATTAGGTATGAATTACTACAACTATCATACGCCTTTAATTTAACATATAGCTTGCACAAATACACTGAAATCATATGTAGAACCAACTTTCATACCTTAATATGCCTTCAACAAATCATACATGTAAAAACAAATTCACATATTACACAAAGCTAGTGTTTTCCCATATCTCTCTGCTCATTCATTACTTCTTTACTTTTTGCTACCTATCCTTTTCATATGATTATATACAATAAACATCATTAACATTGAAGCATTTAAGATAGGAATAGATTATTCATCATTCTTGCTATCACACAAGAATTTATTTTTTATCGCACTTCATCATATTGTATGTCACTATTACATTCATTAGATGACCCCACCAAGGTAGTTATGCACCATATATGATTCATTTTCTCTTATCATTTCATTCCCACCTTGCTCTCATTTAGGAATATATGAAAGAGAAGATGATTTTAAGACTTGGAATACTTGTATTCAAACATTCCCTTAATACATTCTCGTATGTAGATTTACTTAGTTATCAACAGAGATATTTGATTAATTAGCACTTGCTTGAATCTCACAACCTCTTTATTTTATAACTTCTCCATCATATTTCAAACCCTTTCTTACGTTTCATAGTCCTCTTACCATATACTACTCTTTAACCCGTCATCTTTAATTCTAAATTTTTCTCTTATGACCATGTTAATTATTCATATGTATGGTCATGTATACCATGTTGCACATATTTCCTCCTTTATCTTTATACTATTGTGAAGTTAACGTTCTAAATTAATAGTCCCTCTATTAGTTTTTCCTCATGTTGAATACATTACATATTCTTCATTTTTAAATCAAGTGGATCATGCATGGGTCAAACATAGTTTTTCTTTCAATCAAGTTTTTCTCTCCTGAATATAGTCTACCTTTGTATGACTTATTCATTCGTTAAACTACACCTATGTTCTTTGCTTAGAAACTAGTTTGTTGTTCTAGTCTTATGAATTACATGTTCATACGATTCTCTTTACTTTTACTCTTTTGAAGACTCTTTACTTCTATGGACCTATTGAATGCTCAACCCTATTCTCTACTTAGCCTTTGCTTTAGAGTTCATAAAAGCATTATACTCTATTATATGATTCATTCTTCATGATTGATTCTTGCTATCTTGAACCATACATACATTTCACATATCTTTTCTATATTTCATATGTATAGCTCATATAATATTAATCAATAAACTAATTATGAACTTCATATCATGTTCTATTATTCCCAATTAAGGGTTTCTCATATGAGGCCCCAAAATTGACCCTCAGATACCAGTTTCAACTGATTCTTAGTTGTTCTGATCTTGCCCATCTGTTTCAACATCTTACTGTATGTACATTCTCACTCTAATGTGGGTCTAATTATTCCAATTCTATTCTTGTTATACTATTGATAGGATTCATTAGATCCCAGTAACGCATCCTGCCAGCCGGACCAGGCCAAACCTGAAGTCCTGAAGCCAAGAACTACTGAGGATTACTCAACTTCTATTCATCTCAAAAGTGTGGAAGAAAACTTATCCACTAAGGAAAGATCATTCAAAGATGATTTCTAATCTACATGCTACAAAGAATGAAATCAATAAATGCTACAACTGCATAGTGTACAACATATATTAAAGACCCATATTTCAAAGTATTGAATATTTCAATTCAAACATATAAGAGCATTTCTATACATTTCCAACAAAAACAACATTATGAAATGTAAGTTCTATCTCCTTTTACATTTATGCTCTTAATTCTTGTTTCTTTTCTCATTTTCTAACCCTAACATTTCTAGGGTTCCTCTCTAGCCCATTCTTCCACTGTATACCTGGACAGGGTATACGTGAGAGAATAGACGGAGTAGCTTGTACTGGTTGATCCAAGTACTCAAATATCGGGCCAGGATATCCAAATACTCAAATCCCCAAAGCTAACATCAAACATCTCCTATCTGCCACACTTAAGACTCTAACTTACTAACTTAATGGTCCTTGACAACTCACCCTAAGCTCTGATACCAAGCTGTTACACCCCGATCTCACAATTTCCTCAAATCATGAGATTAGGGCATAAGATAGGATTTATATGTAACACAAAGAACACCCTTAATTTTTTTTTCTTTTCTTTAAAACTCTTGTTTCCCCGCATTGAACCACATAAATCATCTTAACAAGGGAATTTGAACATTTCTTTTACTAATCAGACTTCAATAGTAAAGATACATGTATAAACATTCATGATGTCTCTCACACTTTATATACATAAAACTTTCTAATTAGCATATATATCAAAAGAGGAACTATATTACACATCGTAATTACAACTCTCTCTCTTATCTCTTACTGAGGACCTAGAGTGACAAGGACCGACTGACTCAACTAATCTTGTACTTAACTCTTGTAGTAGATCTACACTGATGCTCCGACCATCTTCAAGTCCACGCGGATAACCCTAAAATGTTTGAGTAGAGGGGTGAGCCTACTCGCTCAGTGAATGAGTACTTCAAGGAAACAGACTAATGCACTAATGTGATTACAGATATAATTTTGAGTAAACGATATGAAATTTAACAATAATAAATACTACACTGAGCAGTTCTAAACAATATAATTGAAATAACAAAGAATGTAAATATTGCATCCAAAGAATAACTACTAGAAGACTATGCTCTAGTCTTCCTTAACTATTTCATTTATAAGGAACTCTGTGAACCTATATGATCATATTTTAGATTATGCCCCAAACATATGCAGTGCACTCTGCATATGAAACTCGCAGTGCACTACGAGCCCACCGTACAAGACTTAGCGACACACCCGGGAAATGCTAAGTCTGACTTCTCGTCCTGGTTTGCACAGGACTCTCAGGCTCACAAGGCCTCACTGCACTAACTCTGAGTGCTCTGGACTCCTCCGCAACCTGTAGTGCACAGTCGGAGGGTCTCTAAGTCTCCGATGCCTGGGCGTATCCCCAGGGCTGACCGGGACTTTCTCCGATGCCTGGGCGTATCCCCAGGGCTGACCGGAATTCTACCTCTCAGACTTCGTGTCACCGAGACATTCGGTATTTGTTGGAAACGAGTCTCCGATGCCTGGGCGTATCCCCAGGGCTGACCGTTTCACCCCAAAGGTACAGACCGCGCAATGGGGTTCTACGGTGTTGGGGCACCTGAGTCTATTAACTGATTTACATATAAACACTTAAACATGAATATCACATTTCATACTTATTTCACATTCTAAACATCACTAGAAAACACATATACATCATTTGTCATCTTTAAACATGACTTAGTAACATCCCTTTCTAGGGCATGTCATATCTCATCACCTGCAATTTACGAGATATGTATTGAAAATAAGAAGCCCTGCAGTATGTAAATATCAACTCAGAGAGAACAAGCATATAAAGTTAAATGCACTAGAAACATACAATTCAATAATTAATCATCACCACATCTCATATCGAGACCTTTCATATCACCATAACATGATTCATTGAACACCCTATCCTTAGGGTTTCATTTGCCTTATTCATTCATCATATGCCAACACCCTACTCTTAGGGTTTCATTCGCCTCATTCACCTTTTCATTTGCCTCATTCACTTGTCACATGGCTCTCATAAGGATTTCATATGATATAAGCATTCACCAAATAAAGATTGTTTTCAACAAATCATATACAATCAATATAGATATGAAACCATGGAAATTTAACTAAATTTAGGTTTTCCGTACCATTCACTGAGATATCATGTATCAAGAATAAAATTCAATTAAGATAACCCATGAGGTACATCCTAAATACTTATAAGATTACTAGTCCTTTTCAATAAGGTCGAAACTCTAGTGATATCTCAATTAGGTTACACCCTAATTACATCATATGGTATTAATCTAAAAAGCATTCTTACTAGGATGTGTTGTATACGTTTCTGATGTGAATCTACCATCAAAGAGTCATTCAAACAGAGAAGGAATCCATATCATATCAATTTGCAACAACTTAAATCAAACAGACATTTCAGGGTTTAGAATCGCATACTAAGCATTTAGGGATTTGGATGCTATAATCAAATTTCGTGCATTACACTGTTTGAAGGAAGAACCCACTCACCCTAAGGTGTGAAAACACCTCAAAACTACAGCTCAACTCAGGGAATCTCGAACTCATATCAAATCCCTAGCAAATCTCCCAATTCTTCTTCCATTCAACTCGGAAACCTTGAAAATGAGGGATTATGAAGAAAGGGTGAGAAAAGAGGGAATTTCGACATCATCTTGGATCCAATCAGAGCATGGATGGAATCTTGACATGAGAGAGAATATTCACCATAAAAGTCTATGCAAAGAATCCAAACTTACTTGATTTCACCATTCCTCGGACCGCAAAACCCTAATTCAGCAATTCCACCTCTTTCTCCACTCAAGCCCTAACTCTCCCTCTCTCTCTAGATTTTCGTTTCTCTGGAGTGAATGACGAAGAATGAGATCTACTTGTGTGTGTGGTTGCTCATATAAGTCAATTTGAGCTGCTTGGGTCAATTGCATATTGACCCAACACTCAACTTTAATTATATTGGCTGAATATTCAGTTTCACAATAGTTTCTGTAATTCGCCTACTGAATAGCTAACAGAAGCTCCAAAAATTCTGGAAATTTTATATGTTATACCTAATGAAGTTTCAGACCTCCAATAAAAATTTGAGATCATTTATAGTTATAAATAAATAATAAAAAATCAAACAGTGCACTGCTATATGCAGTCTGCAACAGATTCGGTCGAGTTGCAAACTCGACCAACAAACAGGTCTGAACATTCTTCATAAATTCTGATATTTTTCAGTGTTGTTCACATTTTATATATCCAAATCATATCCAAATTTTAAGTAAATCAGAGTTACACATAAAATACTAAAAATCATTTAGTGAGACATTCTACTTATCAAATTCTGTATTCATATGTCATTAAAACCCTATTTTGGGCCGATTAGGGTCTATGCTTCTCAAACCCTAATTCTCAAGACAAAAGAACATTTAGACTTCTTATCATAGTTAAAACATACTAATTGTGTTATCGTCATTAATTAGATTTCAAGAATGATTATTCCAATTAATCTTTGCAATTGTCTAGGTAAACCCTAGTTTACCAATTAAGCTCAGATGGGGTCGTAACAATAGACTACAGAGAAGATCAAAGTAATACAACAACAGATTAAGAATGCATAGGATAGGCAAAAATCATATGCTGATAGACGTCATAGACCCTTAGAATTCCAGGTTGGAGACAGAGTGTATCTCAAAGTTTCACACCTTGGAAGGGAGTTCTGAGATTTGGAAGGAAAGGGAAGTTAGATCCTAGGTTTATGGGACCTTATTCAATCACTGAACGGATTGAAAAAGTAGCCTATAAACTAGAGTTGCCACCAGAGTTACAGAGGTTACACCCTGTGTTTCACATTTCTATGTTGAGGAAATGTCACCCTGATACAGAATCAGTTCTGCAACCTATGGAAGTAGAATTGAATGATGACATATCTTATGAGGAAGGACCACTATCAATCCTTGATAAAAGAATTAAAAAGTTGAAAAAGAAAGACATAAATCTTGTGAAAGTCCTCTGGAATCACCATGGTGTTGAAGAAGCCACATGGGAACTAGAGGAGGAGATGAGAAGGAAATACCCTGCTCTTTTCTCATAATATGTTTTGTTGATTTTGGGGACAAAATCCTTGTAAGGGGTGCATAATTTGTAACATCCCTGACCTGGGTTATGAACTAACCCTAGGTGTTTTGCTTAATTATATAATTAGATACTTGTGGTTATCTTTTGATATATAATTAAAGCTTCTGAGGAACATATATTTCCTTTTCTGTCCTTTTTGAACAATGTTGTAATGTTGTTTTGTTAAATATGGACCTATGTGCAAATTACCCAATTAGAGGGGTTAACTTGCAAATTTCACATGTATATATGTTCCTCTGGTGATGATACATCATAAGAATGAATATGATGTAGTGATATGGATTCTCCAAGCTTGGGCACCAAGATACAGCTTGTAGAGCAATCCTTGTGCTTTAAACCCTAGTTTTGGTGTAAAGTGCAATTTACCCAAAACATAGGGTGCAACATGTAAAATACACCCTCTAGAGTATCTTTCATGACTCTTGGCATCAAGTATAGCAAATATGATGAGGAGGGTGCCTCATTTGAATGATAAAATAAGAAGGATAACCTTTATAATTAAATAATTAAGATGTATGCAAAATGACCCTTTTTATGTATATAACTTAGTAAGATGTTTGGCTTCTTTTCCTCTAAACCTTGGATAAGAAGGAGTTTTTCTTAAGTGTATAAGGGAGAGGCATGGCCAAGGAGGAGAGAAGGACCCATATGAGAAATAAGGGAATAGTTGTTCTCATCTTGAAAATATACCTAAAGTACATAAGTACATCTCTTTTACAAGGCAAGGGATCGTTTCCCTTCATTCCCTTCTTATCTATTTGCTTTGGCCGACTAAGAAGGATCTCAGGAGCATAGGACAACGACCAAACTAAATCGGGTAAGCTTTGATTGCCATCTAGCTCGGATTCATGGAGGAAATCTTGCTACAAGGTTGGTTTGTTAGTCTTTCTTACACAAATCTTCTTTCTAGCCATCTTCTCCATCCAATTCTTGAGGAACGGACCTTAGATGACCTGTGGAGCTCAAGCCACCATTAAAGATACGAAGCTTGGAGCTCTAGATCAGATTCTAAGGCGGGTTTTATAACTCTAAACCTTAAAGTTTTGCTTATGCATCTTCTTCCTATGAAAACGTTGCTTGTTCTCCTTTCTTTCATACTTCTATGTGTTTTTGCAACCAAAACCGTGAAGAACAGTCCATGTTCTTGAGGTAGAAGAAGGTGGAGTTAATTCTAAAGTTCACCCTGATCCTACTTTAGCAAACAGTTCTCCACCTCTTGCCCAAACGGTTTGCAAAACCGTTTGGAAGCAAACGGTTTCACAAGATCGTTTGGAGCAAACAGTCTCAAGACCGTTTGGAGGGTTTGACCAAGTGTTGACCGTTTGGAGATCTTCTTTAGACATTATGGACTAATCAACCACCAATAATCATCAACTAATTCCAAGTAAATCACTAATTGAAGGCACATTAGTCACCTAAACCCCTAATCGGGTTTATTGTTGATTTCAATGGTGCAATCATGTTGAAGTTTGGGTTGAGTGACCCAAACGGTTTCAAAACCGTTTGGGGATCACCCAAACGGTCTCAAGACCGTTTGGTGATCACCCAAGACCGTTTGGAGGTCTAGGGTTAAGTGGGGTTGATCAATTGAGGGTCCAATCACATCAAGTTGTTGAATAATCAAATGTTGATTTTGTGACCTAATTTAGGGTTCAATCCTTGAGTGAATGAGTTGGTTTTTAATAAAATTATGGGAAAACGGTCTCAAGACCATTTGGAGGATGTCCAAATGATCCCAAGACCGTTTGGGGTCATGTCATTACCAATTGAGTGATGGTTCAATGGATTCAACATCAATTAGGCTCATGTTGATGCATGTTGAACGGTGATCGATTCCAAACCCTAATTCAAGTGATCCAAACCCTAATTGGTGACCAATTGAGGTTCAATTGAGGGTCAAATCAGTAAGGATTGACCTAATTGACTCAATTGATGAGTGGCTAACCTTTACATGAACGATTGAGGGGTTCAACCTTGGAAACCCTAACTCAATTGGATAGGTTGAGGCACTTTTTGGGTCCATGCGGTTTTGACCGTTTGGGACCAAACGGTCTCAAGACCGTTTGGAGCCAAATGGTCTCAAGACTGTTTGGGGCCAAACGGTCTCAAGACCGTTTGGAGCCAAATGATCCCAAGACCGTTTGATGGTCATGCGGTTTCAAATCAATTTGGTCATGCGGTTTCAAGATCGATTTGTCCATGCGGTTTCAAAGTCAACGTTGGCCAAACGGTCTTCACCTCACCTAGGGAAAACGGTCTTGATGGTGTACTTTGCCATACGGTCTTGAAAGTCAAAGGGACCAAACGGTCAACAACTCCATGCGGTTTCAAAACCGTTTGGAGGTTGAAAGTGCAAAACCGTTTGGGGTCTTTTAAGGTCAAGATCGTTTGATGCCTTAGTGGCCAAGATGGTTTAGTAGTTGATTAACCTAAACCCTAAAGATACCTTAAAGTAATTAAGGGGACAAGTAATTAGTTGGTTGATACATGTTATGGTCAATGGTGGACATTACAAAGTACCCTTGAAGGGGTTTAAGTAGCCAACACCCCTTTATCAAGCAAACCCTAATGACCATAGTAGTGATGACTTGACTTATGTTATTTGACCTAACCTAATAAAGAGTGATGTAAACCTCATCTATTAGTAAGAGGAGAGAGAAGACTCCTAATAAGAATGAGAATCAAGTAAAATACCTCCAATATGTATGAATACACATAACTAGGGTATGATCCTTCATAGTGAGATCATAGAAACCCTAATTATGGTGATTAATGAATCTTAACCTAATTTGAAGGCACTAATGAAAGTAATCTTCATACATGATTATGGTATGACCTCAATTCACTATGATGTGAATAGTAAACCCTAATCTAGGGTGATATGATGAAATGAACAGTAAACCCTAATTCTGGGTTATGCATTTAAGCATGAAACCCTTTGAATGAATTATAATATGAGGAATCCTTATGCCTTGTAAGTCAAAGGGGTTTAATAACCCTAATTGAGTTGAATAAACCCTAACCCTAGAAATCAATATTAGTGATGTAACATGGTCATGGTATGTTGTTAATAGCATGACCGTGTTAGGGAG
The DNA here is from genome assembly GCA_963693085.1 of Alisma plantago-aquatica. NCBI lineage: Eukaryota > Viridiplantae > Streptophyta > Magnoliopsida > Alismatales > Alismataceae > Alisma > Alisma plantago-aquatica. Next base: position 884,430,407 of record OY856411.1, read on the forward strand.
CACAGCCGTGGTAGCCTCCCCTTGCACGACCATGCAAGGAAGCACGACCGTGGTAGCCTCCCCTTGCACGACCATGCAAGGAAGCACATCCGTGGTGTTCTATGAATAAATTGAAAAGAATTGGTATTGTGTTGATACTGTTATATATGCATGTCCTCAATTATATTAGTCATGCAGGTTGTTATCAAGAAGTAATCATAGCCAGGTAAGGGTTATGCTGTTTTATTCATTGAAAGTATGTTATAAACCTTATGAATAATGATATACTATGTTTCCTGGTTTAAGAGGTAACATATGAGATTGATGGGCTGTAAGAGACATGAGCAATAGCTACATTGTGATAATCAAAGTCATGTTGTTAGATGACTTATGATGATCTAAGGGTTTGAACACCCCTATTTTTGAACCATAATGATGAGATGGATAATGAATGATAACTAATGAGAAATGAACTTGATACATTTAGTATTCTTCTTTTATAGTAGTTGTTTTAATGGTTTATGATTGAAAACATGATTGATGCTAAAAGAATGCTATAATGTACTTAAATAATCAAGTATAATCATATCATGTAGAGCCCTGATCATAGATCCATCATTGTCAGTAGTTTAATGATGGTGAAACAGGTTTTCCTAAGGGAACTCCTGGAGAACATACTTTTGAGTATGTTGGGGTTATGGACGTGAATATCCTTACGTCATAGTGTAGGAATTGATGTAAGATGTACTTTGATCCATAAATCCTTCATTATATGTTTATGCCGAGATGATGTATCACTAATCTCCCGATGATGTTGTTAATGTCGCATCAGTGTGTGATAAACAAGAAATCCCTCGATGGTGAAGAGAGTACAGAATACCACTGTAGCTCTAATAGCGAAGTTGCCAGAATACCTTGGAAAGATATTGTAGCAGAGACACGAGATGTCTTGCATGTTGATCCTCACACTGACTGAGGAAGATGAGGTCATAAGAATCTGGCTCTTTTGATGACCTAGGTATGGTACTGATGCAATTTCGTAATGGTCGGTTGGAGTATGAGCGGTATACCTCATCTCCGCAGGGCATAATAATGTTTGAAAAACATAATCAGCCGTGTAGCATAACTGCTTAGGTTGAACTACGAGAAACAATGATTGATGTTACATTGTTTATAATGTTCTATTTGAGTAACTAGTACACATGTTCTTCATATTGCATAATGAGATATGCTTTGATGTTCAATTATTTATAATTGAAATGATTGTCTAAAAGAATGTTGCTCTGCTTAGTTTATACAATGCTAAACCTGTTGTTGAATGATTTAAAGTTATATTGCTTATGTTATTCATTTATTGCAATAACAAAGCTTCTGGCGGAGAGTTATAACTCTCGCTGGGACAATTATTCAATTGTCTCACCCCCGTGGGATTCGACTTTTTAGGTGGACGTTGAGGATGAAGGAACCCATACGAGGGTGAGCAGCAGTAACAACAACATCAGGGGTAGCAGTGAATCTCAGGTGGAGATATTGTCTGTCAAGTCTTGTAGATAGTATGTCCTATGTGTCATATCTGTACTCTCAGGTCCTAGGATTCAGTAGATCTGAGATTTTGTCTTAATGCCTCGAGATTTTTTTGTATCTTGCCTTGTACAGATAACAGGGCAATGGATGTATGTAATCACTCAAGATGTGATTTCACAGAGATGTAATGACGAACCATGTTGTAAACAATTATCTTGTTTTATTATAAAAGAGTTTTATGGTTTAAAGATCTCTTTCCAAAAAGTTTTAATTTTTAGTGATTTTTGATAATTCCGATGCTAGTTAATCGCTTCCGCATTCGTTGATCTCGTTTTGGCGATTCGGTTGCCACAATGTCAATGTTTAAAAATATATGGCGTGTACATGTGAAATATCTTTTGTATGCAGGATGTGACTGAGGTCTTTGGATCCATATGTGAATACTTGTTACAGTATATGAGAATATAATGATGGACCTTTATGTAAATGTTCTAAAGTTTATTTACATTGTTGGAATTGGTTTTAATTATTCTACATTTTGACTGTGTGATTAGTTAGTAGTTGATCGCGTTTTGTGTTTTGAGTAATCTCGTTGAGCGTGATGAGATGTCACACTATTAATTTCATGATTGTAAGTTAGTAAGAGATTAGTCTCCGAATGATGCCAAGTCTTAGGACATGATGTTAGCAATACATCCTTGGAGATTCTTGAAGCCAATTAAATGATTAATATTATGTAGGCTATAACATGGAAATTCGTATTGTTCCCTAATGTCAGTCATGATATGTTTTGGATGCATGGACTTAATAAATCATATTTCTTTCTTGTCATATCTTTATGGTGTTGTTACCAACTAATACTCTTGCACTCAAGGTTCAGGTTCAAGACTTTGGTTCATCTAGTTCATATGGGAGTCAAAGTTGGATAACTCAAACATAGTTTAAATCAAAAGGTACTTGTTGAAAGCACAATATAGCAGACTGAGTGGCAAAGCACACTACACATTGAACTTTATGGGGGGTTGTTAGATATATGGCTATAATAACGAGTTATTTACATGGGTTAAGCCCAATGTAGTGCAGTTAGTATATAGAGGAAAAGTAATTTTGTCTTTCGTGCGGATGGGAAGAGTTTTAAGTCCCACATTACTTGCTCCTAGAACTTTAGTTGTCCTTATTTGTAGGATCACATGTGACACTGGTGTTCAAAAGGCTCTAGGGGAGAGTATGCTCTCCCTTGTGGTGGTATGGTGACTACAACACACACACACACGTGCGCACGTCTGCCATACCTTGTCTGGCCTGGTCGGATCGGGCACAAGCACATGCTTAGACTTGTGACTTGTGGGTTGTGGGTTGTTGGTTGTTGGAATTGTCTTCTGTATTCTTTTTACACAAAAAAACAACTACACGATTTATTATTAATTTAATTATTTTTCTGAACAAATTTATGGATCCTAATTAAAAAGTGATCGTCTTGCGGATTTCCATTACATGTATAATAGCAATCATGTTTTAAAGGGAATAGGATGTGGGGGTGTGTGAGGACTATAAATAAGTCTCTAGTCTTCAAGGTTAAACACATATTTTGAACACAAGTTGTCAACCATTTATGTGTGTGAAATCCTAACCCAGACTCTTTCTTCTATCACTGTCACTCCCGAAACGCCTCATGAAGATTTCTCTCCTATGTGAAGCAAGTTCGTTCTTCCTCTTTCTGAAATGTGATATGTTGGGTGATGGTACCTGCAATCGTTGGGCTGCATTGACAGAGCACATTGATCGTCATCAAGCATGAGCGAGACGACTACCTGTCACAAGTTTGTAATCAGATCAACTGGAAGAATGATGTTCATCTTTGAGTATTTCCAACCACTATTTCTTTAAGTAATACGTTCCTTTGCTTGACATATGGTCTTGTGTAAGTTTCCAAATGTACTTTATTTTTATTATCCTACTTTGATTATTGTACATGTTTCTTATCTAGATCTGGCTTGTAATTGTTAATGTAATTTCAACTGTTACTATTGCATGTATGATCTAATTTTATTCACAACAACATGTAGTGGTAATTAATGTTTAAGTACTTAAATTTTTTTTTATAGTCCCCCCCCCTTAAAAGTGATGATACAAGTTGACATTGAGTGTTATGTTTTAACTAGTAATTTTCTTTTTTATTTCATATTCAACTGTTAGATCATATTTGACTCAACTTAAAATACAATCCATGTACTAAGCACATGTAACATGCTAGTTAGTTATCGAGGCATTTGAACTTGCCAGTGTTCTTGTAGCCACTGCCCTCGTTTGCATGTTTCCATCACCCACTATGCAATGATTTTCCAAAAAAGATATTAAGGGCTAGTTTGATAAGGTGTAGTTGTTTTTCATTACAATATGATGATCCAATCTTAAGAATCATTTTTTTTATTAGGCATAGTGGGTTGTAGTTGGTGGAATCCAAATTCTCACATCCATGACGGGGATGCTAAAAAATTGGACAATTGTACCACACCTTTTTGGGTTGGTCGGGTGCAGTTCGCTTGGGCCCCACATATATATTGTGCTTTTTTATAATTACGTGCTGACATCAGCCTATATTTACAACACTTGTCGGTTGATGCTATTTAAACCCAAAGCTCTCATTCCTCAGGTCATCTTGGCAGATATCGTTTCCTTAACAATTAGAAACTTATTATTGCAGAATGAGTGGACTATTGAGGCACACTTTATAAACTGTATAACCAAACAGATGAAAAATAACTATATGTATTTGAACATTGCCGAACCAAATACATATTTTGCAAATCAAATTCCACTCATTTTGTTTTCTTAAACATATTTTGTCTCCTTAATTACACCTTACCAAACAGACCTAAAGCCCATGTTTGGTACACAATGAGATCTCGATTTACTATTATCTTTTTGTGCCACTTGGACTTGCTCTGGTTTGAACAAATAGGGCGTTTGATTGCACATAGTATAACAACCCAATTTTAGGATTCTGTAATCCTATAATCCCGACCAACTCAACCCTAGTTTAGCAAGATTAGAACCTGATCCCAATTTCGTTATGTCTTATATGCTATTTTATTTTATACATAATACTAATAACAAGATCCATCCAATTTAAAAGTCAATTCGCTTACCAAATATAATAAGAACAAATCTAGATTTGACTGATCATGATATTTTGACTACCCTGACTAACCCTTACCCGACTACAGATAACTGCTTCAATCAAACATCCTCTAAGGCTGTCTTTAACACGTGGTGAAAAAATGGTGGTGATTGGAAGGAGACCGAGATAAGGAGACGTGATAGTGATGGGTAAATTGTTAAAATGTATGGTTTGGAAACATGTGTATGGTGGTAGGGATAGAGATTAAAAAAAACATAAAAAGAATTGTTTGTTACATGATTATATGGATGGTAAGGAAAAAAATCTTTATAAAAAAAAAACCTACATGAGTTAGAATTATATTCGTTAGAACATTTTTTTATACGTGTCTAAATAAGTAGTGAAGTCTTAAACAAAACTTCTTTCACCACGATTCACTATGTTTTTTCATGGTGACAAAAAACAAACTAAAATTCTATAAAGAGGCGATCACCTCCTTGCTAAAATTTCCAGGAAGTATAAAAATTCATCTTTTTAGAAAGACAAAAGATATTGAGGGATGCATGTATAATATTCTAAGTAAATAAATATGCATAAGATACATTATAAAATGTCAATAGCAGCGGAAATAAAAGTACTAAGTCTATTACATGGCTTTCGTTGTTCATTACATGATTGTTCCCAAAAGAAAAAGATAAGAGAAAAGGATCTAGCTATAGCAACCTAGACATCCTTTCAGATAGCTTGAGTTCTACTCCTAAGATGACTTCCTTCAAACTTATCCTTCTCCTTGCTCAAGCACCAGCACCTAGGTGGTTGGTAAAGCACCCAGCAAAAGAGGAAAGAAAACAAGATATGTGTCACAAAACTAGTCTAGGATAACAAGATAAGTAAAACAAATAAGAACATACTAGGGTTCATCATAAGATGAAGATAACAAGAGTATGAGGCTATATTCAAAAGAAACTCGTCATTAACAATTATATAAAAAAGGATTTGCATGTAAGATAATTATGTCTACCTAACTAAGTAGGGTTGAGGCACCTATCAGACTTCTAACCTATAGGTGAGGGGAGAATAAAACATTCTGAGTCACCTACACAATTATATAGGGGAGAACAAAAATATTCCCCAGGGCAATTAAATACATGCCCTCTGTGGGTGGTTGTACATAAATATCGCTACTTTAAATTAAATAGAACATAAATCTACATTCTAGAAAAGTAGTCATGGCAAGAGTAGTCAGAATATTCAATAAGCATGGCAGTGGGGTATAAAACCCAAACAAGAAGAAATTATAATCTGATTTGAGGCATGAACAACATTAAGATTCAAGAATAGAAGATTTAGGGTTCATTTAAGCCTCATTAGGGAAATATAGGGTTTGGCTGCAATTATCCCAACATAGGGTGTAAGGAATGCACATACCTCCCTTACTGATATCAATTACCAACTTTTACCACTTTAATTGAGTCCAAGTTCCACTTTGTCTGTTTTCAATGTATTAACATGTATTAGAGTACATAGTGCACATTAATGTATAGAAACCTTAATTTCAGAAATTTTTTGCAAAATTCATATTTTAATTTTTAAAATATCACCAATGAACTTATTAGGTTCTCCTGATCAAGAAAACACATTTTAATGTTAATTTTGGAGTTATGAGGATTAAGATGTACTTTTTGTTTTTTATGTATTAAATTCATTTTACAAAAACCACTCTTTGTCAAACCATGAAATCAGACCTTAAAAATATTTTTATTAGATAGAGATTAATTTTCCAATTCTAAAATATATTTTTTGTCAAATTTGGATAAGCGAATTAGAAGATATGAATTTTTCATTACTAACCAATAGGAAATTGCCACATCATCAAACCTATCAAGATAACTGAAGAGAGAGGGAGAGAGAGAAAACACCATTTGACTCAATATCAGGTTTTAAGTTGCATAGGTAACCAAACTAGAGCTTCTAGAGAAGGTAAAATAGAAAGAAACCAAAACTCTAGAAGACCGTGGTAGATAGAGATGGAGATCATCGATTTTAAACATAGAAGCATGAGTTTTAAGCATGTACTAATCAATATATGAGAAGAAGTTAACAAAACTTGCCTCTAGGAAGGTAAGAAGGTCCAAATAGAAAGAATCCTGAGATTAGAAGGTCTGGTTGCTCCAAGCCAAGTTCCTTTCTTGAGCAAAGATCGCCTTCTCCACTTTAGAGGTGCAGACCTGAGCAAAAGAGTATGGAGATGAGATGTTTTAGGGTTCTAGGTGGAGTTTTACCATAGAAGGTCATGGTTCTGATTTGGAAGAAGGTGGGAGGAATACTAACATCATGAAAATAGGGAAGTAAAAGAAGATACTTACTAAATAACCAAGGAGGAGCTTAATAAATCCTAAAATAGAGAAAATTGGAACCCTAGGAACCTTCTTCACCAAGGTAGGCACCCTCTTTTACCTTGGGACAACAACTTCGTGGCCAAACATAGAAGGTATGATGCTCTAAGATGGAGGAAAAGAGAAGGAGATGATTGCTTCTTGGATTGGGAGGTGGGAAGGGGTAGGCATGACTTTATAAAGAAGGGGGCAAACATGAGCTGTCTATGGGACTTTCCATGTGTCCTTAGGGTAAGGCTTCATGGCTATGTAAGAGGACATCTTATAGAGATTTTTTTATATCCAAGGTCAGTCCTTAAAGCCCATGGAGGCTTCTAGGCCATCCCCACCATCCTCCAATCAAAGAAATAACCGCATTGGTTGATATGTTTTAAAGATTAGCTCATTTATAAAGAGAGTAATCCCTATAATGCCCTTGGAGAGAAACACCTTCAAACCAATGTGCATCCAGGTGACCCATGGTTCAAAATCTCAAGAATGGTAAGGGAATATCTAAGGATTAAAATTCAGGTGATAATTTTCAAAGAAAACCTCCCAATTGGGTAACTTGTATAAAAATCCAGAATGTACCTAAAATTGCATAACTTGCACAAACAACATCCAAATCGAACCAAATTTGAAACTTAGGCTCATTTTATATTTTCAAATCACATCAACAGGTTATATTAAGGTTTAGAGTACTTAATTATGGTAACTAAGCTTGTTTAATACATTTAATCAAGGTTTAGGGCCTTGCACTTCTAGCACAAATTAATATACCATTGTTCTACTAAAGTGGTGATTTTGCATTTTAGATCCTTAAATAAGCTTTCACTGAGGTATTTATGCATAAACCCTTATATTGGTACAATTAGTGAATAAATATTCACTAAACCACTATAAATTCTACTAATTAAACATGAACGACATAAATGACATAAATGAAAGGGAAACTTGGGAAAAGGGTTTACACGGAGATTACATCGAAGATTCATTATATTACAAATTCACTACAAGTGACAAACATACAACATTTTTTATTTCACCATCAAATCACTTCCTCAACCTGGTGGGGTCGCCTCACCCTCTTAAACAACATCATCACACCTATAACCACACACTATCTCAACTACATTCCCCTACCTGGCAAAACCCACAAGATCATTGATACCATTAGGAAAAATTTCCTATGAAACCACTTCAACGAAGAAAATCTAAATAGAAAGATCCACCTTTTCAACTGGAACACCATCACAACACCGGTCAAATATGAAGGATGGAGCATCATCAACACCAAAATACTTGCCACTTGCCTCATCACAAAGATCATAAACATTCTCGCTACCAAAACAAACAAAATTTGGAAAAATGTCATCCTCCATAAATACTACAAAAATATAACGCCCTGACACCACACTAGCAATAATAGATCTTCCCCACTTTGGAAGTTCATAAAAAAAATTTCTGGACACCATCAAAGATCTCATCTCCCCCCCCACACCCATAAAAATATCAACTTCTGGGTTGACCCATGGTTCCATCACATTCAGAACCTGAACATGCACCTCCATATCCCACCACCACTAAGACATCTCAATATTATAAAAGTGCTCCAACTCCTCACCACTAACAAGCAAAACTCTCTTAAAATTCATCTTCAAAATCACTTAAGAGAGTACTCTGCGAGATATCATACACGGACTTGAATTCAACACAAATAATCAGATTTCTTTGATCTGGGGACATAAATACTCCCCCAAAGTAGCCCATCTTCACCTTACAAAGGTCATATATCTGATGTGACTAACACATGGAAAGCTAAATGGCCGCAAAAATTCAAAATCTTCTACTGGCTTCTCTCAAATAATAGAATCCCTACATACCATCATATGACCAGTAGAAGATTTTCGGGGCCAACCAGATGATACCCCGTTAAACAGATGAAAAAACCATACAACATCTCTTCATTAGTTGTCCTACCATGCTATATTTTTTTGTACAAATTCTTCCCACCACGTACTGTCACCAACAACCTCCTACCAAATTATGTCACTAGTATCAACCCTCTACAACAACATACTAGATTTCCCCCTGAAAATTTGGCCATACACATCTTCTGGAACATCTGGCTAGAAAGAAATAATAGGAATCTCAACAACATCTCCCGGCCTACCCAACACATGCTAACTGAAATTGAACATTCGTTATTTATATATTTGCATTGTAGAGCTGACGTCCACATCAACAAAGGTGATAGCAACCGAAGATAACCAAGTCAACATGCTTGGAGACCATCATGGTGGAGGATCCTACTCTTTAGAGGACATCATAGCAGACGACACTATTTTCTGATTTACTTGATCATCACAAAGACAGAATGCTACAATCCTAGTTGTTTTACATTTACTTCATCATACTGTTGAGGCCTATGTTAAGGAGTGCCTCTCCCACGAATATATTTACTTTCTGTACTATTATTTTACTTTCATCTTGCTTTGTCTCTCAATAGCGTGAAAACAACTATTTGTATACCCACGAAGAACTACTCCTATTTCTATAAAAAAAAAAACCCATTCTCCACTCCACGATTCACCACCTAATAAACGCAGCCTAAGCGATGAACGGCGACCGAAATTAGTCGAACGGCACCACAACGTTTTCACCAGTAGATAGCGTCAGTACCCATCGCTTTGCCGAGCAGTAATCAGTCATTCACGTGCCGCGACCGGGGAAAAACCTGCGACACTGCCCGACGACACCCCCCACCCCAACAGCCGCTGTTCCCTGCCCTAGCGTGGAAGAGGAAGACCAGTCGCCAGCCAGGTGCTTCCCTACTGCAGACCACGCCGCTGCGGCCGGTACCCCCTGCCAAAGCTGCTATCGACTCTGCCGTCGCGGGCACATCCTGCTGCCGTCTCAGCTTGCCGGCTCCAACCGCTGCAAGTATGTTCTTGCTCTCCTTCTCTGCTCCTCCTACTCGTCTTCTGCCCTTTTCCTCCTCTTCTACGCCTTTTCCTCCTCCCAACTCCTCCTTTGATCCTTCTCTTTTACCTTCTTCTACGCGTTTTCCTCCTCTTCTGGTGCTCCTCCGCCGATCCTTCTTTCACGCATCCCTCTTCTTCCTCTTCCTGTGCTCCTCCTCCTCCTTTTCTACGCCTCATCATCGTCCCTCTCCTCCTCCTCTTTCCGGTACGGCCGAACCCCTCCCCTTCCTCCAATACTACCCCCGTGCTTTTCACGCATTATAATCATTTGATTGTTTGGTTCTCTGTTTCTCTCTGTATCACCAACCAGTTCAATCCACCCAGCTGTTGTTCCTTCTGGAGGCTTGTTCGAAGTATAAGTTTTGAAGCTGCTCCTCACTGACTTGCTGTACTTCTACTCTGGCTGCAATTTGTTTTCTAAGACTTGTATTGGATAACACTTTTCTATATGCAAATCATTCATTTGTTTGTGCTATCTTGATTTCCGTGTTTGATAACTTGATATAGTAATACAGTCAATTGATCAGTTATAGTATAGTGGGCATTTGCAATAGTGCTCTTATCCGTGTTTCATATGTATAGTTCCCATGATTTTATATTTTAATTTTTTAAAAGTTATTTATAATGCCACGCTGATGTCACCAGTCACCTGTTGACTACCAGTTAACCAGATACCTCACCTGTTGGCTCACCGGTTTGGTTCTGAAAACCTTGCAATTTATGATCAATTTATCCATTTTATGCTAATGCTGCTAAAATCACCCCAATAAAGCGACTTGAATGGAACTTTGTTGTTTTTAGCCGAAATGCAGGATTTATTCCTTCCTCACCATTCATTTTGTGATTTGAAGTATGTTTAGTGAACTCAATTTCGTTAGAGTAATTTATTGGAACTTACAGTTTAGGGTCATACTGAGGAAATGGGCTCAAATGAGTCAATTGAATGATGTCTGCTTACAATGAATTAATTGAATGTATGATAATACACCCTACGGTTTAAAGTATCATGAATAATAATATTCATTATTAGTACTCCTAAAAAGGTTTAGTGAGTAGTAATGTTGTTAATGGAGATGATGAGGGCAATATGAGTATGACCTAAGCTAATCTGTAATCACACATAATGCTAGAATCTCAGTCTTGGGCTAAAACTGAGGAATGAATCCGCAAGCTTTGAAATGAAAAAGTTACTAAATAGATACACTACACTATTTATTACATTTGTTGAACATAAAAAGTCTTACGAGGGAGTCACAAGAATCACAACTCTAATACCTAATGGTCCAATCCAGGGCTAAAGTGGGCCACTCCAAATAAATGCATTTATCTACTCACAAAACCATATAATGATAAGCTAAACCAATATAATGGTTGTATTACATCTGAAATCAACCCTAGCCTTTCCCTTTCCTACCCTACAGTTCACAAGGTTTCTACTAAAAATGATCAATAATGCTCCTAATTACCAAAATGCTATTGAATGTGAAATACCTTGAAACAAGAGGATTTAAAAGAAAAAATTAGTAAAGGTGGATTAGGTTGAGTAAAGGCAAGAAGCCAAGAACTGTATAGATCTTATTCCATCAATTTAAATCAAGAATTAATCCAATTTACATGAGTTCAACGGATCTATCCTAATATGATGGAAAGACAATCTAATTGGGAAACTGACACAATTTATGAAGCATACCAGTAAATAATGGCTGAAAGAAGTAAAAATTAATGAATTTGAGACTTTTTTGAAAAGAGGTAGCGGTGTATGAGAGCATATGCGCACACACGCAAAACGCACACGTGTACAAACACCCACACACTCATGTGCACACACCTACTCGCACACACACAAACACGCACACGTGTTTGTACCTTCTGTGTCACACACACTTTGTTCATTCGTAATTTTCTAAGAACGCCCACACGCGCGCGCACACACACAAACACCTTTTTCTTCTCTTGTAATTTTACAAGTTGAGGCTTAGGCACTCCCTTGTGGGCGCATAGTAGCCTAGGCATTTTAACAACTACCTGTTCTAAGAAAATGTACAAATTTCATGAAATTGATGAAATACAAAACTAATTTTATCTTGAAATTTTTGTCTTCTTCTTTTATATTGAAGAAAAGGAATAATATGGAATAAGTCTAAATTGATCTTCCCCGTTTGACGTGTATAGTTGTTGAGCACTGGTGATTCACAACCGTGTATATACACGAGCATATCTCCTCTGTAATTATTATTGAAACTTTTGACGCTTATGTATCTAGTCGAAACCGTGAATGTTGCATGATAACAAGAAAAAAAGTTATGAACCGTGAGCAGTTGGAATACAGAAGCCCAAATGAAGTTAGCTGTATAGATAGGGACTAATTAAGGATTAGTAAATATTAGATGCCAGAAGAAAGCAAAGGACGAGGGATTGGGAGGTTGTGGGCATGATATGTAATGCCTTACAGCACTTGTCTGATAAATTGCACCATGTCTTCTCTTTCCTTCTGTCATGCCCTCGAAAATAAAAATACACCTCTTATCAAACACCAACCATTTTCAGCATTCTTATATTAAAATATTCATTTGTGCATACATTAATGTGTGATATCTTCTCTATCATCCTTGTTGCATGAGTAAATGGCATCTCTTTTACACAGAACGATATTCTAATGGATGAGAAAATGAAGAAGCTAGAAATTGTCGACGACGCTAAAGGATCAAATCCTCCTGAGGAATTAATATCACCTTTGAAAGATAACGAAGAGGATGGGCAACAAGATGGTCTTGAAGCTGATGGAGTGCCAGGTAAACTCAAAGTTGCACGCCCCTAGCAGTCTGACTTTGTTTGTGTCTGGCTGGAAGATAATTGGATTATTCAATGCTTAAATATGATACATGCAATTTTTCCTTTAGATGAAGCATGATGTTTCGGCTGCATTTTAAGTTGATTTTGTGATTTTTAATTTTTTAATACCACACATGTCTTTGCATGCCATGTGATATGCTAACTGTATTAGTGAAATTTAGACAAACCATTAATGTCTAAGTCAATGCTGTTAACTGATAGGCGAAAACCTGCCTTGCTTGCGTGGTTAAGACTTGATATATAGCTTCAAGGATATCTGGGCTGGCCATATGAATTGTGAACATGAAAAGTGTAGAGTTTTCTCTTGATGGTTACTGGATGCATGACAACCTTTTCTATTTGCTCGCGTAGTCAAGACTTGATGTATAGCTTCAAGGATTTCTGGGTTGGCCATATGAATTGTGAACATGAAAAGTGTAAGAGTTTTCTCTTGATGGTTACCGGATGCATGACAACTTTGTCTATATACCGTAGAGTTTCTCTTTATTTCATTTTCAATTGCTTTATGGCTGATTTAAACAAAGATGGAGGCCTCTTGATGGATCTAAAGTCCATTGATACAAGGAGCTGAAGCATTGCACTTTATTCTCTGAGGTATATTACAGAGTCTCTTTAATTAAAGATTAGCCTCCATGATGGCTGCCAAACACTTGTGGGATTGGGCGCTTGGGTGTATCTTTGGGGGAGGAGGGCGACACTAACAACTTTGTGTGTTTTTGGTCATGTTCCATAAGGAGATTGATCAATTTTGCTGGAATTTCAGTTTGATGTAGGTCATTTGAAAAGCAGTGCACTTTCCATTTATGTAACGCATCTCAGTAACAATCCATGATACACAGAGGTAATGGAAGCCTCTTTGTGGTTGTGAAATTAGGAGAGGGTTTGGACAGACAGACCAGTCAAGATGTCTGTGGGCGTTGTGCTGTTCTTTGAAAGGAAAGGAACTGCCTATTAGCAAGAGGTCCACCAATATGTTTTACCCTTTGAGAAACTGTTACAGAAAGCTTGTGTTGTACTGCCTTTTATTCGGTTCATGTCCTGGGTAGACTGTGGAGACGTAAATAATGGTCTAGCTGATACTTACAACAGGAGGATCCCGCTTTTTTTTTGTACGTTTTGCCTTTGGTTTGGCTGCTGTTCCATTTAAAATCAAATTGAGACTTTAGGTTCCATTTAATAGGCAGTATCAATATACGTTTCAGATAATGTGCTGTTCTTGGAAAGGACAGAAACTGCCTATTAGCAAGAGGTCCACCGATATGTTTTACCCTCTGAGAAACTGTTACAGAAAGCTTTTGTTGTACTGCCATTTATTCGGTTCATGCCCTGGGTAGACTGTGGAGACGCAAAAAATCTCCTAGCTGATACTTACAACAGGAGGATCCCGCTTTTTTGTACGTTTTGCCTTTGGTTTGGCTGTTGTTCCCTTTCATATCAAATTGAGACTTTAGGTTCCATTTAATAGGCAGTTTCAATCAATGTTTTAAAAAACGTTAAGCGGTAACCGTGCGGACAGCACCTTGTAACTGGTTAAGCGGTAAGCGGCCGATTAAGCGGCCGATTTTTGAAAAAACGGATTTTAATTTCCTATATAATTTTATACAAAATTACATATATATGTATATAAATACTAATACTCTTTGGAACTTTTATAAATATCTAAAGGTTCTAAACACTCTACCCAACAATACAAAACACCCAAATAGTTTATAAGATAGCTATAAGACAATAATTATAGCCATAATATAATTAACAATAGATTTGACATAGATAAAATACCCTACATACATGATTCAGAAATATTTTTGTATCACGTATTCACGTGTTTACATAGTTTAGCAGTAAACAATAGACTAATCATTGGATACCTTTCTAACTTATTGTTATATGTGTATATCATCAATTAGTCATACATTACAACAGTACAATTAACTAAAGTATGCATTTTAAAATTAAATAATAGTTACATATATTTTACTTGTATAAATTACACTTTACAACAGTACCATATTATCCCAACTTGCATACAAGTATGCATTCTATTAGAACTAGGCTTATCATAGGATATTTAATGTATATAAGTTTAATATAATATAGTCAGTAATACTTGGGACCATATAGTTTATATAAAGTTACAAGTGTATTGCCCGCAAGAGTGTGGCTCACTGGTGATCGGACCGTGAACGCAGGCAGAGGTCTCAGGTTCGAATCCTTACGAGAACGAATAAACTGAGATTTATGTCTGACGTGGTTTGCGCCGGAACTAATGGGTTGCACACTTGGTTTACCATACTCCTGTGTCGGGCCTCCACAAGTCAATGAGGGGTCGGGGAGAGGAAGTCTCCTTGATGACTCAAGTTACAGGTGTACAACAAAATTTAAAAAACAGACAAAAAAGGCCAAAAAGCGAAAAAAAACGGGCAAAAAAACGGAAAAAATGGGTGAAAAGCGGGAAAAGCTGCCGATTAATTACAAAAACGTTAATCGGCAATTTTGGCAAAAATCAAACGGCGTGGGCATTGGGCCGATTAAGCGGCCGTTTAATCGGGCGCTCAGCCCGTTTTTCATTTCACTGGTATCAATATACGTTTCAGACATAATGTGTGATAGCTAACCAGAAAATATGTACTCATTATGGCCTTATAATCTGCAATGTAAGATAACTAAAGTTGTTGACTACTTTCCTTGAATAGTAATGCTGATGAAAAATTAAC